>BSBK01001709.1:600000-1062500 GCA_027943335.1 Chamaecyparis obtusa
TTTATGCACCGAGGACACCACACCAGAATGACATTGCAGAAAGAAGGAATAGATCTATAGTTGATTGTGCCAAAACACTGATGATTGAAAAGGATGTTGCACAAATGTACCAGAGAGAAGATGTTAGCACTGCTATCTACACCTTGAATTGAGTTCAACTAAAGAAAGATAAAAATAAGACACCTTATGAGCTATGGTTTGGTTACACACCAAATGTAAGTTATTTCAAAATTTTTGGGAGAAGATGTTACATTCTGAAAGATGATATAAATGGTAAATTTGACTCTAAAGGTGATGAAGGAATATTTCTAGGATAATATACTAAGAGCAAAGCATACAAATGTTTGAACATGACTACTAACAAAATGATTGAAAGTGCTAATGTGAAATTTGATGAGTTTGCCGAGAAAAATGATGAAGAAAGCAAGAAGGAACCATAAGACTATGGTAGATTTACATATATTGAGCATCCAGACTATCTATCCAAGTCACAGGATGAGTCTACCGAGCAACAAGAAAATGCTACTGAGAATCAACAAATGCAAACCAAGAACCAGGAAGATGTTATCGAGGAAGAAATTAAACCTAAACCAAGTGATGAACAAAGAAGAGAACAAGTATTGGCGAGATTGTTAGAAGACACCATCCAGAGAACCAGATTATTAGAGACAAGCAAGCTAGCATGATGACACAAAGTAAGTTAAGATAGAACACATGTTTAGTTTGTGAATTTGAACCTAAAAATGTTAAAGATGCACTTGAGAATGGAGAATGGATTAAGGCCATGAATGAAGAAATTGAGAAAATAGAGAAACAAAACATGGACATTGGTATCGAGGCCGAGTGATAAAAATGGGATTGGTACTAAGTGGATATTTAGAAATAAGTTGAATGAGAATGGTGAAGTTGTAATGTCCCCACTAGGGGAACCCATAAGGAATCAGGTCTTATGACCAAAAATTGTAACAATTTTTTTTCCCTAACATTACATCATTACTATTCCACATTTACATTCCTTAAGGTTCCCTTAATGAATTCATTCACTTACATCTTTACATTACTTATCCAAATTGAATTTCATTTCCTTTCTTTACTTTCACATTTTAGAACTTAAGAGATAGGGTAAGAAAATTCCATTTCACTTGCAAATATATTTCTTGCTTTATATACTAATTTCATTTCTCCTTCCTACACATTGAATAACTATTCCTTACAAAATTACATCTTAGCATAATAAACATTTTCTTTCATTGCAACATAGGAGAGATAGAAAAGATCATTCGACATTACATTATACATTTACAACTTTAATCTTTCAAATAACAACCCTTGAAACAAAGCCTAGAACTATCCCTCCCAATTACATTGCTTTTCTTTTCAATTACATCTTTCTGATAATAGATCTCATAATAATAACAAGTACATGAATGGCCCAAAGGCATTAAAACATATCCTTACATCTTTATTTTTAGTAACAATGGTACAATATAAAAGTCTTCATAGAATTGAACATATGCAAGTCACGAGCCACGAACAAGACCTTGAAAGATTTTTGCCACCCAACCATGTGAAACTGGTGAAGTTCCACCCCTCGTGCTAGAAGATAGAACCAAGATACTCACAAGACCCTAAGCAATCTAAGGATCAAAAGATATAAAAATCCAAGATTCAAAAAGAACATAAAATATCATCACGCTATAACATAGAGTTCAAGGTTCTAGGATACCACCTAAGTGAGTGTCATCACACAACCTGTATATTGGGGATCCTTCCTGGCAACCATGTAACCCCCGTCCCCTCTTTATGAATAGGGATCTAGCCTGGCAGTTATCCTTGGTCCTGGTACTCCAATCATGTATGTGTGGCCATTATTATATTCTCTTTCATTATCTTTTGAATCCCCCCTGCCCAGGTTAATTTTTAAGGTTATCACTTTTTACAAACCCACCCATAGGATCATCTGGCAACCACTTTAGGGTTCCAACACCTATGGTGAGCCACTCACTTAAGGTTCCTATCCCCTTACCCCACACACACACAAGCCATGAAAACCTCAAGTAATCTCAAAATGATCCATCTCATAGGTCTAGGGAACCCTCCGGTGCACTCAGGCCACCCGAACAAGTTCTAACCTTATATTATGGACTCTACCAAAAGCCAAGTATGAACAAAAGCTTAAACTCAAAACCATGTATAGAAATTCATTAAACACAACATAAAAGTTCCCACATGCATTGACACAACATTCCATAGCTTATTTCAAAAATCTAGGAAAAAGTCTCATGTGCCTGAAATTTGGCTAAGTTTGAATTTTTAAGAAATCTCAAAATTAGAAATTGTATCTTAACTCCCATGAATCTGAAACCTATCCCAATCATCTTAGAAGGTACCTAAACCCTTTATATATACTTGTATAAAGCCTATTTTCCTTGGTTAACACTAATCTGCTCGGTTCATACAATTTTGGTCGGTTGACACTGCTTGGCTCGGTTGACATTGGTTTGGTCGGTTAACATTTCTTTGCTTGGTTAACACTGCTTCGGTTGGTTAACACTGCCTTGGTCGGTTAACACATAAACTGACCTATCTTGGTTAACACTAAACTGACCTGGCTCAGTCAACACTAAACTGACCTGGCTCAGTTAACACTAAACCAACTTGGCTCGGTCAACACTAAACAGACCTAGCTCTACAAAAATACGGCTATCAACTATGTCTTGGGGGTAAAATTGGGCATTATGGGGACTATGGTTGCCTAATCTAAGCACGACCCATTTGAGATCTCCCATTTTCCCTTTAGAAATAGCTCATCAATCCATCCTATCTATCTAACAAAACTATTCTAGATCTGGACAAAAAAAGTGGTGCACAAACCGACATGGACCAGTAAGGTTGAAATAACAGTTCTAAATTCTGGAAGCACTCATGAATAAACTGGAAAGAAGGAAGATAAAAAGGAGAATACTAAGGATCCTACAGACTAAATTAATCCAAATAAAAGCATGAATTTCACAGAGAAGTCTGTAAGAGAAAAATAGAAAGGAAATGACTGCATTTCAATCCTACACCTTCATGACCCTTCCTATTTCTTACTAGACTTCCCTATTTAATTCAATATAAGATGAACTCATCCTTCCACATGACCATAAACAAAAAAATATATAATCATACCCAATTTTATTATGATATCATATATAAACACATTCACACACAAAGAGGAAGAATGGAGATTCTTCCTAGTTTAGACCGTACCTTGGGTCCTGTGGAGAATCCTTTTCCCTTGAATGGATAATCTTTGCAAAACTTCAATCCTTGAGTAGTTATCCTTCTAGAAATCTTCCTCCGACAATCAACTCCTAGCAATCCAAAAACTCTCAAACTCACATAAACTTTCACCAAAAATTTCCAGAGAAATCAATTACAGACAACTCAAAAGAAAACAAATCTTCCAAAAATTAACATCCTCCTGCACACAAAAATCTTCAAATATTTATCCCCCAACTATGTGGTTGGAGGAGTTTGTTTATGGGAAGCAACTTCTCCAACTTCCATAGTTGGTTGGAGGAACAACCAAATAATTTCCCGTAAAGACTTAATCAAGGTTTTTTAATAAATTTAATTAAAATATCTTTTAAACGAAATCATAACAGGAATAATAGACAAATACCTTTCAAGAAAAACACATAGCACAATAGGAAAACAAGTGGCCTAACTTCTAGGAGGTCTTGAGTTCAACTCCCTCCTAGATAGCCAATTTTACTACAAAGGCCATTTCCCTTTTATTATTATTATTTTTACTTTTTATTTAATACATTTATTAAACATACTTTATTTAACTCACTCTATTTACTTATTATAAACACCATATCATTAACACAATTAATGATAACATACAATTATTATTATTTATATAAGGATGGATATATGCGTGTGCACCCACATATACACATACCTATATAAAATACAAATAATTATAACATAATTATTTATTATACATATAAACAGATTAATTCTAACTCATAACATAAACTCAGACCAACATCAAATCAAGTCCATAACATAAATTGCATTCCACTTCCCAACTAGGATCACTTCCTAAACATAATTCTAGGCCCATGGGTAACCTCAGGAGTAACCTGGTTAAATCTCCACACATCAACAGTTCAAGGATTTTGAAGGCATGCTCAGACCTGTGTAGCCAGGTGGAGATGATGCCCGGTACCTGCATCCTGCATCACCAACTGATATGCATATACAAATATATAAATATAAATAGGCAGTGGCAAACAAGGAGGGAGAGTGCGACATTGTGTGGATCTCCTGTGGGAGTAACTACGACTGCCCCTCCTCATCCTACACTCACATCAACCAGTGACCATTAAACCATAATAGGGTCAGTAGGGTTAGATCATAATAAAACATCATAACACAAATCAATGTAAAACATTTTACTGATAGTTCATTTCTAACCATTCATCATCAAATTATAACTCATTTAATATTTCCAAATAAACTGTAGTAACCAAATATATGTGCTCAAATGTCTCATAAAATGCTAACTAACTAATAATCATAGTCCATCATAACATCCAAAGTGTCAAAGCAATAGTCATGTCAGTCTAACATAGGAAGATGCTAGGGTGGGCATTACAGAAGTGACTAGAAACAAAGAAAGTTGACTTCTTTGGAAGAGATATGCACAAGAAGAAGTAATTGAATATGGTGAAAATTTTGCACCAGTACTAGCAAGACTTGAGGGACTCAAAATATTACTTGTATATGCTGCTTATAAAGGATTTAAGTTTTATCAAATAGATGTTAAATCAAAATTTCTGAATGGAATTCTTGAGGAAGAGGTTTACATAGAACAACTTGAAGGTTTTCTTGACCAGGATAAGAAGAACATGGTATGTAAATTGCACAAAGCATTGTATGGACTGAAATAAGCACTGAGAGTATGGTATGAAAGATTGCATGCTTATCTTATTAGTATTGGCTTTGTGAGAAAAAGTGACAATAGAGATTTATACTTGAAAGATGGAACTGATGATAATATACTTATTGCTGAAATTTTTGTTGATGATATAATATTCAGAGGACGTGATAATATTTGCAAATCTTTTGTTGCTAAAATGAGAAAAGAGTTTGAAATGTTAATGTTTGAAGAGATTAAATTCTTTCTTGGATTGCAAATACTACAACAGAATGAAGGCATATTCATCACACAATCAAAATACATCAAGGAAGTATTGAAGATATTTGGAATGGAATATTCTAAACCAGTTGGAACACTCATGGTTACTAGATGCAAACTAACTAAAGATGATGAATCAATTGAGGTAAATCAAACACTGTATAGATCAATGATTGACAAATTGATGTATGTAGTACATAGTAGGTTTAATATAGCACATGCAATTGGGATTGTAGCAAGATTGTTTGCTAATCCTAAGGAATCACATATGACTTTTGTTAAAAGAATTTTGAGATATCTGAAGAACACTGAGCATTATGGGTTATGGTACAAAAAGGAAGGCAAATTTGAACTACAATTTTATTGACGTAGATTGGGATGGAAATACTGATGACCATAAGAGTACTACCTATGGAGCATTCTTTTTGGGAGAAAGACCTGTGACATGGATAAGTAAGAAACAAACATGTATTTCTCAGTCTACTACTGAAGTAGAGTATGTTGTTGCTATTGCTAATTGTTCAAATATTGCATGGATAAAATAATTGTTGCAAGGAATGAATGAGGAGATGACTGATCTAGTGATTATATATTGTGATAACACAAGTGTCATAAATATTTCAAAGAACCTGGTGATGCATGCAAAGACAAAGAACATATCAAGTATCGCTATTTGAGGGAACAAGTACAAGAAAAGCAAGTGAAACTAGAATTTGTGAAGTCTAAAGAACAACTTGTAGACATATTTACTAAGCCCTTACCGAAGGACACTTTTGAGTACTTGAGGACTAGACTAGGGGTCCATCCCCTGTCTATCGGTCAGTAAGGTGATCAGGAGGTTGCATCAACCTGTACTTTATCAAAAAAATAAAAAATGTTGATGCATGTAGTTCACACTTTAGGATTCCTAAGGTTGTGAAAGTTGTGAAGGAAGTGAAGATTGTAGAAGATGGAATAGAGAACTGTATATCATTGCATGAAGGTACTTGATCTGGACCGAACAAAAAAATTTCTATTTGGCTACTAAAGAGCTGTTTATTTTCTTTTGGCATTGTTTTCAAAGGGAGAGAGATTTCAATGAAATATCTGTTGGAAAGAACATGAAAAGGAAGAGAGAATGGAAAATGAAACATCTATCCACTACAGGGAGAGAATGAATCAAAGAATTGAAGAAGATCAAATCCGCAAGGAGAGTCTGCATGAAATGCTTTTCTAGTGATTAAACATATTAAATATCAAGCTAGGGAGAGCTTACCGTGCTACAACATTAATCTATATAGTTGTAGAACTGATATTTGATATTCTATAGCATATTTCATATTGTTTGTGTTATCAATGCCAAAAGGAGATATTGTTAACCTAAAACTAATTAAATATCTTGATGAAGATTCAGGAGGTCACCGAGCTATTAAAGTGATATGTAAGATGATCAAATCAGTCAATATGTTGTCATTGATGTCAACTAGTCTTGAATAGACTTATCGACTGGTCAGTATAATACCTTAGTAGTAAAGGATTGGACATCCTTTTACAATGATTCTATAGTTAAACAACATCCAGTGTCATACTTAAAATAGCATATTGAACTCATTTAATTTATCAATTTGGGAGTGTAAACTTGAAATGGTGACTGCAAAGTATATGCTCTAATATGCCTTTAAAGTCATTATAACTAAAGTAAAGACAATGCTTTAGGAAATCTATACTAGAAATGGAAAAAACAACTTAACTTAGAACTTAAGACAATGTTGCAAATGGTAAACCTAGCTGTGCATCTATGCTATAGGAAAAAAACCAATGGTTCTGTTACCAAGTGGCTACAGGAGCAACAGGGTATAACTACTTCAAGAAAACTTAAGTCTAATTCCTACTTAAGCATGAACTAAGTTCACCTTCTGTTTGGGCCCCCACAGAAGAGTGACTGAATTGAAAACTCAAAGACTGAGATCTGAAAATATCATTTATTCATTCATGGAAACATCAACATAAGTACAATTTAAAATATCAAAGTTGTATTCACTACTTGCTGGTTTACAAAAAGGATTTCCTGAACATCTAGCTAACCAAGAATCACGAACTCCAACTTATTTATAAACAACTTGAAACAGAACTCCTAAGAACTAGGATCCTCCAATACATGGATACAATTTTTTTTTGGCTACAAGAGAAACAACATCATTATGCAAGAGTAAACGACATTCAAATACACAGGAATATAGGAACGCATGATCACTGGATTTCCTCCAAAACACCCACTAACTGAATTGACTCGGTCTGCAACAAAAATTGCTACTGATTGGAAGTAGTGGAACCATTATGAAACTTGAAAATAGTTATTTATCTTGATGATGCCACTTCGATATTGAGTCTTCTTTGCCTACTGACTTATCCTTTCCTGCAGGAGATTATCGCACACAAAAACTGCAACACATATCCAAGATAAAGATTCATAATAAGTTTCCCCTACTTTAGCATATCCTCATCACATGGCTACAAGAAACGCTACCCCATTAATGCAGAATGGAAAGAATGCCAGATTTCATCATACATAACCACATAATCCACATATATTCAACATATTCCTTTAGTCTTAAAAGTATCAAATACACACATAAGCATAGATACAAACATAGAAAGTCTGAACATTATTTATAAGAAACTCATGAAATAATTCAAATTTAGACCAGAAAACCATAAACTAAATAACCATAAACCAGACTCATCACTTATCATGATAGTTACAAACATTTGAACATCTATACAAGGAAGAAATGGTGAAGAAATGAGATATCTACATAAGGACAAGATGGATATGACAAATATGGATAAGGTATACATTGGGTAACTTATTGATGAGTCTATGGCATTATGTTGTTGACTTGAGCATGTTGCATTATTCTATTATGAAGATGAGATCAGAATTGAACAAGTCAATGTGGTCAGTAATTGATGATTTATGTATACACCGAGTCAGCCTTGTGTATACCAAGTGACAGTAATAACCGAGGTAGTTATCACTGAAGCATTCTGTATTAATTGAGTTGGATAAAAACATTAAATATTTATAACAACTGACTGAAATTGATGAGCTGGAAGATGCTTGTGATTTCGAGGTAAGAGATAGAGTTTGTTATAAGATCAAACAAATGACAAAATTCAGAGATGATCAAAGGGATGAGATTCAAATGTGTTATTGATACAACTATCAAGGAATCTTAAAGAGACAAAACAAACGATGGAAATTAAGAGGCAAAATCTAATGGATGAGATGAAAATGATTTACATGTCTATTTAAGAGACATGAGATTCATTGTTGTATCTGCTAGATGAATAGAGACTGCAGGAGAATTTGCGTGAAGACATTTTTCATGCACTACTGATCAAATTGGTTACAGACATAACCGAGATGGACTGTAGGTATTACCGAGCATCAGAGATATATACACTGAGTGAAGTAAGTTGGAGGATATAATGGAGTGAATTGATTATTGATCAGAAGAGTTATATTGAGCTTAGCATAGATCTGAATACTTGCAAATTGAGTTGTATTTGAATCAGATCACTACTGTATCAGTTTAACTATTGTTATAGCTAAATCTCTTAACCGAGTGGACTTACCAATATGTTGTATTTCAATATGACATTCAAGGAATGTTAATTGTTTTCTTGTTGACCCCATAGTGAATGTTGGTCAAAGGAGAACTATTAGTGATAAATCCTCTAACAAGGTCACATCTCACAGTGTGTTTTATAACCTTTAATAGGGTTGGTTCCTAACCGAGCTCACTTCAGAAGAGTGAAATATTTTAGGTTACCGGTCCTAGGTGGTTTTTCCCTTAGTAGGGTTTCCACACTAAATCTTTGTGTTATGTGTTATTTGTTTTGATTGGATTACTATCATACTTAACATATTTCATATTTGATTAATCGATAAATACAGTTTGGAAATTACTGGTATTCGGTAAAACAGAAAGATTATTGTTAACATCTTATCGAGTTGTTTGTTTTATTGAAAAAGATTGAAAAAGTACATCTGAGAGTTTGGGACTGTAGGATAACTGATTTAACTAATTCAACCCCCTCTTAGTTATCTAATAGGGATAGGGTATCCTTCCCCTACTCACGACAGCTCCTTGAGTTGTTGTGACAGTCCCAAGATTGCCGACGACAGCTAGGCTGCTCACGACAGCTTAGGCTGTCGTGGCAACATGGGTAGGGTCCAAGGCTCCCCCCTTTTGCATAGTTAGTTTATTTTTTAAAAAAATTAAAAAAATTATTTTATTAAATTAAAAATAATTGAATACATGTTTTATTAAATTTAATTTAAAATATAATTTTAATATTATTAATATATATATATATATATATATATATATATATATATATATATATATATATATATATATATATATATATATATATATATATATATATATATATATATATATATATATAATTTAATATATGTATATATAAAAATTTATATTACAATTATGATTAATTAATTTAATTAATGTTTATTATTGTTTTAATATATATATATATATATATATATATATATATATATATATATATATATATATATATATATATATATATATATATATATATATATATATATATATATATATATATATATATATATATATATATATATATATATATATATATATATATATATATATATATATAGTTTGGTTGATTATTTAAATATTTAATTATGTTACCTTTTAAAGGGAAATGATTTATTTATGGCATGGTTATTTTGAAGGGTATTTCTGCTTCTAATTTAAATGCAATTGGGTAATTCAATTTATTATTTTAATTAGACTTATGAAATTATAGTGACTTAGTAATTTTAATCCTAGGATCAATTTATTCTAATAATATAATAAATTGATTTATTAGGTGATTAGAATTTAATTTAATAATTGTAATTATAGTTGTTAGTGATTATTTAATAGATTAATTTTTGTAATAGACTTTACAAATTAGTTTATTTATTAAATTCTATTGCATATTTATTTTATTCCTTCTCCATTTGGGTTAGAACATAATCTTTTACGTCAACCTATTAGGACTATACCAAAGGCGTGGTTAGGGTTGTGTTTATTTTATTTGCTTTGCATACTTATGTGGTAGTTGATCTTGTTGTGACCCAACCTTATGGACTTGATTCTTATGATAAAAATTTGTTATTGTGTGTTCATGTTATTCTTTGGAACCATATTTGGAAATTATGATTTATGATGACCTTGAGTTATAATTTTGAGATTATGAACTTAGGTTAGGTTATCTAGGTGTTAAAGGGGAAGTGGCTTTCTTGGGAGGCACCAGAGCTCGCAAGTGGCTACCTAGGTATCCTTAGTAGGTTACTTAATCAAGTGATAATATAAATTAAATGGGATTAAAATGAATTAATAAGATAATAGTTTCCTCGCCCATGCCTTGAGTGCTAGTATAGGCTAAGGATGGGAGTGGGAGAAGATGCTTGCCTATTTAGTAGTGACAATGAGTCTAGCGTGATTGGTTATCCTTGTCTACACGAGAGGATTTCAGGTACCATATATGATCACAATTGGGAGTAGGAGTCTAGTGAGATCATTCTAAGGGGTTGGAATATGTGATGACACTTCCTTGATATCATCTTAGGTTTCCTACATGTGATGGTTTCCTCTGGATTAGTATGTGTACCTTTGATTTTAAGATGTACCCTTGAGATAGGAGCTTCTAGGGTCCTTGCTTAGTTTTTCTTTATTGGATTAGTATTGTTATCAGAGTGGGATCTGATGTTATCTCCTCAACACAGTGGGAGTGGGACCATAGGTTCCCATGAGGTTGGGAGGTAGTGATTCATTTACAGTTTGAAACTCCAATGCTTCTTTTCTAGTGCTGGATGATCCTTTTTGCAGTTGCTTTCTATCATATCTTCTTGGAGACTTATTCTTATTCTTATACTCCTCTATTTTGTACTTTGTATTTAAATGTAACTACATACCCTGTGACTTGTGCAGTGGATGTTGGAGATTATGTATACTTTATTATTCTGATGTAATTATGATGTAATATGTAGATGATTTAGATGATTATTGTAATTGATAAATGTAATTCTATTTGTGTAGTTTCTACATCAAGGAACCCTTGAGATGTGTAATCTGAAATGGAGATTATGTGTATGTTTATGTGTACTTATGGACTTTATGTTTTACTTCTCCCTGTTTATTCATTATTTTTTGTAAACACTTCAAAAAAAAATCATTATGCAAACTTAGTAACATGTTTAGGGTTAATATCTCCTGGGTTCCCTGGCGAGGCATTACATAGTAAACATCATCAGTTATATGCTTACCATCAATTGAAATGGTTCCAATGCCTTTGATTTGTGCACTTCCTTCTCCTAAAAATCTAATTTCTCTTCCATCATATTCTTCAAACCTGATAAATATTTTCTTATTTAATTTCATATGATATGAACATCTATAATCTATGATCCATGTTCCTATAACAACTTTGGCAGGTAACACAATCTCCTCTTTCTTTTGAGAAATAGTTGAAAACATAGACTCCTCAATTGTTTCATTAGTATCTTCACCTTCATAAACATATTCCTCCATGGAACATAATCTCTTTTAACCATTTCCTTTGAAATTAAATTTCTTCCTCAAACAACCTTTCATTTGATTTATTTTTCTATCATCATCTGATTCACTAAGATATTCCTTATACTTACAATCATTAGTAAAATGTCCTATCCTTCTACAATTAAAGAACTTAAGAGGTAACTTACCTTTGTATCTATAAGTACCTCACTTGAATCTTCTTGAAATATATGCTTCATCATCCTCTGATATCTCACATGGATTAGCTTCAATATATTTGAATGCAGTCTCCCTCTTTTCTCTTTCAACTTCTACAATCTTAAATGTAGCAAGTGAAGCAATAAGTTGATCAATAGGATATTGACTCGAATCCTTACTCCCCCTTATTGAAAATATATTGGTATGAACTCCTTAGGTAGGGTTAATATGATATTTATTATGACATCAGTTTCTTCTAGATGTCCATTGACAACTCTAATTCCATTAGCAATATCAGTTTCCTTGTAAATTTAGTTTTCAACACTTTCATCTTTTGCTTTCCTTAGGACCTCTTACTTTTATTTGAGATTCATCAGTATTTCTTATTTTTTCTTTAAATATCCTTCATATATTAAGACCAACTTATCCTAGATCTCTTTATTACCTTTCATACCTTTCACCTTCCCAAACGCTATCACATAACCAACTAAAAAGAATTGTTCTTGCTTTCACATTAGCTTCATTTTGTCTTTCTTCATCTATAATCAAAGGTCTTCCAAAAGGAGGATAGGAACCAATTTGAATCACTTTTTAAATACCATTTTGAAATGTTTCAAGATATTCTTCCATATTATCTTCCAATAGGGAAAATTAGTGCCATCAAATAATAGAGACTAAAAATGTATGTTTTGCGCCATCCTATAACTGCCTCAAGTAGTTAAGTTTCTTCTATAAGAACCAAGCTTTGACACTGATTGTTGAATGCACTATGGATGTTGGGGGTGAATAAACATAAACTAAAACACACTAACTTTAACAATGACCACATGAAACAATAAGCAAGTAATGAACAAAAATGACCAACACATGAAAACCCATATTTATATGTGGAACACCCAAACTATAAAAAACCACAGTGAGCACTTGCTCACAAAGAATAATTCAATGATGTATAAATTTTGATTAGAAATCATGTTATGATATCACTACTCTATATATGAAACCAAAGGGTCACTTCCAATATAACAATGAATATAAATAGGAGCTCACTGCTTCAAACTTGCAAACATAGGCTCATTTCCTAAGTAGCAAGATACAACAAAAACCTTGTACACCCAAGACTCACAACCTTAGAGACAAGGAAAAGAAACTCCTTACAAGATATATTCTCCTAACAATGAAACTAACCTACATAATACTCTCAAACTTAGTAGTATGCTATTACTGCCTTTCCTTATTCTACACTATCACTAAACTCTGCTCTACTGATTATAGATCTTCACTGGCTCACCAAATTCACTTGTTTGACACATTACATTTAAAAAAAGCATAAAATGTACTTATATACAAGATAGGTCATTGTAGATTACAATAGATTCATCCAGTCAAAGGGATATTACAACTCAAGTTACAAGTCAACCAAGGCAATAGAAAAATGCAATAAGGCCCCATGTCATAAGTATTCAAACCAAAGCATAGAATGGACCCAACCATACAAGAGATAAACATTAAATGCATAGGTCCTATATAGCATAAACCCATCTAGAAAAGAGATAATCATTTAATGTATAATTTAGCTCTAAATCAAGAATCATGACCTACTCTAGTAAAGAGAGAGATGACAAACATGCTACACAGCCCAATGCCAGATCCATAAATACCATAACAGCTTTTTCATTTCAAATATGTAAAAAAAGCTAGGCAATAAAATATATAACTTTCCAACTATATTTCAACCTCCACATGCCATGGGGAGATCCACATGCCATGTCAAAAACACTAGCACATGCCAATAATCCATATCATAAGTCATCAAAAGATATTCCCAGATCAAGACAAAAATTGAATAGAACTAAAACACTAGATGACATAGTTTCTGGATCACCAGACACAATTTTTGAATCACTCGAGAATGCCACAATGAAGACCATAACCATTATTTATTTGCACAAGAATCAACACAACTTCAACCTTGATTTCAGGAGTAGAAACCATTTGGAAAAATAAATGACACACTATTAACTACAATTGTAAAACTGCATTTTTTCTATTTATTGAGCCATAGACATCTAGACCACATAGAATTTTGAATATATATGTATAACAGTTAAGCACTAAATGCATACTTGTCTTCCAATGTACTGAAGCATTGCATAAATATCTTCCACTACTCTATAAACTTAGTACACAAACATACATTTCCAAATACATTAGAATTCCAGACCATGGTGTTTAGGAAAATACAAATGCCTTTGGAAAATAATGTTTGGCATCAATGAGCTAGCTTGAAATGTCTTGAAAAACCCTCCATGTGGCCTCCTTTCTTTTGGTATGAGATTATGTGGGCCTCACACCCAAATTTTTGAGCCTGTACTCAGGATTGGTGGATTACCCCTATCCAAGGGTTGAACATGTATAAAGCCTCTAAGAAGTTGGAGCTAATTAAAAGAGATGACAAAGGGTGGAATGTATCTACATTTTCTGACATTTCCAAGTAGAAAAAAGAGATTAATTCCAAATTAGAAAATATCCAGAATCTAATGTCTACTGGTATTTTTTACTAGGCCCTTCATGAAGAGGATGAAGACTAGAGAAGAAAGTGGAAACATAAACTGAGGAAAGAGGAGGTCTATTGGAAACAAAGATTGAGGGTTCAATGGCTCAAAGAAGGAGATAGAAATTCTTCTTTCTTCCTCATATTTGCTAGTAGACATACAAAGAGGAACACTATAAAGAGTTTGGTGGATGACCATAATTAGGAAATTAATGATGAATCTGAGATTGGAGAGTTGGTTGTTCATTACTTCAAACAAATTCATGGTGAAATTGGCAGATTTAGATCTAAATATTTGGATGATAAACTCTTGAGTTTCCTTCCACATGCTCTGACAAAAGAAGATAATTATAACCAGGTCTTGGCTCCCATCTATGAAGAGGAAGTTCATGCCATTGTCTTCTCCATGGGTACTTGCAAAGCATCTGGACCAGATGGCATTACCCCAACCCTCTTCCAATAATTATGGGATATTGTGAGTTATGATAGAATAATGATTGTTAGAGACTTTTTCACGACAAGAAAATTACTGAAGAAATTGAATAACACCTTTATTACTATTGTCCCCCAAAATCAAGAGACTTAAAAAATGAATGACTTTAGGCCTATAATTCTATGCAATAGTATACAAAGTGTTTGCTAAGGTATTTGTAAACATGATTAAACCTTTTTTGGATAATTTTATCAATCCAAATAAAAAAAGGTTTTGTTCTCAAAAGGAAAATTCTTGATGCAATTATTTTTACACATGAGATTGTCCACTTTATGGACAAATGTCATATGCCAAGTATGATATTCAAACTTGATATTTCTAAGGCTTATGATAGTGTTAAATTGAATTTTTTGTTTTAATGCTCCTGCAATATTGGGCTTCAATGATAAGATCATCCTTCTCAGAAAGGAGTGTGTCCAAATTGTCTGTTTTTTAATTTTAGCGAATAGGGTCCCCAGGGGTTTCTTCAAACTTGACATGGGTATTAGACAAGGTGAGCCCTTGTCACCTTATCTATTCATAATGATTTTTGAAGTTATTGGGAGAATTTTCTTAATATGATCATTTCTAGGAAGTTACATAGAGTCAAACCAGCTTCTACCTTGCCACCCTCTATTTTGTAATAGTTTATTGATGGCACTATTTTATTTGGGAAATCATCTATCATGGAAGATAGGGAATGGAATAATTTTCTTCTAGATTGTCCTAAAGTGTTAGGTCAATGTATCAGTTATGAGAAGAGTAGAATATATATTTTTAATAGTAAGATAGATCTGCAGACTAAAATTTAGAATATTCTACGTTTTCAAGGGGCTAGTCTACCTAGAACCTACTTGGGTCTCCTTAATTATAAATATGTTACTCCAACCTATTGGAACACTATACTAGAGAGAATGCTTAAGAAATTGGCTAGACGAAAAGGAAATTTGTTAATAAGTGTTGGTACATTGCAACTCTTGGTTGTCTCCTTATGGGGTATCCATGTTTACTTCCTCCCCCTATTTAAAATCTCAAGTAATATGGCTAAGAAACTTGAAATTATTCAAAGATAATTTATCTAGACTAGGGTGGAAGAAAAGAAAAGATTCGCATGGATTAATTGGGACACTTTTTGCAAGCCAAAAAATCAAGGCAGTCTTGGGTTAATGAAGTTGTCAATATAAATAAGGCGGTAATAGATAAGATGGGCTAGAAGCTTACCCTTGAAACTGATGATTGGTGCAACTTCATGAAGGATAAATTTACCTTATCTTTGACAACTTTTATAGAGTTCTTTCCTCAAATGGTTATCCCCCGGGATCAAAAATCTAGAATAATATCCTCAAGGGTCATAATATCATCAAGGAGGGTTTGAAATGAGAGAAAAATCAACTTTTGGGAGGATGTCTGGGTGAGGGATAAGACTCTGGATGGAAATTTGAATTTTGGAGGGTTGATGGAGATCTCAAAAGGGTTTTTTAGATCACAAATTGAGGATTGCATTACAACTTCACAAAGGTTGAAGGACTACCATAAGGGGGAATTCTCGGTCAATCTACTTACAAACTATTGTCTAAGTTTGACAATATATTGGATTACTAGCGAAAGGTTTGAAAACCATAATTAATCTTAAAGACTACATTTTTTTGGTGGAGTATAATGCATAAAAATTTTATAACTCATGATAATTTTTCTAGAAGAGGGTTCCAAATTTTCAAACATATGTGCTCTCTACAAGTAGAAGGAGGAATGTATGCACCATTTATTTTTACATCGTCAATTTTCTTGGAAGATTTGGAAAACTGTGATGGAAGAATTTGAACTCCCATGGATTTTTAATAGTGATATCAACCAATTTATAGAATGGAAAATCCTAATCTTTAACCCTCTGCAAGTTCCCCCACACGTCTATTGGAGTCTATGGAAAGAAAGGAACAATAAAATTTTTAGGGAGACTGAAAATCCATTGGAAGGTGTCTTTAAAGCTATGACTAAACTAATAATAGAGAACTTGTCAATGTTACTTGGAAGCTGCCTAGCTACCCCCTACTCACTGGGAAAATAAAATTTCTAAGAAATGGAACTTCCCAATGCCTTATGTCCACTTTTATAAATATAAGATTCTAGCTAGACAAAGGACAAAATGGAAGCCTTCTCTTGCAGGATGGTACAAGCTCAATTTTGATGGGGTTGCTAGATAGGGTAAAGCAGTTTGTGGGGGAGTGATAAGTGACTAAAATGGTGATTTGACAGGTGTTTTTATTGGGAATTTTAATGGCCACACTAGTAATCAAGTGGAATTTGTGGCTCTCCTATGGGGGATCAAAATTGCACTATCCATTCGGATCAAGAATCTTGAGATATAAGGTGACTCCAAAATCATAATACAAATGGATAAAGGAGTTATCAAAGCTAGCTGGTCTATGGAAGGATTAATGGATGATATGAGAACTCTTCAGTTGGGTCTCCATTATTTTTTCTATAAAGCACATCTTTAGAGAAGGTAATAGTGTGGTTGATGCCATGGCTTCTATGAGCATTTCTATTGAGGGAACCAAATGCTAGAGGAAGGTTGACCACCTCCCACTCCATGTGAAAACCCTAATTTTTGGTGATAAATTATCTAATACTATGTATATAGAGAATAAATCCAATATTTTTTAGGGGATTTTCATACGTATTTCTCTCTAGATTGGTAATATTTGATTTTATAAGGTTGTGGAGAAACCTATAAATAAAGTGGTTAGAAATTTGAATATGAAGAATTTGAATAAAGGGTGGTAAATTTGAGTTCTACGTGTAAGCCACGTGGAACTTTAAAGTGGAAAAATGGAAGGGGTTATCATATAATGGATGTGAGTGATATATTAATTAAGTGCTAGCATCATTTTGGGGAAGGTAACAAAGATTGCAATTTTTTTAATAGTTGCTAGTTAACTAAAGATTTTGTAATTTAGGGAAATTTAATTGCTTGTTTGGGATTTGGAAATGTAGATGTGTGGGCAGTCATGAGATTTTATGAGCATAAAAAGGAAACGACTATTTATAGTTATACCATGCAGTCTAAGTTGTTATGGGATTTTGTTTCTACTTTCTGCATCAAAGATAATTTGGGGTTTTTTGTTTACTAGAGAGTGACTGCTACTAATAGTGACACTATGGGAGATGATAGAGTAAGGGTTGAGCTTAGTAGACATGAGGAATTCAAAAACAATTCTACTTCTTGGCATATTTGTAAAGAAGGTGGGGTGGCACAGTATATTGAGTTCATATGACAAGGCATGACACAAATCTGTAGACTCAGTTTGTAACTTCCTAGATTGATCATTGGGTATCGCTGGGAGGTATTTCATTTTAAGTGAACAAAGATGTTATTAATAAGGTGACGGTCCTCTCTACTAGTGGGATAAAATGGAAAATATGAGTCGTGTGTTGGATAATGAGAGTTTGAACTAGTTCTTCTCTAAGAATGAAGCATCGATCAAGCACTATAGGGGTTATAAGGATGATCAATTAACTAAACCTTGGGACCATGTATGTTTGATGGTAATGAAGTATTTTACACATGAAGGAAGGTTTAGGGCTTACTAATTTTATCATATGCCTCAATTAAATCATGTTCATAACCACAAGACTATCTCATTTCCATTCTTTTTATTATATTCCTTGGAAAACTCTATCAAATAAGCTCTTGGTTCTACCAAAAGTTCTGGTAAAAAGCCAATTCCCTTACACCAAGGGCTTATTCTCAGGCTCTACCACTTTCATTTATCCCTCTTCCCCCCAAGATCATTATTGTTCAAGAAGCCCTAAATTTTTTGACCCCTCCTTTGGCTAGTCCATTTGATTTACCTAGGAAAAGAAAAAAGAAAGGAATAAAAAACCATGGATTAAAGTCTAAGAAGGGAAGACCTTAAACCCAAACCCATACTGGTAATGAGGGGGAAATGAAGGATTAAAAAAAATATCCCAACCCCTTACCAAGAATAAAGGGAAAGCCTCTAAGACACCTAATTATACTATCCAATATATTGATTCTGATATAGAGGCTACTAAGGAAACTAACACCCAAAGGTGGTCAACTAGACTTGTTGGCCATCCCTTGGATAAGGTGAAGAAGCTAAAAATAGATATAGTTTTTGAAGGGGAAGATGATAGTGGGAGTGAGGAGAGGGTTTATATTAGTGAAGGTTCTTGAGGAAATTACTAGTGTTAAACCTATTGTTGTTGGAATTATTAGTATCCATATTGTTGATAATTGTGACAAGTGTGTTGCAAAAGACAAGTGCCCATGTTCTAGATTTGGAACAAAAAGTTGATAGTATTTTGAGGTTCTCCTTGAGGGAGATAAATAGCTCTGTGACATCCCTCTAATTATTGCAGAAAAAATATGCTATGTGAGGATGGTGACAAGAAAGGAAAGTACAAGGAACTTTTTAAGTTCCTTACAGAGGATTAGTTAGTAGCTCTACAACAAGTTCAATGCAATCACAAGGCTACTCATTAGGAAAATGGTGCCTACTTTTTTTCTTTTTTTCTTTTCTATAATGGGTGCCATCTTGGGCATAGGATGTACAATGTTTATATTTTCTATGTTTTAATTTGGAACATCTGTTATGATACTTACTGGGAAAGCCCTTGGTGGTTTTGTTATCAGACTATTAGTATTTTTGATAGTTTGTTGAATGATAGACTTAGAAGATTTAGCTCTTTTTTTAAGACTATGACTATTACATAGCTACTATTTTTTTCTATATTATTTTTGTTGTTAATGTTCTATAACTATTAATCTTCTATTTTTACACCCTTTGGTTTGTTGTTCTTAAGGGTACCCCCACTTTTTTGTCACTTTTAATATTAAAAAAACATTTACTAATATAAATATTAACTATATCATGTGTAATGATGACATATATAGATGATATTGGAATGCAAAAAAGTTTTGAGATATAAGATGAGTGACCTATGTGTTACGACCCTAATATTTTTCATTTTTTATTACAATATAAGAAAATCTAATAAATCTCCTACTATAGGTGTTAAGCTTAAACTTAAAACCAAATTATTGTATTACTTATTTAAGGGAGAATAAATGACACAAGGTCATGTTATCTAGTCAAGACTTAAGGCTTGGTTGCAACTAAATGTTAGGTGGTTGATAATGATAGCCTAAATAGGTTTTTCAAAGGAAGTGAGGCCTTGGTGAAGATGTAGGGAAGACATGATAGGGCTCAACTTCTACCACCTTGGGACCAGGTTTGTCTGATGCTTATGAAGTACTTCACCCTTGAGGGGAACTTTAAAGTTTATTACTATTGTACCATATGCCTCTTCTTAACCACTTAAGGAATCATGAAATTATTTCCTTTCTTTTTTCCTTTAATTCTAAAGAGAGTGCCTACACCCAAGGTTAGAAACCTATTCCCTTGCACTAGGGACTCATTTTTAGATTATACGACTTTTACCTCACACTTTTCCCTCCTGAACCTATTTTTGTCTATGAGGCCCTTTTTCCATAGCCCCTCTCATCTTCTAGCATCATTAATATGCCTAGGCATAATAAAAATAAAGGCATTTGATACTTGAGAGCCCTTAAAATTTCCTTCCGACCTAGCACCCCAAATATCTTCAATCTGGTTATCCTTTCCCCTGATGCTAGCAGTGTAAAAGGGAAATGATCCATGTTGTCTATCTCAAAAAGGAAAAGGAAAAACTCCTCCTCCCACACCAAAAAATCAAAATTCTATGTCTAACAGGTGAACAATGAGGATGAAGAAGAGGTGGAAGAGGAACAAAGTACCCCTTTTAAATCCAATAGGTTGGCCACCAGGTCTACAAAGAAAGGAAAGAAACTGTTGGTTGATTATAATTATGAGGAAAATATTGAATAGGTGAATTAGAAACTTGATAGGGATGGTGGGAAGAATAAAGTTATAGAGTGTGAATATAATGAAGAAGATGTTATCGAAAGCTCAAATAATTATACTTCCAACAACTCTACTCACATATCTGATAATGAAAAAGAAGATCCCATTGATCCTACTGAGGGCATGGTGTTAGATGATGATAATACTATCCTTATTAATTCCAATTTGTTCCCTACCTTGGAATTGGTTGATCTACAAAGTGAGTGGGAAACGTGAAGAACAAGTTGAGTGAGATGGAGCAAAAAATGGGGAGCATCTCTAGGTTTAGCCTCTTAGTGATGCACAACTCTGTGACTTCCTTATGCCTGATGCAACAAAATATTCTTGGTGAGGATGGAAAAGATGAAGGCAATTACAAGGATTTGTTTGAATTCCTTATGAATGATTGGAGCCATGTTCTATACCAGTTAGGTTATGACAATTAGATCCCTTTATGATTCTTAATCACTAGATGGCTGGGGTTGCGACCCCTCGCCCCTTTGGGGTTTCTGAAAATATTTTACTTTGTGGTCTTGTTTATTTGGTTTCTAGTTTTATGAAGGATATTTTATTTTCCTGTGCTTTTTATATCAAGAGTAGGATTCTGGTAAATCATGTTATTACCTAAACCTATATGTACTATGATGGTAAATTTGAGGTTTATACACTAACTGACCATGAACCTGTGGTCACTTCCTTTACTAGTTATGTTCTATTCTATGACTCTTTTGATGCTTATCTCTTATTAGTGTGTTATTAGTAGTATGCCCTTGGGTTGTGGTTTTGTAAGGGTCAACACCCTTGTTTTGCTACCAATTAATATCAAATTTTTTTTATCAAGTCATAGATTTTTCTAGTTGGAGAAGGGAGTGGGA
Organism: Chamaecyparis obtusa; assembly: GCA_027943335.1. Taxonomy (NCBI): domain Eukaryota; kingdom Viridiplantae; phylum Streptophyta; class Pinopsida; order Cupressales; family Cupressaceae; genus Chamaecyparis; species Chamaecyparis obtusa. The sequence continues at coordinate 621,799 of BSBK01001709.1, forward strand.
TGAGAAAGCACCCACCTAGCAAAAAAAGAGGTCAATGAAGATCAACAACAGTTTTGCAATGAATGCTAGTGCAAATGGTGTTGTCGAAGGGCAGCATAAGAAGGTTTAATAGGTCAAAAATGTTGAGAGGGTCATTGACAACAACAATAATGTCTTGCATGTCTCTGACAACTTGAAGGTTGTAGATGAAATAGAGGATGAATTAGAGGAGGCCATTTCAACTTTCAAAGGATGCATGGGTTGCTTAGCCCTCACAAAGGAGGTTTGCATCCTCAAGAGAAAAGTGGAGTTCTTGATGGAAATGATCCCCAAAATGGAAGGAGGAATGTAGGGAGTGGCCATTGTTGGTAGGAAGCTGATGTAAAATGTGACAACAACTTTGTGCCTTCTTTTAGCACAACACACAAGAGAATGATGAAGATGGAAATAGAGAGTTACTTGACTTCCTAATGCGATACTAGCTCAAAGTTTTGAAATGTGCCAAATGTGGCCCTAATGCCTGAGTCTGGGGTGTCTTTGTTTCCGCTCTCTAATGACTTGTATAATGTTGTTTATTTTGTTGATACATTGTATAAGTGTTAGTCTTTTTGTCATTTATTGTTATGTCTTCTAATTGGTTAATTCAACTGTAAAACCACATGGATGTTGTGATGTAAGGTCCAACACCCTTGTTATGTTACTTTTCTAGTAAAAAATATATTATCAAAATTATAATTTTTGCATATATTCTTTTGTATAGCATAATTGATGATTAATTAGAGGTGCTTGCCTCATAACGAAGATTATATAAAAAAATAATTTGTGAAAAAAATGAACTCATCTTAATATTCTCGAATTACAAAATGTTTGGGCCCACTCTTATATACGAAGGAGTTGAAAACATCAATTTGCCTTGCTATGACTCTGACTTGTCTATCTCTATTATAGGTTGTCTCTAAGAAGTTAAAAATAGATTCTAAGAAGAATGATTCAAATCAAAGAGAGATATGATGAGCTCATCTTACTTAACTCATTTAAGGGTTTTCTTTTACTACTTTCATTCCATAACAATTATATGGAAGTACACAATTTTAGTTTTCTATGACAAATTGATTTATTATCATAGAAACCACAGATGATGGACATAAGTATTCTCTAACAATTTCAAACTAAACATTACCATATCCATTACATCCTTTAAAACTTATACAAAGATTTTGGATCAAAACACATGGAAGAATCATTATAATTTACCATAGATAACAAAGACTTAACATTTTCCTAGATGCAATGAGTTCTAAGTGTTCCATTCATTCTCACGAGAGATGGGTTCTTATGAACCACTATTCATGAAATATGGGTCAATGAGTTTGACTCAAAAACTACACAATTAAATCTTGATAGCGATATCACAATTTAAAATATCTCCTACTTATCAACATTTTCCTCTTCATATATTCAAGATTAGAATTTTAGATTATAATACTTAGGGTAGGTCCTCATGCAACTGCTCAAAAATTTTAGGAGCAATTTGTGAAGCTAGTGGCCCCATGATTATCAAATTTTGTAGCTTATTTTTTAACAGCCATCACATCACAAATATAATGTTTAAATAGAATTTTTAATAATAAATTTTGTAGATAATATTTAGAGAAAAAATAAGAAGCAAATAAAAAAGAGGGAAATCAATTTGTGGAGTCATGTGTGATTTTTTGCTGTTTTTTCTTAATAAGCAATTCCTACTTATTTCAGCCCCCTTTTTCCAAACTTATTTTTCATTTTTAAGCAGCAGTGCTCTATTAAAATAAGAAAATATTCTAATTTATCCTTTCTAGCTAATTAAATATTTACATGGGAACACTCCCATTACTTAAAATTAAGCAGAATTTATCTATAAAGAAAGAACATAGGGTTAACAAATCTTAAATAAATTGTACATCAATGAATGTATTTACTTGACCTTGCATTATTTATTAACAAATCTCCCTTTCCTATATATCTTCTAGTGCGTGGCTTTCTAAGCTGAATTCTCTCTCTCTTTTTTTAAACCCTGAAAATATGCATGAATGTATGCTCATTTTTACTTAATTCGCTTAGAAATCTTTACTAATATTTCCTTTCACTAAACTTTCCTACTTGGGAAATGGAGAAGTTCTTTTAATTTTTGGAAACTACTAAATACTTTTCTTTTATCTTATTAATTTTTTTTAAAAAAAATTCTTAGAAAAGAATGATACTTATTTATTACTAATTTTTGGCTTTTTTTCTATTTTTAAAGAAATAGAAATATTTTTATTAAGAATTAATATATATGGATTTTTATATATAGATTAGTTTCTAAAATGATATTTTTAATATATATATTAATAAATATTTTAATAATAATACATTTATATATTAATAATAGATATTTTTTAATTTAAAAAAATTATTAATTAAATAATTTTAATTTATTTTATACTTTACAAAAAAATATAAAATCCTCAATAATAATAATAGATCCTCAATTCTATGAAGAGACCAAAAACAACTCCGTGCTTCCAACCTTACACCATTTGTCTTACTATATCATTCAGAGAATAGAAGGAACACCGCTAAACTTAGATTTTTTGGCTTTTCCTGAACGTGTCCCCCATGCCTCATAATATTGATTGTCTCATCCGTGGACCCCACTTGCTATTTTTTTATTTTAAAATTAACTAAATTTAGTAAAATGGAATACTTAATTCTCTTTGAAAGTGGATTCCTGCAAGTGCATACCCTGCTTTTTAAAAAAATAAATAAAAGTAGTAATTATTAATAATAAAAAGAATATTATATTTTAATGAAATATAGGGTATTATATTATTTAATTTATTTGCATTAGATAATAAATATTTTATGAATTTTAGAGTTAGTTGATCATGATATGACATCTTAGAGTCAATTGTAAAGTTTATTATTGTATTGAGTGAATTGTTTTTCATAACTATTTTTTCTTAATTGGAATATTTCTAAAGTTACTATATTTATTTATTAATTTCATATATTATACAGATTACTTATCTCAAATATTGGTTGAATTGGTTTGGTTGCATTTTTTGGGTAAGATTTTTAGATACACACTTGACATTGACTAATTTCAAAAAATAACTATATTTATCATTAATATATCTACATAATTAACAAGTATTTTTTTATTTTATTTTTAACCAAACATTTAATTCAATGATTTTATTATCTATGGAGAATGATATATTATTCTCCTCTTGCTAGGTGATATTTATTTGTCCTTTCTACTTTATCTACTTTATTAGATTTTTTTTTAATTTTAATATTAGATTATAAAATTTGAAAAATTAAATATTATAAAACTAAATCAACAAGGCTGTAGAGCAGCTAACTTCCTGCCAAAACTGTGGCAGAGATGTTTAAGCTTTGCAAAAATAATTTTTAATGAAATAGTTTGAAAGCTTAAAATAACAATAAATTATAGTATATGCAAGTAGTTTAAACATATAGAAATATGGATAAAATTAGATATATTTTAATTAATATTTATTAAGTTAAATTATATATTTAACACATTTAACTATATAGATAACAATGACCTATTTAAAACTTGTCCATATTTCTATATATTTAAACTATTTGCATATACTATAATTTATTGTTATTTTAAGTTAATGAATGTAATATCAAATGTTACAATACAATATTTTAATTATAATAATAATAGAAAAATAATAATAAATTTTTAATGTAATAATAATATAAAAAATTAATAATACTATAATATAATATATAATTATTATATGTTTATTATAATAAAGATAATATATGATAAATATAATAATAATATATAGTTTTTGATTAAGGTAAAAACAGGTTTTGAATGGAACCCGAAACCATTTACATTAAAGCATAAAGATATAGCATGAAAGTTAAACAAAAAGAAACGCCTGCTTGAAAGACAAAAGTAGGACCCAAAACACTCCTAGATATGACAACAAAGCAAAGAAAAATAGTTACTAGCACTACTACCAGCGACACCCAACTACCAACTAGACCATACTAATTGTTTTTTATCATTTTCTCCGCCTTCATCTTCAGGTCCTCCATCTTCTGGATAGTGTCTTTTAGGTCCTTCAGTTCCTTTTTTTCAGGGATCTTCCTTTGAGTGTGCCCTCTAGTTCTTGTTCCTAGACCAACATTCCCAGCGTACTCCTCAATGGTTATAGTCGTATTTTCCAGCTAGCTTTTTTCCAAGTAGTTGTGTAGCATATTGAGGTTCATGACAACCGCATCGAGTCCCTCATTGTTGTGACTCAGGACTTCATTAATCATGTTCCCATTGTTACTGACTTTAGCCTTTATGTCTTTGACCTTGTTATCAACTATCTTATTAACTTCAACAGCTATATCCTCATTCCAGTTTTTATTATTTACCTTATCCAAAACCTTATTCTCCAGCTTCTCTAGCTTAGTAGTCAGGGTGATCATAGTTTTTTCCATGGCTTGAAGGTGGAGCTTCATCTCCTGCATCTCCCACTTGATCCAATCCAGAGAAGTACTCAGACCATCAACTTTGTTAACCTCATCCTGCTCAGTAGCACCCAACAGGGGATCTAAGGTGTCCTCCTTCTAGCTCTTGCCTTCCTCAATGATAACTTGGTCCAAGCCCGCATCAGAATTATTGTGATCCTCTTCTTTTTCATCGACTGGAGGGGGGTTCTGACAAGCCTCCATTTCCTCTTCATCCTAGCCCTCCAGGAGGCCCAAGTTTTCCCCTTTTTGGTTTTTACCATCCTCTTTACTAGCCAGGTCTATACCATCCTCAGTGTCAGAATGAATTTCAATTTTTTCTTCTTCACCAGGGAACTCCGGAGCGTCATCCTTGACATCCTTAGTAGGGGAGTCCTAGGCATCTTCTTCCTCCTCATCTTTTTATTCCTTTTGATTATCCTCATCTTTGCCTTCTTCTTCCTCCTTATCATCATCCATGATGTCGTTCATGTCCTCTTCGTGCTCAGTATCATCAATGTCCTTGCCCTCTTTTTCCTGGGCTCTCCTCATTACCAGAATCCACCTCCACATTGTCTTCCTCAGCATATCCCTCTCCCTAAGAAAGAGGGTTGTGTTCATTAGTGTCATCTCCGTTGACCCTTTCTTTTTCCTCATCTTTTTTTTCATCTTCCTCACTGTTGTCAGGGATTTTCTTCCTCTTTTTGCCTTCTTCCTCACTACTTTTTTCCTTGTTTTTCTTCCTCTTCTTAACTATAATAAATATAGTTAAAAACTAATACAAGATGATATAAAAAATAAAATTAACTAAAATATAATACTATCATAATGATAATATTATAATAATAATATCTCTATATATGTAATTCTAAATGTATTTTTAGAAATCAATATTAGATGATATAAAAATAAAAATAATTAAAATATAGTACTATTATAATGATAATATAATAACAATTGTAAAATATATATGTGTTTGAAATAAAAGAATGTTTCCAAACAAATTTAATATCATCCTTAAATTAAAAAAAATCAATCACTACCAAAAAAAATAGTAATATTGTTTCCCATAGTAAAATGCTTCATTCAAACTAATAATAATAATAATATTATGACTAATGATATGATCAAAATATTGCAATGGCCAAAAATATTTCCGAAAAAACCATCCTTATCGCTCAATTTCTTTAAACCAATCAAAATGAAAGATAAATAATTTTATAAATTGGAAAAGTTAAATATTAAAATTTGATATGACAAAAATAAATTATGAAATTTAATTGGCTGGAGTTAACTAGTTTAATCACTAGTTAAAAATAGGTCGATGCCTATAGTTCTAAAAAGAGTACAAAAGTCAAATTAAATAATTAAAATATGGTAACAACAAAATTTGTGTTGTTTTTATGTACACTATTATAACAGTAAAATTGATTAAAATATATTTATAATTGTATGTAATTTGAATGATAAATTGGTAATAAATAATCAATCTTTTTCAAAATAATGTATGTGTAATGTCAAACAATCAACTTATTAGTACTATTGAAATGAGTTTTGCATTGTACTAGTTAACTATAAGTAAGTTGTTTTTATTTTTAAAATTTATTTTATTATTGTAAAGTTTATGTGGAGGTGTTATACACGATTTTTAGGAATGAGTGGAGAATATGAATAAAATTTTTTCCACTTTTTAAGCCATTGTAGTTTATTTTAATTTATTTTTTATAAATTAATTAGAATTTTTATATTATAATTATATTAATTTTCTTATTATATCTTTTATTACTAAAATAATAGTTAATATCAAATTATATATTATTATTTTATATTTTTATATCAAATATATAAATATTTAACCTAACCTAATAATATATTAAAAAAAAATTAATTTAATTTTTTAAAAATTATATGCTAATATTATAATGACAATTAATTTCTAAACAAAAAGGCAAGTACTGCCACTACATGGCACTTGTTTCTAAAATGTTTTTAGTCTAATATTTGCATCATATATAATACACAATTGGAAGATTGTGGTTCAAATACTTTTTTTCTTCACACACACACACAAAGTAAAAATTTAATTAATTCTATTCCATAATTTTTTGAAATTTTTCTCATGGTTTGGATTATGTTTGAAGGATTTAATTTGGTAAATTTTAGTGTTATGAGTAGGGATAGTGTTTCATTTGGTTTAGGTTTAGTGAGCATTGGGTCAGGGTTCAATTTGGTTTAAAGTGTTAGGGTTAGTATTCAAGTACGTTAATAAGATTTTATTTTGGTCTAATGTTAGGGTGGGGGTTTGATTTGGTTTAGTTTAGTTTTGGAATTAGGGCTCAATCTAGTTTAGTGTTTAATTAGGGTTAGGGTTAGGACTAGGATTCAATTTTCATCTATAATGGTTGGGGTTGAATTGGGGTTTGTTCACTCTTAGGGTTAGACGAGGTTTTTTTTTTGGTATTCATTTACATTTTGTATTATAGTTTGATTTGATTTAGTGTTAGTTAAGGTTTCATTTGGCTTGTGTTTAATGTTTAGTTTAGGGTTCCATGATTAGGGTTTAATGTAGTCCAGTATTTAATTACATGTTTAGGGTTAGTGTTGAATTTGTGTTAACTTATTGGGTTTATTATTGAGTTTGATTTATTGATACAATTTAATTTTGTTTAGGGTTATGGTTAAATTTTTAATAGTGTCCATTTAAGTTTAAGGGTTTAATTTGAATCATTGTTACTGTAATGGCCCTCCCATAGTCTAATTTTCTATATGTTATGGTTATTTTACGATGATGAATTATATGTTAGGATATCATTGATGTTTATAGTTTTACTCATAAATAAATACATATTCATTGATAAATATTATTTATTTATAATATAATTTTCAATCCTCCTATTTGAAAATCTATTAAAAAAAAGACAAACAGATTATTTTCTTACAAATATTTTTTCATAGTAAAATAGAATGTAAAATTTTATTTATAAGTTTCATTATAATTTTGATCTTTTTATCCTTATAATTTTTTTTAAAAAAAATATTATGTTAGAAGTATTGAAATTGTATTCATATATTCTTAATAAATAAAATGAGTGTCTTTAAAATGTTATATTAAAATAAAAAATATATAAATTATTTAACAAATACATATTTTTTATTCAAAGTTATATTATAGATTAAAAATCGTTATAGAAGAAACTATTCCATCACATGACTTTAATCTTTTTTACCTTGATTTCATTCTAAACATCATTTTCTCTCTCATATTCTCCTTTGTCCTTTTCCTCAATTCGTAATTATCTTTTCACCTTTCTTTATTATTATTCCATAACTAGCCAAACATAACTACAAATTAAAAAACCTTCATTTTCTTTCTAAAAAAAATATATAATATTCATGTGTGATATTTTAGTTAATATGAAACACTATTTTATATTATTTCTTAAAAAAATGTTTTCTATGACACTTTATGTTGTGGTTTCACAACACACACCCTATTTTGGCCACTTGGCCAAATGGGGACCCCCCTTTTTTTTATCACTTTTAGTTTCTTTGAGGGACCCTTATGGTCGATTTGATTAGGCATCTGGTGAGTAGATTTTGGGCCCGTGTGCTCTTGATAGTTGGATGTTAGTTGAGTTAACTTTTGGTGTTTTTTTCCCTCCTCTTTTCTTTTCCCTTTTTTGGCTTCTTTTTTGTTTGTGTGTTTCTTTGAGTTAGTTTTTTCCTTTCCTATAGACTTAGTTGCTCTAGTTTAATTTCATGTTTTCAATAAAGACTACTGACAAGGCATCCTTTGTTACTACAGAACTGAGAATCTCAATGTGGCATGTTATGAACCGACGAGTTAAGATAAATTCTTCAATGGGATTGACTTGTAGTTGTATGAAAACATTATGAAATGGAAACCAAAACATTTGGATGCTATGAAGCTTTCCAATTTTGTCAAAAGGCTCAAAAGTTTGAAAGTCTGAAAGTTTGGAGGTTCAAAGTTTGAAAGTTTGAAGTTCGAAGGTGAAAAACTGAAAAATAATGAGAGCGGGAGGGGGTGAATCAATATTTAAAAAAACTTAAACAAATATCAACATCAGAGAATGCAATCACATGTTGAAGAGGCAAGACATATTTTTCTCTCGTGGAAAACCCAAGATAGGTAAAAAACCACGACACTACTAGTCTCAAAATGGGCAACAACCCTTTACATCCAAGAGCTATAACTCTTCTCAGTCTCTCAACAGAATAGGCTTCAACCTGTCGTAAAAAGGTAACAACCTTTTTTTGTAGGAGATTTGTGAAATACAAAACAAACCCAAATAAGGCTTAAGTCTTTACAGAAAATGCAAAGACGTTATAATCCATGTATATTAATTTCCAACAAGAAATAGAATACAAAGATCACTTTTAATGAAGATAGAATCCATTTTCCAGTCTGGTCTCTTCCTTGATGCCTGTCGATATCACAAAATGTTTTTGGATGCTCATAATTTTATGCAGCCTTCCTTCACTCAATCCTCCATACAAAAATGTTTTTTTAAAACTTCAACCCTGCATGACAAACAAGAATCTATACTTGATCTAATGCGTGCTCCTACTTCTCATATGCTACTTGAAAACATCATTTATTCTCAAGTGCATTACCCACACTAAAACATACTGTTGTGTTGGTGACGTTCAATAATCAAGAAGTTCCATGCTAGCTTGTTACGAAAAGCATTTTTGACTTAACACATGTTGCATTTATTAAAAATGTGATCTTCCAGATAGATACGCACACCCCTTTCACATGGTCTCTAAAAAAAATTTATGACATGCCCATATGTATTTTAATGACTCGATAGCTTGTTTTTATCAAACACCTGAACAATCCTTCACACTACTCACTACTTCTGCATACATTACATTTTTCTTCTTTTTCTTACCAACACTCTTCAGAATAATCCTTCAAGAGTTCGTAGCAGTGAGGACACACGCCATCAATTTTGCCTAAAAGAGAATCTGATGGACATGTGACAGGAGTCTCAATATGTAGAGCACACTCAGCAGCTCCAGACACGCTGCGAAAATCATTTTGAAAGCTATTTTTTAAAAGTTTAAGCCCATTCGAAAAGGTAATAAAAAACAACAATTTCGCACCACACCAACTGCAAGCAATCATGTCGTTTGTTTTATGCACCCAAAAATGGAAAACATACGGTAGATTTGTTTTTATAAAGAACTGATACTGCACGGGTGTCATTCTTCAACTCATGATTTACATTTGTATGCGCAAGAGAAGATACTACATATTTGAATGAGAAAAACCTGCATTCACCAGTTAGCACAGAGTCATTAAAAGTAATAGCACCCAACCATGTTTCAAGAAGGCATCATATTCTATGACAACCTCTCTGATAGATATCAAAGCATATATCATGGGAACAAGCTTATGTCACCACCAAAGCATCTTAAGAACTCACTGATCTGCTAAAGAAAAATCGTTTAAATAGCCTGAGACAAGTGCAAAGTGGATGTATACAGGCTAGGATTGATGCAAGACAAAAGGATACAAGTCCACACATGTGAACAATAGGAAACCAGAGTCACTAAGACATCAATGACAGAAACGTAACAAAAGGTTCAGAGTTTAGAGGTTTGGAGTTCAGAGGTTCAGGGTTCAGAGGTTCGCAAGTTCAGAGTTCAAAAGTCTGAAAGTTCAAAGGTTTGGAGTTCGAAGGTTCAATGTTTGAAGGTTTGAAGGTTTGGAGTTTGGAGGTTTGCAAGTTTGAAGTTCAAAATTTTGAAAGTCTAGAGATTCAAAGTTTGAAGGTTTGGAGGTTCGAAACTTCAGAGTTTAGAGGTTCAAAGTTTGGAGGTTCGGAGGTTCAAAGTTCAGAGGTTCGGAGTTCGGAGGTTCAAAGTTTGAAAGTTTGAAAGTTTGGAGTTCAAAAGTTCAAAGTTTGGAGTTCGAAAGTTTGAAAGTTCAAAGTTCGGAGTTTGAAAGTCTGAAAGTTCAAAGTTTGAAAGTTCAAAATTCAAAAGTTTCGAAGGTTCAGAGATCAAAGTTCAAAAGTTTGAAGGTTCAGAGTTCATAGTTTGAAGGTTCGGAGTTCAGAATTTAGAGTTCCGAGGTTCGGAGTTCGAAGTTCAAAAGTTTGAAAGTTCAAAGTTCAAAGTTTAGAGGTTCAAAGTTCAGAAGTTCAGAGTTCGAAGGTTTGAAGTTCGGAGTTCGAAAGTTTAGAGGTTCAGGGTTCAACAGTTCAACGGTTCGGAGTTCAGAGTTCAGAGGTTCAGAGTTTGGAGGTTCAGAGTTCATAGGTTCAAAGTTCAAAGTTCAAAAATCTAGAGGTTCAAAATTCGTAGATAGTAGTTTGTGGACTTAGAAAATTTTAAGGCTCAATTTTTTGGAGTTTTAGAGTTCGAAAGTCCAAAATTTCGCCAGGCATGAAGTTTTAACTTAGTTATTTTACAAGTGTCATTTTTTTGGAGTTAGGGTTGGGGTCTGAGATTTCTGGGTTGTTTTGACATGGAAATAATTTGCATGAAGAGCTTGTTTTGGGTCAGATTGCATGCATGTTTGGGGTTGTTTTTGCTAGCCTTGGGAATATCAATCAATTGAATTCACGGAGAGGAGCCATGATGAAGATCTCAAGGAAGAACTTCAAGTTTTGAAGAAGACTCCAGTTTGACAAATAGTGGAGCTCCAGCATTGGTCTCTTGTTTTCTGAGCATATTTGGCCTTGATTTCTCATGAAATTGTAATGCAAATGGATTAGAATCCATGCAAGCTTGTTTAGAGATAGTTTAGGAGTAGTTTTTCTTTAGTAAGCTTTAGATTAAATATTTTTTTTAGTTTTATATGTAGCTGAAACCCTAGCTACAAATTTGTTATTTTTAAAAGGTGAAGTGCTATTAAAGGCTAGAAAATAATGTAACAAGGTTCAATTATTATTGCAATACAATATATGTAATTGGTGCTTCAATCGTGGTGTGATAATTTTTGCTATCTTTGCGAAGTTTATGGATGTGTGTTTGCTCATTCTTTTGCTTCAAAGAGCCAATAGATTGTATGGTGATTTTAATCTTTGAATTTGGTGTTTAATATTGCTGCATTGTCTTGTTGTGACGAATTATTGGGAAGATTGTTCTTCGGTGCTTCAAGATAAATTTGTCTCATGTGTGCGTACATTCGTAGTGGCTTCATGATCTGATGAATTTTGGTAAATCTTACATCTGTATTTATTTCCATTGATGATTGCATTTGCAAAATTGAGGTTGTGAGTTATTCAAATCTATGTTTTGCGGGTTTCCTCCATCTTCGTGGTAATTTAATTCACAAGGCTATGCAATGATGGTTTATGTCCATTAGGTTCACTTTCTACAATTTTCATTCAATTCTCGTTACCTTACTATTTCCATTTTTTGAAAAATCGATCATAATAGATTAAATTTACATTTGCGTGTTTAAGAATTGTTTTCATCTAAAGATTCTTAAAATACAAAAAAGATCATTTGTTTTAAGATTATTTTTGCAGCCTCTCCAAGATCGAACCAGTAAAGGCCTCCTCATGAACAGTTTCACATTTATCTTTGATTGAGCTATCCAGATGGTTGAAACCCAGCCCAAAAGGAACCTTAAGATTGATTTCATCATTCTTCCAAGAGGAGAATTTGTTCATCCAAATTCCTAGCCCTTGTCTCGTGTAAAAATGATGCTCAACACTTTCTTTTATAAATCCACTTAGTAATTTATTATTTTATCATTTTCTATGTTTGTAGATTGTTATTTGAATACAAATATCATGCACAACATTTGCCCTCTCCTTGGGGCATTGGTTGGGAAAAACTCATTTGTCTCTCTTACTTTGATTTTGTCGTGCAAATGCTCCTAAGATGATTATATATTCTTTTTAGTGATCTAACTGTTACAAGTAGTGGTTGTCGTTGCACCAAAAGATTGACCTGTTAATGCCTGATACAACCACTAGACTTATAGAAGACACAAGAGGTGGTTAAGCCATGTCACAAATCCCGAGGGGAGCACTTGTCATTTTTCCAACAATCTCCCCCTTAGCATTACTCGAGGGGATTCGAACTTGTGACCAAGCTCTGATACCACTTGTTACAAGTAGTGGTTTTCGTTGCACTGTTAATATCCAATACAACCACTAGACTTATAGAAGACACAGGAGGCAGTTAAGCCATGTCACAAATCCCGATGGGAGCGCTGGCCATTTTTCCAACAATCTCCCCCTCAGCGTTACTCGAGGGGATTCGAACCTGTGACCAAGCTCTGATACCACTTGTTACAAGTAGTGGTTGTCATTGCACCGTTAATGCCTGATACAACCACTAGACTTATAGAAGACACATGAGGCAGTTAAGCCATGTCATGAATCTCGAGGGGAGTGCTGGCCATTTTTCCAACACTAACATGGCAATGTTCCTAACATTCTCCTTCTCAAATTGAAATGATATTTCCTTGATGTTCAATAATGATAAGTAAATGTAAATGAATGATTTTAAATATGAGTGTACAATAATTAATCTCATAAACATGTGGTTAGTCTACTTTTGAATTTAAATTTTGAAAAACCATGAGACAAATTTAGCACTCCTGAAATGCAAATGATATTTCCTTAATATTTAATGATGATAAAGGAATGCAATTGAATTAATCTAAATGTAAAAACATAGTAGTTAATTTCATAAATGTGAGTTTAGTTAGTTTGAGGTAAGAACCAAAAATTAAATTTGGTCAAAAGTTTGTAGCTCAATTGATAAGGATCATGGTATGTGATTACAAAATCCATCCACCAAGGTTCAAATTCAGGACACTTGACACCTAATTAACTATGATAGACTCATATGATCTCTATGTTGATGGCTCCTTAGCCAAAGGACAACTTTATGATTTAGATCTATCCTGACTTCAATTGTTGTAGTCAACTAGAGATGTCAACACATATGTAATCTACACTAAAATAAAATAAAATTTTACTTCAAGAAAATTAAAGGTTGGATTTCCAATAATATAACTAATTTCATTTGATAGTCAAAGAAGGACTATTGATTAAGATGTTTGCTTATTCCAATAGTTACAGTCTACTAGAGATGTCGATATCTATGTAATCTCCATCAAAACAAAATAAAATAAATTTTACTGCAAGAAAATTAAAGGTTGGATTCATAATAATATAACTAGAAATTAGTAAACAATTTTTCTAAAGCGATATAAATTCTCAAATTGTAAATTAGAAGGTAATAATTGATCTAAAGGGGTAGGTAAATTGTCAAACTTAGCATGTCCAACCCTACTTCACCTAGACTGACAAAACCATCCACCAAGGTTCAAACCCTTGAAGGTGTGTTCATGCGAGGCTAAATACCTAAGTGACTTTGACAGACATGATCTCCTTGCATGTGACTACTTAGTCAAAGGGCAACATTCTGAATTAGATGTATGCTTACTCTTGCTCAGTCAATGGATAACTTCTTGATTTAGATGTAATGCTTACTACAAGTGTTATCATCCACTAGAGATGCCCACACCAATATAATCTTATTTGTTTCCATCAAAATAAAATAATATAACTGAAGTGAATGATGTTTCTGGCTTTGATTGTGTGCAAACTTTACATCAATGTTTGCTCCTTTAGCTCTTCCCATCCTAATGATGGACCATAGAGTGTGATTCGAAACATGATGTAAACATTTGCACACAATGAAAGCTAGAAACAACATTCAGTTTAATTGATGGATTGCGGAAATCACTTAGCATTGATAATATAATTGATTTCACTTGATTGTTAAGTATGAGATATTTTCCTCAACAATTTGCATTATGATTTTGCTTTTACACAACTATGTAGCTTTGATTGTGTGCAAACTTTACATCAGTGTTTCGATTCATACTCTGTGATCCATCATCAGGATGAGAAGAGTTGAAGGCTCCTTCGGCTCTTCTCACTTGATGATGGATCACAAAGTGTGATTCAAAACATTGATGTACAAATTTGCACACAATCAAAGCTAGAAACATCATTCACTTTAATTGATGGATTGTAGAAATTTCTTAGCATTGATAATATAACTGATTTCACTTGATTGTAAAGTATGAGATATTTTCCTCAACAATTTGCATTAGGATATTGCTTTTACACAACTATGTAGTTTTTGAGTCAAACTCATTGAACCACTTATTTCATGAAAGTGGTCCACTTAGCACTCATTGCATTGGACCTTTATCAGAAGTCACTCCTCCCAGCACTACTCCAACTCAACTCGAGGCACTTAACTCTCAAGTTTCCTCCAAAATTAAGCCCCATTTAGCTTAATATCCCATCTGCAAAACCTTCAACAATATTGCGCTTTATGAACCAACTAATTCATTTTTTTAATCTAATAGAAAAGGTAGACTCTCAGAGTCGCAACCTTAGCCAGTCCGGCCCCGCTCCACCTAAACCCATTAACAACCCAACAAAACCCATGGGCTGTTGATGACTCTGAGTTAGGAATCCAATGAGAAGCTTTTGACTGTTTGGTTAGACTGTCCATTTCGACATTTACAAGAAGCAGCTGTAAAGTGTCCCTCAAGCTGTCTTAATGATTCTACAACGCTCCAAATAGATAACCTTCAATTCATTCCTACATATCTTAAAGCCAATTAATTCTACATAGGTGTCTGAGAAGTCATATGCCCAGAAGCTGAGCTTTCTCACAAACAAATAGGCTACTGGAGGTCCATTTTGTCTCTGTCTGCAGGTATGATTTCTGTTGCTTCAGCCATTTATTTGATCAAGGACTTCTTCTACCGCTTATTTGGTGTTATTCTGGGAATAGTGAATGCAACTCCCTTTCCCAGACATGCCCAAAGGACTGTTGTCATGCACTGGCTTCATCGCACCAGAACAAGGCATTTTCTAGATTAAATGCCTGGTAATTCTCTTTCTTTTTTGGGGGTTTCTAGGGTTTTAATGGTCTAGAAAATTCATTATTTTTGATGGGTCTGTGTAATCATCAGCACAATTATGTAGATCTGTTATTTGTTCAGTAGTTTGTACAGAAATGTAAGATTAGATGGTTTGTGCTGCTGCAGGTGGACTGTAATATAGAAAAAAAATTATTGCTTAGGGTTAATTTTTTAATTGGTTAGGGTTTTTTTCTTTTTTGGCCAGATTTAAAATTGGATCTGGCAGTCTATCTGTATATATGTACAGAATTGGCTGTAGTAATTTATACATGTAATAAACTTTCTGAAAACTTGTTCTTCAGGATTCACTTCAATTCATTCTTTTAATTATTTAGTAAATTTGCACAACTCCAGTTAATTATCCATGAAATTTTTACAGTTTATAATATTTTAGCTGAATTTTTTTAATTTCACTGTGCAGATTTTTGGGTTCAGTTTTTTTTATCAAATTTTATAACTAAAGTATGAGAAAGATCTATACAGTAAAATCTAAGAAATTTAACTAATTGTTTAGTTTTCCCCTGCAAGATAAGATAAGATAAATTTATTAATGTCCAACAAGAGACCAACAAGAGTCTAAGGGACTCGAAAGGTACAGCAAAAAGAACAGCGAAAAAAGAAAGAAAAAAAAGAAGAGAACAAGAAACAAGCAAGAAGAACAGACAGAAAAAAAGGACTAACGATCATTTTCAGATAGAAAGAAATTCAACACTGAAGGAAAATTTTAAATTAATTAGTTAGATATTTGAATATTGTTGTAAATTTTTTTAAATTTTTTTTATTAATTTCTGCACAAATCCAAATCGTTGTACAAAAATTAAAACAATAGATAAGCTTTTCAGATAACCATGATTAAAAAAATATAAATTGATAACACAAAGACTGTAATCTAAAAGACAGCTTCCAAATGGTATTAATCAAATAGAACAGGAATACCACCTAAAAAAAATTAAGCAGACTACTTAAACCTATAAAATTCAACAAAAACACTGAAGACTAACAACAATCCCAACCAATAATTGTTGAAGTAGATTTCCTTCTTAAACAATATCTGGTGCCTGTAAATCAGAAGCTATTATAAGACTCCTTAAAAAATCTAACTTTCAAGAGATCTCTTGGAAAGCAAATGCTGTGTTTTTTTTCCCTTCCTTAAAAATGGTAAGCAAAAAGAAGACTGAAGTATCCATAAAAGGCAAGAAGCAGAAAAACAATCCGTAAATTTCTTCTCAGAATTACAGTTTGTCCTACAGCTACCTACAAAAAGGCAATCCTCAATACTTCTGTTATTTCTCTCTATGAAAAGCACTTTTTTCTTATCTTGCAGTAGAAAGCGACAAAAAAAACTTTTTTCTTTTCTTTTTTTATTTTAGCAAATTTTTACTTTTATGGTACTTTTATAAATTATCAAAATTTAATTAATATTTAGAAATTATATATTTTATAATATTTAATTTTGTTGCATTAAGGGTGAGGTTTTAGGGAGGGGGCTTCGTAAAAAATTTGAGGAGGCGTTGCTGAGATTTTTATGAATTTTAGTGTAGTCTATGCTTAAAAGTATAAGCTCCAAAATTTATAAAAGTTGGCAATCGCATAATTTTTGTTTCAATTCAAGTAAATAAATAAATATAAATATAAAGAAAATTAATTGATAAGTATTGAAAATTTCATATGATTGAAAAGTTGCAAAAAAACGTCTACGCTAGAAGGCCATTTGTAGCCCATTTGTAGCCCCCCCCACCGCCTTTTCCACCTACTCTGGTATGCAACCCTGTGGTTTCATGAGACCTCTTGTTCTATAAAAATAGATTTTGAAGTTCTCTTCATAGAATTGCATCCTAAGATCAATTATTCATGTGATGCTTGAGACTTTAACTTTTTAATATTTATTTTGAAAATAAATATTAAATAAATAAAAATTCACTTAATCTCATGGGAGACCTTATGTAAACCAAAATCTTTTGGGTGCTGGCCTTCATAAGCTTCTAGAAAGAAATATTAGTTTGGGGGCAAAATTATCTTGGAAACTGTATGAAAAACCTCATAGCCTTTGGGCTAAAATCATCAGAGTAAAATACTTAGATTCGGAGGATCCGGAAAGGATTTTCTCAATCAGAAACCCTCCAACACGTTCAGAAATGTGGAACTTCATTAACAAGAGCAGATCCATCATACTTCCTCATCTTTCTTGGGTCATAAATTCAGGAAACAAAGCTCTTTTCTGGGAGGATTCCTAGAATGGTTTTCCCAAACTATCTTCTTCCCCCAATCTGCAAGGAGTCGGGATCATTATGGAACAACATTGGGGTACTAAAGTGGCAGATTACATTGATGGAAATGGACAAGCACAAAAATTGAAAGATCCTTCTACTCTACCTTTGAGTAAAGATGAAAAGGTAACAATGAGGAATATTTTCAGTCAGAGACCGGTACTTGTGAGTGGATCAAATGATTATCTTATTTGGAATAAGAGTAAAAGTGGCAAATACACAGTTCAGGATGGCTACAGACACCTAGTCATCATGGATGATCCTCCCAATTCAGTTTTCAGGTTTGCCTAGCATGAAGTAGTTCTTCCCAAAGCAGGAGTCTTCTTATGGACAACTATTCATAATAGAATTCTCTTTAGCTCCCGTCTTAAAAAATTGGGGATAGCTGACACTTTTATGTGTGTCCTTTGTGGCAATCAACTGGAAGATTCAAATCACCTTTTAATAGGATGTGAGTTTGCTCATGAAATTTGGACATGGAGTTTGGGTAAATTGGGTTGGCAAGGTCCACTCCCTCACTCTCTCACTCATCTACTTTAGCAATGGCCGATCATTCATCATGACTCCTTTTTTGCAGTGATTTGGAGAGTCATCCCAGCTACAGTAACTTGGTGTTTATGGTGGGAAAGGAATAAGAGGATTTTCAGGGATCAGAAATCTTCAGTTAATCAGGTCTGTTTCCTTGTGGAGAAATATATTTCTGAGATGGTCTTTTCTTACGTTTCCAAGGTAAAAACCTTATCTTCAACATTTACTTCGTTTGACAACTATGTTCTAAATAATTGGAAGTACATAGACATTCCCCTTAAGGGGGTTCTTATTGGGAAAATCCCAAAAAACTTGATAAGGAAAAACATTGTCTGGCTTCCGCCTGCTCCTCCTTATGTCAAAATGAACTTTGATGGTGCCTCCAAAGGCAATCCAGGCAAATCAGGCATTGGTTTTTTATTCAGGAGGGCTGACAGATCTCTAGCGCAAGCAGCTTATTGCAGATCTCCGGATGGATCAAACAACCTAGCTGAAGCAAGGGCACTCCTCTTTGGTATTAAATTGGCAACCAAGCTAAGTATTACAGACATACATATTGAGGGCGATTCACAGCTCATAACCTCATCCCTCATGTCCAAAAAAATTGTAAATTGGGAACTTCAATATGTATTAAACAAAGTTTGGAGGCTCCTTCCAAATTTTTCTTCATATAAAGTTTCTAATTACTACAGAGAAGGTAACAAATTCACAGATTGGCTTGCCAATAAGGGGGTCGTATCAGATGACTTGGCAGGATATGAAGATTTTGATATAGCCACGTGGGAGGAGATTCCACCATTCCTAAAGTTGGAATGTGTAAATGATTAAAATATGGGCCCTCTCTCCGGACGCCTTGGAAATCAGGATCCAAATTTTAAAAGATTTTTTAGTAGATTGGAAAGATGTCAAAGCAGAACTTTTTAACAAATGATCAAATGTCAAATGATCAGATGTCACTGGACATGTGACAGTATGACAATCAACATTATACTAGCAGCTCGAGTGTGGGGTGATTACTACATGCTTTCACAAGTACTTGGAAATGATATGTGTATCGACATCTTAATTACCTCTTATGGAGTCCGGTGTTTTATTTATTTAAGGCTTCTTCTATAGATGCTTTGGTTGTTTCAATCTCACTTTGTGGGTTTCTGCAATTTTCGTGGTCTCTCCGTTCTGAAAGTGTCTTTGCTCCTGCATTTTTGGGGATATTCTAGAGGCTATCATAAATGTGGTTGGTGATGGCATACTAATCTCGGAGGCTCCTCGACATCTCTATCATTCGCAGGTAGTCTTGGTCTTTTATCAAATTTTTACGACTACAAAGTTTTGATCAAGTTGTCGTCGACTCTCCTCAAGCCGGAATTTGGGTCGGTCAATGAAATCCATGATGCAGTTAGAAGCTATTCTCTCAGAGGCTCGGAGGCTTGGGTATATCTGCCATGTCTTCGATATTTTGATGTATAGGCTTCAAAATTTTGATATGTATTTTTCGGAGATCACATTTCTGAAAAGCGTAGTTCTGTTTTAGGTAGCTATATTGTTTCTTTTTGGGTTGAGAAAGAGGGTTTTCTTCCCTACTTATTTCCCTCTGGAGCTCCCTGAAGCAGTGTATTTAAAATATATATATATATATATTAATAAAAATATAATGGCTTAGCCATTTTTGCCAAAAAAAACAATATATATATATTGAAACATCCACTGCATAATATTTATTTAAAAGGAAGAAAACGATAAGTTTTGTAATTTCTTTCTTTTAAAAAAAAAAACTAGACTTCTAACAAAGATTAGAAAAACTTTGTGATTTTACAAAGAGTAAATTTAAATTTGCCCTAATGTTATAGAAACCCGGAAATATCAAGATGGGTATTGTTGATTTCCTGTTGTAGCACAGAGATAATAAAATCTGACTCTAAAAAATCAAGAAATGTAAAAGAAATAAAAAGAGAAACCCATTATACCTTGGTAAGTTTTCGGAAGAGGGTTTTTTATGAAACCCTAGGAGAAAACTGCAGGAGTTGAGAGCTTTCCATTGAAGATCTTGTGATAACATATTCACACAAATGTATGTGTGTATATACACACCTTTGGTGTGTATATACACACATGTGCACTTGTGTGAATACAAAAAAAATCTCCTCATACCAACACTATAGCCTCTGGCCCTTCCCTGCACACACAAATGGCAAAATTAGGGTTTTAGGGAAGCTTTAAAGTTGGGTCTAACCCTAAATCCGAAATTAGGGTTAGGGATTCCCGCTTTGAAATCCTCACCCTTTTATTTCTTTATCCTTTCATTTCCCTTTATTAAATCATTTTCCCTACTTAGGTTTCTTTTTATTATTTTTATGTTAAGTGACTTTTAAAAAGAGAATCACTTTTATTTCTAAATAATTTTTTTATTGATTAATATTTTTAAATATATATATTCTATTAAGAGAATTGTGTTTTAGGAAATTAAATAATGGTGGGTTCTTTGACCAAGTACATAATAATTCTATTAAATATTTTAAAAGACTTTATTAAAATTTTACCTAAGATACTAATATTAAATTAATAGTCTAAATTACTTCTAGACATTAATTTTGCATTAGTTGAAGCTTGTGGAATATTACACTATAAATATATGTTTAATACCTCATTATGGAGTTAGAGTATTAATTATTTATTATTAATGAAATGACCTTATTACTGGCTTTTTATTAATTAATCTATCGGGGATTAGACTTTTCATCAATATTCCTAGGAGGGACCTAGGAGATATTATAAATTGCCCCAAAATTATATTTTATTATTATTTGTTTTGTAACTATAAAATTGTGAACTTAATCTCTAGGAGGAAACACTTTATTGGTTAATGCATTTTTAAACAAATTCATATTTTGGATCAAGGGGAAACTTTCTTTATATTTTAAATCTAACAATTATCAACATCTTTCTTTCCCTAATAGTTCTCTAACCCTAATAATGGGATAGGGTGATTCCTTGTACAGTTATATGGGTGGATTTGAACCTAGATGAAACATTAGCCTATTTCATGCCAACCTAGTTAGGGTTATTCCATTGGCTAATGTCGATCGGTGAATAAGGGATGTTGGCATGCCAGCGCATGCCATGATTCCCCTTATGAGTTGTTTGGTGTTAGTCAATATGTCTCGAGTTTCACATCAAGTGAGCTTTCTGTGCAACCTAGATTGTTGTTTACTATTCTTTTAAAAAACATTGTTGCTGTGTTTTGTCCTAGTTTTGGGCATTACACTGAATTTACCTCTTTTCAACAACTTTGTGCATCACTTCATCATTATCAATTACAAGTGAGTCAATTTGAGAGACACTCCAATGGCTCATGTTCCAGTTGATAAGAGTGATGTTGCTCCTAATCCAAACAAGTTTCAAAAACCTAACAACTATGTCAAGATAAATAAACAAGCAAATGCAGTTGCTAATCAAGTTGATGTTGCATCCAACAATGCCACTTCTGCATCCACTACTTTTTGTCTGAATCGTACGTTTACTCCTCTTTCTGAATCTTTACATTCTATTATGAGTAAATTGTTGAATGCTAATATGATTACTTTACCTCCTATTCAACCTCTTTTACCTACTGCGATGGCATCCAAATCCTTTGATTCCAAAGCCTATTGTCAATATCATCGTCAGAATGGCCATGATACTGAGAAGTGTTATTCTTTAAAATATAAGGTTCAAAACTTAATTGATTCTAATGCTTTATCTATTGATAATTTTGATGGTAGTGGGAACAAATCCGTCTCTCCTCCTAATCAAAACCTCCAAATCTATATGAATCCTTTGCCTACACATGATACTAATACCATTGTATCTCCACCCCAGCCTCAATCTCAACCTCAACTTCAAGTTCCACCTCAACCTAAGCCTAAACCGAAACCTCAACCTAAACCTCAAAAATAACCTAAGAATAAAAGACCACGGAAACTCTTGATCACCTTTGATGATTCGAAGACTATTAAAGCTCCTGATGGTCCCCTCTACATTTATGCTAGGATTTCTAAGATACCTACACATGGTTGTCTTGTTGATCCCACGTCCTTAGTCAATGTTATTACTGAAGAAAATCTTTTTATGAAGAACTTACAACGTGATTGTTATGATACTTCTAATGTGTGGATCCAAACTTGTAATGATTTTCTTTATCCATCATTTGATTCTATTAACTTGCATGTTGAACTTTGTGGTAAAGTTGTGGACACTACCTTTGTTGTTGTTCCTACTTCTGATCAGTTTCAAGTTAAGTTTGGTTTGCCTTGGTTGAATACCATGCATGTCGTTGTTTCTCCTATCCATAAGTGTATTAAATTCATTCATGATGAACATGTGAAGATGATTAATAATAGTTTATATCAACCTTCTAGGCCCAGGGATTGTACTACTCTTGACTTCTTTTGGCCTTCATTACCTAGTTCATGTCCTTCTCGACCTGATAACCTTTTTCGCTCATATCAAGCCTATAAACATCGCAATATTGTTGATTTAAGCATGCCTTAGATGGATCTTAACCTTGGTCTTTTTCCTACGAATTCCATACCTCCTTTATCCATTGCTTCTAGTTCTGTTAATCAAACTCCTAGTGTTGTTTTTCAGCCTACTGAGAATCCTATTAATCCTCCTATATAACCTGTGAAGGAATCGGTGGTTATTCCTCCTAGTTCTCAAAATATTTCAAACAAGAAAAAACGTAACCGATCTGCTAATGAACGTTGTAAGAAGCGTCGAGCTCAAGTAAGGCTCATGCCTTTGTTCTTCAAAGTTCTTTACCTTCTTTTGACCAGCCTATGCTTGATGTGTTGGAAGAAATTAATGTTAATAATGATGTTAAGATGAATGATTATGATGATTCTATTCGTATCTTAGATTCTATTTCAATTAATCTTGATGAAGAAGATACTCTTGATGATCCTAATGATCCTAATGATGAATATGAGACTATTGACATTGATACTAATTTACCTAATATGCTTTCAACACAATTGATAATTACACATAGTATCGAACATCACGATTCTCAAGAGGATCCTTGTTTGGAACTGGCTATTATTCCTATTGTGTTGGATATAGTCCCTCTTGCGAGTTTCCCACCTTCCCTAAATGATATAGACTGAGATGGGGAGAGTAGGCGACACATTTGATTGGCTTGCCCTTCATGGTAGCTTTTTTGCATTTTCCTGTTGTATTGTGTTTCTCCCATAATGTGTTTGCTAAATGTTTGTTAGATTATTTTATACGACCCTTGTTACTTTGTTGGTGCAAGGTGATAAAGGAATCAAACCTATTGTGCTATTCTTCTATATGTATATTTATTCTTCTATATGTTGTTTTTATGTTATGTTGTACATGTGCTATTGTTTGTAAATGTTTTCCTTGTGTAGTCCGCTTGGATTTGCGACTTGGTAGCACTGAATCTTTTTGGTCTCCATGTTGTGGTCTGAAAAGACTCTTCTTTGTAACTCTTGTGTTTTCTTTCATCCATTGTGATTGTAGTTCTACTTTCTTTGGGGAATGATGTTAATTCATTTGCAATAATATATATATATATATATATATATATATATATATATATATATATATATATATATATATATATATATATATATATATATATATATATATATATATATATTCTTATGATCATACCGATCCCACGGTAGGTAGATCCCTTATGTGTTCTCTATATGTTTATGTGGTATTTCCCTTGATTTGTCTTCGCTTGGGGGCATCTCGTAGTTACATAATCAGTGGAGTTGTTTATGTTTCTATTCAAGCCATTGCTAGTCTTGTTAAAGTGTTAACAATGACTTTAATGTGGGGGCATACACTCTGCTCAATTTTTGCACACACGCACTTTCAAGATATTTTTTATTTTAAAAAAAAAATTCTCCCTTTATGGATTAGAGACTAATCATTAAAGTATAGATTTTTACCTTATAGGATCTCTTGATCCCTCTAGTTTCAATATTCAAGGTTTTGATCCCCTAAGGTCGGAGGTGTCCTTAAGACTAGATCTCTCTTGTTTTGGCTTTTCTCTTTTGGAATAGAATATTCCTGAGGATGAATCCTTGATGGGTTGACTAGTGAGTAGCCACATTCACTAGGCGGTTCAACTCCATCTTTCCAGTTGTGATGTTTTCTTATGTGGTTCACAATGGGACATAAGTTCTCATTGGGCGAGGTAATCACACCCTCTTCTCTATTTTTTCTAGAGATGTCTCTCTTATTGTAATCTTGGAGTTGACAAAGACTTGAGTCCCTGAGGGCTTGAGGATTGCTCTTTCCCTTTGATTTCAATAAGATTTTCTTTTTCTTTGTGATCTCCTTTACCAAGAGTTTGCATCGAGTCCATACTCTTGCTAAAGTGGGGGCTAAATATATCATCGTAAAATAGAAGCACTTCCATTTAGGATTGGTTTAGCCCTCTGAGTAAGTGGTTGGGGGTCATGTCAAATGTCTTGAATGGGTCTTTGATTTGGATCTGGCTTTTTCCCCTGTCCTGCCCTGTTTTCCACTTCTTTTCTGCTTGTTTCTAGCATCCTTCTCTGTGAATTTGAGGTTCTTGACCTCAAGGTCAAGGTCGACCTCGACCTTGACCTAGGGTCTAAATTTTAGATTTTGAAGGTTTCTAGATGTCGGGTTTCAGAAAGATTTATTTTCCCACTTCTGGGTCGGCTGTTTCGGGCTTCGAAATGGTAAACTCTAAAATGATATTTAATTTAGGTCCACTTCTAAGGCTATAGGCTTAATGGGAATTTATTTCTCCTCTGTCGGCCTCACTAGAAGTTTGTGCCCTAGACTACTATATAAGGAAGCCTTCTCCTCTCATTTTCACATCCATTATCAAGCAATCCATCAAGCGAAATCAAGAAATCAAGAAGCAAGAAAGAAGGAGAAAGAAAGCATTCAAGCATTCATCTATCTTCAAGTATTCAAGCATTTAAGATTCAATTCATCAAGGAGATCCATTAGTAGCCATTGAAGGATTCACTCTCTATGGAGCCCTCTTATTGAAGATTTCTCCATCCATATCCATTCAAGCTTCTTCCTATTCCAAGATCCATTCAAGATTGGTGTTGAAGATCTAAAGGAAATTGATTTGAGACAGCCTACAATTCTACATCCATTTGGAGTATCCATACTTTTGGATTCAAGGATTCAAATCCTCCACAAGGGTTTCAACATAAGCAAGGTGAATTGTTCCATTTAGTTTGTTTATTACTACAATTTCAATTATATTTCAAGGTTAATTCCAAATTGTGGTTTGACCAAGGCAAACCCCTCATCCAAACAAAAAAACCATTTTTCTCGTAGGTGCAAGTGTGGAACAACGAATTACAGAGCAGATTCAGACACCCTTTTCAGCAAACTTTCCGGATCCACAAACAGAATTTCCATTGGAGCAGCGTAGATCAAGGTCGACATAAAGGGGTCAAGGTCGACCTTCATTTGGTTCAAGGTTGACCTAATTCAGAAAAGAAAAATATTTATGGTTTTTCTTTGTCTCTTTGTTTCTGTTCTAGATTCGGTTGTAGAATTTCCAAAAACTTAGTACAGACACCAGAAAATAGCATTTTCCAGATCTGTTATACTTTGAGGTTACTATTTGTCTTCAATTCATTTCAATTAAGATTTCAACAACAGAATATAAGGTTTTCCTCTTTCTTCATATTCTTCATCGATTGATTCATTTATGCATTGACCATTTTCTTGTGGTTAATCAATTTGGATATTTCCTTTGGGAATTTGGGATTAAGAAGAGAATCTTACCTTCCCCAACACCCCTACACATACCTATCATCATACATAATCTCTTTTCATATATTACACACATATTTCTTCTATTACAATTTTATAAGGTCACTAAAATATAATAAAGGATGTTGTAAGCATGAGGTTTATAATTAACAGTTGATACATTTATTTACAAAGTGAATAAATAGATGATAAGTTTCATTGTGGTTATGTGACTGTGAAAATAGCAAATGGATAAGGCACTAATCAATTTTTAAGCAGTCAGACAAATGTTCTTATGTTGGTCATGGTTGAAAATAAATATCAAAATTCAATTCAATCATTAATTAGAAGAAGAAAGGTTTAAAGGATGGTTTTCTCTTAATACTGTGATCTAGTAGATACATTGTTGGCTGCTCTTAGATCTATTTAGTACCATTCAGTAAAAGAATTTTTAGGGACCAGATCTGCTTAAAGGGATTATAAACAAGGAATTGTGGAGGAAACGTTTCAAATCCTAGGTGTACCCACCTTGGTTTTGTAGAGCTAGAGGTGTAGAAGGAATTTTTTCCTTGTTAGTTGGCCCAAGGTCAAATAAAGTATGCTAAATATAGGGAATAGATGACCCCTAGGCATCCTTTGTTTGTTGTCTCTTGGTTATTTAAAAACTGTTAAATCATAAGCCAACACTTTCTCTAAATCCCCTGTAGATATTCAAAATTATACCCCATGTCAAGAGGATGATTCAAAGCATGAAGAAACGAGTGCTGAAACAAATCAAGATCAAGATCCCAAGAATGACCACTTGAATACAATTATTGACCAAGATTTTATCTTCCTAGAATGTAATGATGATCCTGCCATCTTTTTTCATCCTATCAATGATTATTCCCAGCCTTTCAAAGAACAAGGCATCCTTCTAAGTCTGATTGACCTTCCACTTTCCAAGCAAGATCATGACTACCCATCCATTCTTCCTATTGATTTTTTTCCAAATTCAAGAGAAGAATACACTAAAAATGGAGATTGATGATCTCATTCTAAGACGTCATGTCCACCACAAGATCCGACCATCCCTCTAGATCTAGCTCAAGATCCCTTCATCCCCCTATCCTTTTCCTCCAGGTCCACCACAAGATCCTATTTTGCTAAATGATCCCAACATTCCTATTATTCCACCTCGTGAAGAACCTGCATATCTCTTGATCCCCTCATGATTCCAACATTTCTATGCAAGATGTTCATGAACCCATTACAAATCAAAAGTTTTCTTCAACTTACATTTGGTCTGATTTAGTTTGCAATCATATTATGTCCTTTATGTCAAATCCACCTCAAAATGGATTCATGTCTTGTTTCCAAAGTAACAAGTATCTCATTGGTAGTTATCAAAGAATTCATTATCAAGGCAAAGGGTTAGGCCTCCATGACAAAGGTATATTAGAACCCATCCATATCAAATAAAATCCTAATGGTCATGACCTCATTTACATACCAAATTCTCAAGACATTGGTATCCCCACAAAATCTAAATTCAAACATACACCTCCCCCTTCAACCCTTCCATCTATCTTAGGTTCATATATTCCTCCATCCACTAGATCAAAATCCACCTACCCTTTCATAAATCAAGGTCAGAAAAAGAACACATCTTTGAGGACCTTCCATCCATCCAAAGGAATCCATGTCATTCCTATCCATCCACGAATCTCATTTCTTTTCCAAGTGATTTGGATGCCAAGAATAAAATCCATAAGTGATCAATGCTCATGTAGTCAAGGATCAACATGTCCCATCTCATCAACTTTGCATCATGTCACCATGTTTCCATGAACAAGATTGAAATGCACATTTTCATTTTGTCACCATATTTCCATAAACAACATTGAAACACGCTAACACTTCCCAAGACTTACCATCTTGATAAGGTAGTATAACCAGTGAAGACATTTTGAGAATCTCACTAATAGCACTTTGAGACAACACCTTTTGCTATCAATGACAAACATGCCAAATCCAATAGTTAGTACTTTTTCATCCAATGAGCTTTTATATTCATTTTCGTTGTTTGGCCCACCATGATCTCTGACTCGCCTTGAAGTATTAACCTATGTATTATATCATTTACCTTTTGTTTCTTTTTTTTCTTTTGTTGTCATTATGATTACTCCTTTTGCCTCTTTTATGTTATAAATTCTTTCCTAATATAAAAAACTAACTGATAAAAGATAAGATGTCTTTGAAGTCTTTAGATTTCCCTTGTTGATCTCCTTAAAAAGTCTGAAGTTTTGATCTTTCTTCTCTATATAAAAACATGGATGTAGTATATTTTCACCTAGATCAAAGTGTTAGTCAATTATTTTCAAATAAAATCTCTCATCTTTATGATTTTCTTGTATGACCTTGATTCTCGAAAGGAATGATAGTGGACATGTTCTTCTAGATATATAGTAGTCATGTCAATAATTTGGTCATTGTTTCTTATCGCATTTCCAATAACTATGTTATAATTCCTCGCCTCTTCTAAATCCTTATCATAGCATCCTAAATAGACATGTGATTTCCTCATTTTTCAAAGGTCTTTTATTAATGTTATTCTACAATTCATTGAATATCTTAAGGAAGAGATTGACAACTAATTGGATACTTCAAAGAGAGAGACTGATGATCACTAAGCTACAAAGGTATATGTGACGCATTAAATCAATTAGTATATTGTCATTGATGTCAACTAGTTTTGATTGTACTTATCATGATGGTTACAAACATCTAAAGAAGGAAATAATGGTGAAGGAATGAGATATTAACATGAAGATGAGATGTATGAGAAAGATATGGATATGGTATTCATTGGGTAACTTATTGACAAATCTATGACATTATGTTAGTGATTTGTGTAATACCCCAAAAATGGGCTATAGGTTCATTAACCTCCTACATCTTCAAATCGAATGAAATCGACATCAAAAGTCCTAACCTAAGGCACATCTGCACATTATTGAATCCTGATTGATTTTATCCTAAATTCTGCATCGGAGAATATTCCTAGCAATATTCTTATTTATCCTAATTATCTTTGATTTAATAATTATTTGATGATAAATCTTATTTATCCTAAAGTTTGATTAATTGGATATTTTGAATATTTAATTAATTAGATTTAATACTGCCACTTAATTATTTAATTAGATTTAATTCTATTTATTCCTAATTATATTATTTAATTTTGACAATAAATCAAATCTCCTATGAATAATTGATTAAATATTTATTTAAATGATTAAATCCAAATTGTCAATATTTAATAATATAATTTCAAAATAAAGTTTGATTTAATAATTGATTAACCCATAAATCAATTGTTTTAATTCAAAAATCAGTTAAGTTGAGAATAAATCACTTTATTTTTTAAATTAATTTATAATTAAATCATGCACAATCAGAAAAGCAAGCAACTAGAAATTAACAATCAATTTTAAATTTAAACTCAACATTTGATGATGAGTTGAAATTTGATCTAAACTCTATTTTGAGTTAAACACTGCTTTTGCATGATTTTTGTGAGTTAATTATCTCTGATTTCCTAATAACTCAAAAATCAACCTGAGTTTATCAAGAGTGATTTATGACTTTTCTCAATGCATCCTCAAAGCCCTGGATTTTTATAAAATCAAAGCTCAGCTCTTCATATCTCATCAACACTTGAATTTGCACAATTACTCTGGCGAATTGGCGATTGAAGGATTAAGCACTTTGCGACGAGCGATTTGTGAGATCTTTCATAGTTGATCATAGTTTTTGCATAGTTTCATATCATAGCATTCATATTCATTCATATCATTCTTAGATTAAATCTGCATTCAAGTTCATTCATATAGCTTAGATTCATACAATTTTCATATTATTGCACAGAAAATATAAAAATATAGAATAATGTACATTCATACAGTTTTTCATTCTTTTGCATTCAAATCCTTCATTTAGGTGTTGCATTGTCACTGATCTCGATTCCAATCTGAGAACATCATACTCGCACCTACTAGAAGGCAGTAAATCGCTTGGTTATCTTAGTTTCAATTATTTGCAAGATTTTGATTTTGGCTAACCTCTAATATTTTACTGAAGTGTTGTGTCTACAACTAGGTACAAAATTCACACACATTTCTGGTGCCCACCGTTGGGCCCTAAAATGGGTTTGCATTTGACTTCTATCAATTTCTTATCATTTTCTGATCAAAACTGCGATCTTTTATTTTTTGTCAGTACATTTTTCGTATGACTTTTGTCAGAAAGTCGTACCAGGAAGACCCCACTATCGTACGACAGTTGATTCTATTGAGGCTCGTATCAGAAGCTATACATTGTCATTTGGGAGCTTGATTGTCGTAGGAGAAGACACCCACTGTTGTATGAGTTTCCTGACTGTTGTTTGGAAGGTAACCCACTATTGTACAAGTTTCAGTGCCAGGATTCAATTGTCGTTTTAGAATTGTAGGCAATTTTTCAGATTTGATTCTTAGATTTGGACTAACAGCTAACCCTAACAATTGAAATCTTCTATTTTTTACTGATATTTGTTGAGTCTGATTGGGAAAAGCGCAACTAAATTGCTAAAATAGGTAAAATCTACTAAGCGTGTTGCGAGGAATTCAGGTATTCTACTACGATCTGATAACACTTTGATTTGGACATAAAACGAACTCTTACGTGTCAAGCTTGTGTGACTTTTTATTGCTTTCATATCATAGACTTCATTTTGGGCTATAAAACGAACATAGATTTGCTTTCTACATATCTGTTACACATAATAAATAGGCCCTATGAACACTATTTGTGGATGATCTCGAGAGAGTGGGCTTCTTTCTCTTGTTCACGCATGCAAAGCTCTTCTTGACGAAGGATCCCCTTGTAGGTAGGGAGGTTACTGAGATTGTCTTGCATTCTACTAGATTTGTGCGTCTTCAACTTTTGATTGATACATTCTCTCTCCAGAGAGGTTGATAGATCATAAGCGGTTGACATCATAGATCTTTGTGAGATAATTTTGGTCTTAGCGTGTCAGATTAATCTATCTACTTTGTTTTGGTTAAAAGTGAAAAGGCTAGAGGACTATGCTCTACTCCCTTTTTGGGTAGTATCAAAAACTCAGATCCTTGAATCTGGAACCAGTCTCCATGTGGTATTTTTTGTGAGTCACCTCTAGAGAGGGTTAATCATAGTGGACATTCCCTTAATTGGGTCAACCACGTGGATGGAACCTCAAGTGGTAATAGCCATTTTCACCGTGGTAGCAGCAGCCGCTATATAAATGTCCTTGTGGAGGAAATCTTCACAGGTGTGGTCTCTTGTTGGGTTGTTAGATCTCCCTAGTAGCTCCTGATTGATTAAATTCTCCGATTGTGTCAAAACCCTGGTGCGCTTGGATTAGAGTTCACCATCTTGAGATCACAAAATTTGTAGAGTCAGACCATTACTACAAACCCTAGCGAGGCCAAATTTTCATTTTCTAGGAATATGTGTGTTATTGAAAAACTTTTTTGGAACATACACAATTAGCACTTCTAGGGATTAGCACATTCAGTCACTTGATTGTTCATGCACAGGGTTTCTTTGTCCCCTGTTCATTGTTTTTAGGTGTTCTTGAAATCACTTGCTTTCTATTCTGCGTGCTTGTTTATCTATTTGGTTATTGGAAACGAATGATCCCAGAATCATTTTTAAACCTGGACAGAAAATTTGCAAACAATCTGAAACTGAAAACCTAAAACTTGCAAAATTTGAATCAAAATACCTTTCTAGAGTCAAAAGTCATCCCATAGTCTCAAATTTTCGTATGAGTCTTGAACAAAAGTCATTTCACAACCCCTGTATTGTCGTATGATATCCAGTATTGTTTCATACGAGTGTTGTCACCAGAAATCAAAAGAACAATTATCCCTGGTAGCAATTGTCATTTGAGAGCATACCTAGAGTCGTATGAGCCTTTAGAAACTCATTTGAGAATTTTCAAAAAGTTGTCAGAGATTGGTCAAATTTGTCAGGAATCCAATTTTTACATCCTATTCCAAGATTATGTAAAGATTTTCACTGTGTCAAGAACAGAGCATAAACTAGAACAAATTCGATCATTTTCCTAAAGTGGTCTCTTGAGTCTGATTTAGCCTTTTGATTTATCGATTTGAGTCTTTTTCATCTTGTGTCAAAACCTTGTCAAAATTATCTTCAAATTCAGTCTTCTTACTAAAACGGCTAAGTGTTGTGAGCTCATGCCCGCCATCTTTTGGGCGTCTACCCATACTACTGTGGCACAATATCCTTCATTTACATCCAATCTAATCGTCAATCAATCCAATCTTGACAAGGTTGCGTCATTTGATCTTCTTGAATCAATTCATTCTTCAGATGTCTTCATTTTATTCTTTTGCTTCACCCAAGGTTAATGGTGGAAACTAGAGCTTCATCACACAATAAATCTAGAGAAGCATCTCATACTTTTCCTTTGCCTACTCACGTAGGTCCAACCTTTGACGAACTCTACAATTTAGGTCTTTACGAAGATGACGGTCTTGGCAATCTTCGATTAAAAGCTGGTTACATACTCCCTCCATCAACTCATGGAGATAATCAACAAACTCCACCTCAATCTATCCCAGGGAGTCCTAAAACTCCTAACATGTCTCATGGAGGGACACATCATAGGTCTCAAGGACATGACTCTCAACATGGTATGGATCAAGAACCCACACCTTCTGAAATTGCTTGATATCAAAATGATGATGATTTCAAGAAAATGATGAGGCATTTCTTGAAAGAAGATAGAGAGGCATACTTTCTAGAGTTAGCTCATCAAGAAGCTAAACTTCCTCCAAAATTTAATGTTGAAAATATCATCATGCATGAGGAAGAAACCCCTATCATGGCTATGATGAAATAGATGCATGCCATGCAAGTCAAGCTCAACAAATTAGAGAAAGAAAAGGAACCTAAGGAGTTCTCCATGGAGGCCCTATGCCCTTTTCCATTTGATAAAGACTTGCACATGCCACCATTCCCTAAAAGAGTGGAAATTCCTAAATACGATAAGTATGATGGAAACTCTGATCCTCAAGATCATGTCAGAAAATTTTGTACTCAATCTATGGAGTTTATGCATGAACCAACCTAATTAATGCATACCTTCCCTCGATCTCTGGGAGGAGCAGCCATTCATTGGTTCTCTAGAATGCCTCCAACTATCAAAACTTTTGAGGAGTTAATCAAATTGTTCTATCAACAATACTCCTACAATATCCAGCATCTGGTCACCATGATCGACATCTGCAATCTGAAACAATATCTAGGAGAACCATTCTTGACATTTCTCAAGAGATGGAGGAAGAAATTTTCTCTATATGCTAGACCCATTCCATAAACTGAGAAGCTAGAAATATTCAACAATAATCTTGTTCCAAAAATCAAGTACCCTTTACAAATGCACAATCATACATCCTTTGATAAGATGGTAGATAATGCGATCAAAATTGAGAAAGTACTTGTGAAAAAAGTAGACATCACACTTCAAAAGGATAAGTATGAATCTGGATCTAGTTCTAAGGATAAGAACAAAAACTAGAATAAGAATAAAGGTGTTGTCACTGATGGCGTTGTTGATACTATCCATGCCCCATCTAAGGCACCCACTTTCAATCTCACTATTGGCACCCAAGCCATCAAAGCTTTCGAAGCTAAAGTAATAGAGTCCAACAAGAAGTCATATGATTGTAAACCTTGGGCTACAGATCCTAACCACAAATTCACTCCTCTTGGAGAATCCTTGGAATCTACCATGAAAACTCTATTGGCTAACAAAATCATCTACTTTCTCGAGATAAAAGTCTTTGATCTTGAACCTAAACCGAAATGGTGGAGAGAGAATGATTTATGTGAATTCCATCGCAATAAGGGTCATAAGACTAATAACTGTGTTCTCTTGAAGCACATCATACACGATGAAATTGATAATGGAGAAATCATGATTGACCATCATAAGAGCAATAATGATCATACAACATTCACGGAACCATTTCTGAAACATGGTAAAGAAGATTCTTCTTCTCAACCTAGTATGGGTGCTAAAGTCAATTATGCCTACTCTGGAAATAATGTTGTTATCAATATGGTTGAACCAGGTCTATCTGAGCATTGCAATGTCATCACAATTATAAGAAAAGATAGAGAAAAACATTTAGCTAATGCGGTTACTCGATCACAAGCTCAGGCACATCTGCAAGGACAAATACCAGATTCATCCAATGTCCCTAAGGTGCCTTTCAATCTTTCATCTGCTTCTAAATAGAAGGCTACATCTAAATCTTCAAATCCTAAAGACACGAGGCCTACATCATATAGTATTATCCAACAACTCCAGCATACCAATGCAAAAATCTCCATGTTTGAGTTGCTTCAGATATCTCCAGCTCATAGAGCCATTCTAGACAAAGCTCTGCTCGGATCCAATGTTCCTGATAACCTTGATTTAGATAAATTCCAGACTATGGTTGGTCATCTTACGTCTCCACAGTATATTTCCTTTGCAGAGGAAGATGATAACTCCTTGAGTCATCTGCATAACCAACCCTTGCATATTGAAGTCTTGATCCAAATCCATCGAGTCAAATGTGTGTTGATAGATGGGGGCGCTGGTCTTAACATTTGTTCTTTTAGCTTGATTACACAATTGGGATTTTCAGAAATGGCCATTGATCCTAGAAAGAAGATAACTATCAAAGCCTACAATGAGCAAGAAAGGTCTTCCAAGGGAACAATTGTCTTACCTATCAGAACAGGTCCAGTCATCAGAGATACTATATGTCAAGTTCTTGATCTAGCTTTGGCTTACAACATCCTTCTAGGAAGACCCTGGATACATGAAATGAAAGCTATTCCTTCTACGTACCATTAGTGCTTGAAATTTCCTTATGAAGGAGTAGAGGTGACGATTCCTGTGGACCTATACACAACTTGCAATGCATTCAAAGAAAGTGTTGATAAACTAGTTCCTAATAACAAAGAATCTTCCACTAAGCAGTTAGACGTTGCTTCAACATCCAAGATGGAAGACATTGCTAAAGAGGTTAAAATCATAGAAAATGGTATGGGAGAATATACTATAGAGTCATTCTTATCTTTGACATCTCTCCCTATCTCGCCTAAGTCCTATGGACAAACTCTAAAAAAATCTAAAAAGGAGTCTAAAGAACCTCTTGAGATATATAAACGAAATTTTGTTGCAGAACAAGTGTCCAAACAAGAGTTTGAAGAGGATGAAGTTGTGCTTCCATGGCTATACAAAGATGAACCTGAATCTCAAGTTGTTAAAAAATGTGACTCTAAACAACCAAAGATCCCTTCTAAGTCATATGGTCGAGGGGACAAATTGATCACAAAGATGGGATATAAAGGAAAAGGACCTCTAGGACTATAGGGTAAAGGTCTTCTGTAACCTCTTGACCATCATGGCTGAGCAAACAAGAATACACCAGGTCTAGGATATAAGAATAAATCTTTCTATCTTAGCAAGAACTCCCCACATGTCTTAGAAAAGATTGAGCCCTCCACAGAAAATCAACTAAAGGAAGAAATAATTGACCAATCTGTCAGTGATGATTCAGACACCACTGATGAGCTCATTCCTTATGAGCGTTTTCCCAAAGAAATAAAAGACCTCCTTGAAGCTGAAGATGATCTAGTAAAAAGAATTAATGTAGTAGAAACACAAGAACCTACTATAGCGCAAGAGATAGTTGCACCACAAGAACCAGCTAATCTCAAAAGAAATCAAACAGACAAAGAGGAAGGTGGTAGTTATTCTGAGACAGATTCCCATGAGTATGAATTCAAATCAGAATTTGAGGGTAACCCTTCTTGGGGGTATTCATCCTGACTTTACTCATGTTCTTAAATTTCCTAGAGGCATAGATGAAGAATCTAATTACTAGGAATGGGGAGCCATTCCAGAGGAAGATGAGCTTATTATAGAGAAACATGTTGATGTTATTCACCAATATGCACCTAAACCCAACGTAAGTCTAGAGCGAAATGATGAACTTAACGAGTCTGATCCACCGATGGCTGAAGTGGACTCCCACAATGACATTGAGCCTATTCACGAATTGAACATCTTAAGTTGTAATATCACCTTTGAACTTGAGCATCAGGTTAGGACCAATGATGACAAATCCATATCCATAAACACTCTTTCCCAATCTTTAACCACTTTGACTATCCAACATCCTGAACTTCTTGACCAAACCTCTACGAATCTGAGCAAAGGTATTTATGCCTTTCCAAATGACTATGCCCTTGCTTGCTACCTCAATGCAGTTGAGCCTATGAGGACTTCCATTAGTGAATCAAGCATTAGCATGATGGATTTAGACATCAAGTATCTTAGTAAAAAAAAAAAAAGAAAAAAAAAAAAAGAAAAGGAGTTATGAGGGTGAAAACTACTTTGTGGCAGTCTCAGAACCCACAAAAGTAAAAATAAAAGACATATCCGAAGGTGAAAAAATATTTGAGGCACCTAAGGATGAGATATTTGATGTCCTTCTGAGTCATTTACAGGACATATCTCCAGTTCTAATTGAGCCCACTCAATCTATCAACTTGGGAACATCAGAAGAACCACAGATGATCCATGTAGTGTAATACCCCAAAAATGGGCTATAAGTTCATTAACCTCCTATATCGACACATCGAACGAAATTGACATCGAAGTCCTAACCTAAGGCACATCTGAACATCATTGAATCCTAATTGATTATCTCAAATTCTGCATCGGGGAATATTCCTAGTAATATTCCTAATCATCGTAATTATCTTTAATTTAATGATTATTTGGCGATAAATCCTATTTATCCTAAAGTTTGATTGATTGAATATTCTCAATATTTAATTAATTAGATTTAATACTGCCACTTAATTATTTAATTGAATTTAATTATATTTATTCCTAATTATTATTATTTAAATTTGACAATAAATCAAAATTCCTATCATTAATTGATTAAATTCTTATTTAATTAATTAAAGCAAGTTGTCAATTTTTAATATTATTATTTTTGAATAAAAGTTTGAAAAATGATTGATTAACCCATAAATCAATTGTTTTATATTTCAAAAATCAGTTAAGTTGGAAATAAATCACTTTATTATTAAATTAATTCATAAATAAAACATGCACAATCAAGAAAAGCAGACAACTATCAATTATCAATTAAATCTAAACTCTATTTTGAGTTAAACTTTGCTTTTTGCATGTTTTTGTGAGTTAATTATCTTTATTTTCAGATAACTCAAAAATCAAGTTGAGTTTATTTGAGTGATTTATGGCTTTCTTTCATGCACCTCCAAAGCCCTAGATTTCTATAAATTAAGGCCTCAACTCTTCACAAATCATCTCATAATTTTGCGAGCTTACTCTGCCAAAATCATCTACGAATTGCACAACTATTTTGAAGAATTGGAATTTGGAGAATCAAAGCTTGTTGCGAATCAAGGCTATTGTGAGATCAATTTAGTTTTTACATTCATTTAGATTCATTTTCATATCATTGTTGGATCAATTTCATATCAATTCATTCTAGATTAGATTCATATCAAGTTTTCATTCTTATTGCATA
This sequence comes from Chamaecyparis obtusa, assembly GCA_027943335.1. Taxonomy (NCBI): domain Eukaryota; kingdom Viridiplantae; phylum Streptophyta; class Pinopsida; order Cupressales; family Cupressaceae; genus Chamaecyparis; species Chamaecyparis obtusa. Next base: position 659,442 of record BSBK01001709.1, read on the forward strand.
GAAAATATAAAAAATATAGATTAAATTGCATTGATTCATATCTAGATTTTGCATTCAAATCCTTCATTTAGGTGTCGTCAAGGTCACTGATCTTGATTACAATCTGAGAACATCATACTCGCACCTATTAGAAGGCAGTAAATCACCTGGTTAGTTTAGCTTTCAATTCATTGCAGCTTTCATTTTTGCTAACCTCTAATGTTTTACTGAAGTGTTGTGTCTACAAAACAGGTACAATTTTCACACACACATGTAGCACAATCCTTATCAAAAGAAGAAAAGAGAAAATTTAACACATTCTTAACAGAAAAGAAGATCAAATTTTCATAGAAGTATTCAGATATGCCAAGGTTGGATCTTGATCTTATAATGCACCATTTATCTATAGCTCTAGGTGTCAAACTTGTCAAGTAAAAATTGAGAAAGATGCATCCACATGTTGCACTCTTGGTCAAAGTTGAATTAGAGAAACTACTAAAAGTCGGATTCATCCACATTATTGACTATGCTGAATGGATCTCTAATATTGTACCTATTTCTAAACCAAACAAATCTATAAGAGTGTGCACAGATTTCAGAGATGTAAACAAAGCATGCCCTAAGGATGATTTTCCACTACCTAACATTGATATGATAGTGGACATGACTGGAGGCTTTGAGATGTATTCTTTAATGGATGGTTTTTCTCGATATAATCAAATAAAAATTGCTCCAGAGGATCAAGAGAAAACTTCTTTCACATGTGCGTGGGGTACCTTCTGTTGGAATGTCATGCCATTTGGGCTTAAGAATGTTGGTGCTACATATCAGAGAGCTATGACATCTATTTTTCATGACATGATGCATCAAACTATGGAAGATTATGTTGATGATACATTAGCAAAATCTATGATAAGATCTGAACATCTAAATGATTTGAGAAAAATACTAGATAGAATGGAGAAGTTTAGTCTCAGACTAAACCCTAAGAAGTGTGCTTTTGGTGTCACTTCTGGAAAGCTCTTAGGCTACATTGTTTCAAAGAAAGGCATTGAAGTTGATCCAACAAAAGTTAAAGCTATCATGGAGATGTAACCTCCCAAGAATATCAATCAAATGAGAAAATTACAAGGGAGAGTACAATCTATTAGACGCTTCATATCTCAGCTAGTAGACATATCACAACCTTTCACAAAGACATTACATAAAGGTGTGACCTTTGCATGGAATGAGGAATGTGAAAAGAACTTTAACCATATCAAGAAATATCTATCAAATCCTCCTATTTTGATGCCTCCTATTCAAGGGAAGCCATTGATCTTATATGTCTCCTCCATAGATACATCACTGGGGCATTACTAGCATAGCATGATGAGAATAAAAAGGGAAGAGCTATATACTATATCAGCAGAACATTGGTAGCATATGAGAAGAACTATTCAATGATTGAAAAGGCTTGTCGAGCTGTGATCTTTGCATCACAGAAACTGAGACATTACATGTTGGCTCATACCACACATTTGTTAGCTAAGATTGATCCATTAAAGTACGTACTAAGCAAAGCTTCCCTCATAGGTAGACTAGCTAAATGGGTCATGCTCTTAAGTGAATTTGACATTGAATATGTTGAAAGAAAAGCTATCAAAGGATAGGTTATTGTTGATCAACTAGCAGATGCACCATTATTTGATGATACTCCAATGCAAATGGAATTCCCAGATTCTTCTATCATGAATATTTCCCCTAGAGAATGGCAATTGTTCTTTGATGGCTCCTATACACATAATGGATCTGGAGTAGGCATATTGTTTATCACTCCTCAAGGATACTCCATTCCTAAGGAATTTAGAATCAAATTTCCTTGTACAAATGATATTTCTAAATATGAAGCCCTTCTTAATGGTATGAAAATAGCAATTGAGTGGAGAGTAACATAATTACACATTCATGGAGACTCACAACTTGTAATACACCAAGTCAATGATGTGTATCAAACGAAAGATGAAAAGCTCATTCCATACAAGAGAATGGTAGATGATCTAAAGAAATACTTCATATCTATCACCTTTGAGAAAATACCTAGAACAGAGAATAAGGTTGCTGACACAATGGCAACGCTATCTACTTTATTACAACAGCCTAAACATGAGCTATGCTATGAGTTCCTAGTGGAAGCACTATCTTATCCTGCATATGATTCCCCTGAAACCCGCATGATTTTCATGGTTGTAGGTCATGATTCATCCCGCTATAAAAACCTTTTTTCTTATCTCAAAGACCAAATCATTCCCGATACCTTTAACCACCATGAAAAGAGATACCTTATCCACAATGCATCCTGGTATGTCATCATTGGTCATGATCTGTACAAACGAGGTCTAGATGGTATGCTACTTAGATGTTTAGAATGAGAAGAGTCTTAACGTGCATTAGAGGAAGTCCATGATGGTATTTTTAGGTCACACTCAAACGGTGTAACACTAGCTCGAAAACTTATTAGGGATGGGTACTATTTGTTGGAAATGGAGAAAGAGGCTATCAAGTTTGCTAAGAACTATCAAAAGTTCCAAGTACATGGCAACTTAATTCATGGACCAGGGAGAGATCTAATTCCCTTCACTACACAATGGCCTTTTCACCAATGGGCATTTGATCTTATAGGATCCATACATCCTCATTCTTGTAATGGACATACCCATATAATCATAGCTACAGATTATTTTACAAAATGGGTAGAAGTAGTTCCTTTGACTCAAGCAACTGGAAAGAAAATTTCAATGTTCATCTTGAACTACATCATATGTCGGTACAGTATTCCACATTCTATAGTCATAGATAATGGTGGAAAATTCAAGAACAAAGACTTAGATGATCTATGTGCAAATTCAAGATTACACAACATTGGTCATCTATCTACTATACTCAAGGGAATGGACAAGCAAAAATTTCAAACAAGAATCTATTGAAAATCTTGCACCGAATAGTTAATAAAATAGGAAGAGACTGGCATCTCATGATCAATCTAGCTCTCTGGACCTACATAACAAGTATCAAAACACCTACTGGGGCTACACCATTCACTTTAGTTTATGGGTTTGAAGCGGTACTACCTACTGAGGTTTAAATCCCATCATTGAGAATCAGGATCTGTGGTCTAGTAACTGATGATGACTACAGAGTGTCTAGGTTGCAAGAACTTGAACTAATAGATGAGCATAGATAAGCAACGTATGATCATCTTAGAGTATATTAGAAAAGACTATCTAGAGGTTACAACAAGAAAGTCAGACACAGAGAATTTCAGGTTGGCGATCTAGTCTTGAGAGAGAATCCTAAAAATCAATCACATAGAGAACGTAAGGGGAAGTTTAAACCCAACTGGTTGGGTCCCTTTGTTATCACTACTACTTTTGGCTCTAGAGCTTATCAACTCTCAATGACTGAAGGATAACAGCTCTGAGAACCAATCAAAATTCTCCATCTGAAGAAATTCTATGCATAAGGCATTCAGTCTATGGTAAAATATCTTGAAAAAATTATAAAAATTGAAAAAGTCCTAAAAAATGAACATCTTGGTGAAAACCTAGCAAATAGGTGCCTTGATGATTCACAAAAAAATTCACAAAATATCAAAAATACAAAAAAATTGAAAAATGAAAAATACAAAAAAATGAAAAAGAAGAAAAAGTGCCTTGGTGAAAACCTGGAAATAGGCGCCTTGGTAGCAAAAATAGAATCTCTGCCAAGATGGTGAAAACCCGGCAAACGGGCGCCACTTTTTTCAAATGCTCCATCTATCAGCGCAATCTTGGTCTTTCCCAACTTTTAGTCTTGCTTTAGTTTGTACATATCTCCCGGTTTGTTTCTGCATTCTTATTTTCAATAAGTTGGTCTGTACACCAATCAGCTCAAGCGTCTGTATCCTATCAATGTTTCAAACTTGGGGGCAATCAAATTCATATCCTATGGTCTCCAGTGTTTTCTAGACGTATCATATCCAGTTAGAGTCCTTTGAAGCTTCATCTGATTCAGTTAGTTTATCTTCTCTCCAAAAAGGATTTTGCATCTACAAAAATGCAATCAAACACAAAATGAAAACAATCTATTCTTTTTACATGCTTTTATCTCCTTGTATGCTTACTGATTCACATTGAGATTTTTGGATATTGTGTCCCTTTGAGCTTTTTGATGATGTCCTTTACAGGATCTAGAGAGTGATGACTGGGGGCATAATCTTTTCTTTGTTTTCTTCTTGTATGTGAAAATCTAACAACTTTGGAAATTTTGGATTGAAATGGTGTTTATCTATAAGAGCCTCTATCTCAAATTGGATGGCCATGATTACCTCGACCATTGATACCCAGAAAATTCAAGGAAGTTTGATCTAACTATTGTCTTTTTGAGAAAGTTCTTACTCCTACTGTGAAACATGATCTTACCTAAGGATGTGAACGATAAAGGGTCACTACGTGTAATTCACACTAGATTTAGAATGATCTCTTGACTGCTTGATGTGTTTGTTCTGCAAGGCATATTCTGGTTATCAAGACATCTATGTTTTGATTCTTATACAAATTGCTATATCAAAATGGACATGATATTCAAGTCATCCTGGCATTTATGCCTTGGTGCTTATATCTAATCCGACATTCTAAAAACAAAATCAATATTCATATGTCCATGGTTGTCTAGCCAGTGGGCATTGTATTGATTCTCACACATACAAATCAATATTCATATATTCATAGTTTCCTAACTAGTGGATGTTGTATTGATTTATCGGGTTACCTAAAAAGTTCGATGATGACAACAAATCGACACATGATCAGTGACTAGGTCCTAGGTCTTAGGATTGCATTTCATTTTGCACTTTGCATGATTGCATGATCTCACAAATTGCTTGAACACTTCAACAATTATCCTAAACTAAAAGATGGAAATGAAGATTTGAATCTCACACGAAGGTTTCCTCATAGAACTACAAGCAGTCACCATCCTGGGTTAAATATATTTTTTGACATAAGACTGAGTACTTGTCTTCATCAATACCTGCAAAACATATCATGTGCATCATTTCATTTACATTACATATTCATGATCATTTCATCTGTTGCATTACATTGCATACATGAGCTTAATCAAAATCATACATTTTTTCCATAATCAATTACATTTGCATCACATCCATACATGTGAAAGAAATCATTGCATTGCATAAACCCATACATACATTCTATACTATCCATAACATTTACATCACATGATATCATCATAAATAAAAACATGACAAGTACACATTTACGCTTGTTCTCCTCTCAGAGCTCAAATCTTTGTCTATCAGCTTTAGTGAATCTCTCCTCCCACCAAGCACTCCATACCTTTAGGTCCCTGACCTATAATCTCATTCGTCTAATAATCTCCTGTGGAGTCAATGGTACACTAGGATCTGCATCTGTCGTAGGCATATCAGTATCTACTGCTGGCTACTCAGTGGTCTCTGCTCTCTGTGCCTTACGGTGTCTAACCTCAACACTAAGATCAAAACTGGTATCACCCTATAAGGGATCTAGACTGGCACCCACATCCTACTCTGCACCCAGTACCTCATCTGCTGTGCCCACACTACCTAAAGTGCCACTCTCTCCTCTCGTCGATCTCCTATGTAAAATTGCAGGTCTGCCTGCTGAAGAACTAGAGGGACAAGGTGGTCTCATCTATCTAGATGGTCTCTGTGGAGGTGTCAATACTGCACTCGGCCTCAGAGGTGTAGGCTAAGGCAACTGTACCTGTGTATGTCTCTGTCCTCGACCAATCAGAACCTGTGCACCTATGACATCCATGGCCTCCTCCATGGAAGGTATCAACTCTGTAGGATCAGAAAACTTATGTATGGGATGCTCTATAAGCCATCCAATGAATCCATCTGTAACACCAGCATCTGGAACATCTGCTCTGTAATCCCAGTCTCTGCCAACGATACCATTATACTCCTATGTAAAAAGAGCATATGATAACTACGAGCCCCATCGTAATCTGAGCTCTCTATGGATTCGTGCATAAGCTGCAAGCTCCTCTGGTGCATTCTGAATGATGCCATACTGCCTCCATACTCTAGTGATCAGGAAGCACTCAATAATAGCAGTAGATCACCCAATCAGTACATGGCTCTGATAGAAATAACTAAACTGCTCCCTCGCAGTGGGCTAGGCCTCTATCAACAAGTACAGTCTCCATACTACAAAAGTCATATCATCAAGACACCACCTGTGTAACATAACCAGAGTATATATATATGACCAGCTCTTGTGGTTGGCACTGTGTCTGACACACTGGTCTACAAAGTGGGATGTGCTCCCAAGCCCATATCTCAAGAATTAATGCACCAGAAGAAAATGACTTGCTCTCTTGATACACGATCTCATGCATCTCAGAGAACTTATGTGCAAGCATGCACTAACCCCAAGCTAACTCAGAAGGAGTGGCCATCAATCATGCCACCATAAGGGCCCAACCCAGCAATAGACTGTTCTGCTGACAGTCGGACATGATGATACCTCATATAATGCTTTCTATGATACACTCTAATCTATGGGTCTGCCCATAGTGCTGCACTAATAAATCCAAGAAATGGAACCAGTAAGTTGTGTATCATCTCCAAATGAACGTCTGAAGGCATGTAATCTAGACTACCCCGAACTCACATAATTTGGATGAGGACCATGAAATGGAATGCACAATATCCTATATACATCCTTAGGTGTGATAGTAATCTCTCCAGTGGGTAAATGGAAAGTCTGGGTCTCTGAATGAAACCTCTTTATCAATGCAGTCAACAGTCCATGGTTAACCCTAACCTTGAGCAACTGAATCAGATACTCGAATCCACAGGAAGCAAGATGTACCCTCACAGGGTCAGGCAGTGAAACGTAGAGTCTCTAAGTCGCAGGATGTGAGATGCACACATGAACATCAGGGTATATAACCTACACGGAATAGAAATGGGGAATCCTATTAGTAATTTGGTTGAAAAATAGGCTAATAGTACAAAAATTCAAAATTTCACTATCTCAAAAGGTGCATTAAATGCTCAACAATCAGCCTAAGGAATCAAAAAATAAAAAATTTTGACCTAAAGATGAGTTTTAAGCTCACTGTTTTCCATACAACATTACAGTCTGGCATCAAAACTTGTATGAGTTTCAGCAGGGTCCCACACGACAAACCATGCATATATGACTTTCTAGGTCTCATTGTACGATAGATGAGGGACTCGATGAAACGTCGTACAACTCTTGGGTCCCTCTCAAATGAGTTTTAGGGGGTTTTGATATGACACTCTACAAGATATTGAAAAGTCGTACAAGTCATAGAGGACAGTCGTATGAGTTTCCATGCATGCGAGAATTGAAAAATTTAAATGTACGAAAAATAACTCAAAAATGTTACAAACATGAAAAAATGGAATTTAGGAAGAGGCATAGAGGTTCACTTACCAGATGTCCATACTATGGAGGCCACTGATGTCTCCGGCTACTCTCAAATCGATGGGAAGAGACAAGTACCTTCGGTTCAGCCATTTTCTCGTTTAGAGGGCTCCACAAGGTTTCAAAATTCAAATGTGAATAATGAATTGAAAATTGACCCTTTTGGTCCTTATATAGCTTTCGAGCTAATTTTCAAAAGTGCTCCGTTTTCCATGAAAATTGCACCCTTGGCTAATTTCGACATTCTAAACCCATTTTCAAGATCAAAATCAAAATCTGAGATTGTTTACTATGTCAAAATTGCAATTAAAAATTTTCAGACCCAGGATGTCTAACTGCTTGTATAATCAACCTTCAATCATCATAGAACTCTAGTATTCAACTTAACTGATTATCTTACATCAAACTATTCAAATTTCAACTTGGTCTCCAAGACCTCCAAACGATGCAGAACGTGTATAACCACGTCTCAAATCAATCAACATGCTTCTAAACCATTCAACACTGACTTTTCTTGTCTGATTTCAATTTTAATCCCGAAGGGGGCATGGTATTACACATCATTCAAAGTCTATAACTCTAATTTTGTCAATCAATTTTCTTTCCTCAGTGATCAAGATAACAACCACGTCTAGCTATTGATTCATCTAAAGTGCTCATCGCTTGGGGCAAATCTATCATTTCTTAGGGCATATCAGATTCAGTGAGATCCATATCAATCTGGTATCCTAATCTATCTTATAAATTGTATCATCTTTTCGTAACCAATGGTTCATTAGTGTTATTTTCCTTGTTTCTTCGTAACTGATGGGTTTAGGATGTGATACCAATATGATTCTCTTGGGACAATCAGGTCTGGAATCAGTCACTCACTTCTTCGAAATCATAAGGTTCAAAATCAAGCATTTTGACACTTTTGCGTAATCACCAGTTCATTGTTGCTATAGTTAACATTATCTTTGGTCAATTAGGACCTAAATCTTAAATCTTTAAATCTTTCAATCGGTTTTTGTCCCAAAAAATCTTTCAAATCAGTTTCATACATCTTTATCATACACATATTATTCTTTGAACCACTACGCTTCGCGTAGTGATTCAAAGAGGGGCAAAATGTAATACCCCAAAAATGGGCTATAGGTTCATTAACCTCCTACATCTTCAAATTGAACGAAATCGACATCAAAAGTCCTAACCTAAGTCACATTTGCACATTATTAAATCCTAATTGATTTTATCCTAAATTCTGCATCGGAGAATATTCCTAGCAATATTCTTATTTATCCTAATTATCTTTGATTTAATAATTATTTGGTGATAAATCTTATTTATCCTAAAGTTTGATTAATTGGATATTTTGAATATTTAATTAATTAGATTTAATACTGCCACTTAATTATTTAATTAGATTTAATTCTATTTATTCCTAATTATATTATTTAATTTTGACAATAAATCAAATCTCCTACGAATAATTGATTAAATATTTATTTAATTGCTTAAATCCAAATTGTCAATATTTAATAATATAATTTCAGAATAAAGTTTGATTTAATAATTGATTAACCCATAAATCAATTGTTTTAATTCAAAAATTAGTTAAGTTGAGAATAAATCAATTTATTTTTTAAATTAATTTATAATTAAATCATGCACAATCAAAAAAGTAGGCAACTAGAAATTAACAATCAATTTTAAATTTAAACTCAACATTTGATGATGAGTTGAAATTTGATCTAAACTCTATTTTGAGTTAAATACTATTTTTGCATGATTTTTGTGAGTTAATTATCTCTGATGAAACTTGATAACTCAAAAATCAACTTGAGTTTATCAAGAGTTATTTATGGCTTTTCTCAATGCATCCTCAAAGCCCTAGATTTCTATAAAATCAAGGCTCGGCTCTTCATATCTTATCAACACTCGAATTTGCACAATTACTCTAGCGAATTGGCAATTGAAGGATTAAGCACTTTACGACAGGCGATTTGTGAGATCTTTCATAGTTGATCATAGTTTTTGCATAGTTTCATATCATAGCATTCATATTCATTCATATCATTCTTAGATTAAATCTGCATTCAATTTCATTCATATAGCTTAAATTCATAGAATTTTCATATTATTGCACAGAAAATACAAAAATATAGAATAATCTGCATTCATACAGTCTTTCATTATTTTGCATTCAAATCCTTCATTTAGGTGTTGCATTGTCACTGATCTCGATTCCAATCTGAGAACATCATACTCACACCTACTAGAAGGCAGTAAATCACCTGGTTAGCTTAGTTTCAATTATTTGCAAGATTTTGATTTTGGCTAACCTCTAATGTTTTACTGAAGTGTTGTGTCTACAGCTAGGTACAAAATTCACACACACAATTTGATTATATTACATAATTTTGTTATGAATTAAAGATTAAGAATTCACAAGTTTATGTGGTCGGTAAATGAAGAACTTAGTATACACCAAGTTGAAACAGTGTACACCAAGCAAGTGTAGTGTATACCGAGTACAATATTAACGAGTTAGAAGTCACCAACACATCACAGTATTGACTAAGTGAAAGAAATAAATGGAACATATGAATCTCGACTAAAGATGATGAGCTGGACAAAAATGGATGATTTCGAGGTTAAAATTTATTTTTTTATGAAGATCAAATGACTGATAAAATTCAAGGATGATCGGACAATCTAGAATGAAATGTGTCACAAACACAGATTTCGAGGAAGGTTGAAGCAAAAAAATCAATGGTGAATATTAAGAGGCAAAATCTATGGATGAGAAGAAAATGGTTTTTTGTCTATAAAAGGAGACAAGAGATTCATAATTAATTTGGGGATGCATGTGAGAAGATTTCATTCATGCAAATCTGGTCAAACAAGTTAAAGATAGAACCGAGTAATTTTGCTGACAACACCGAGCATCAGAGAAAGGAATTAACCGAGCATAATAGAGTAGGAGGATACAATGAAATTGAATTGATTATGATGGCCAGAGGTATTTTGAGCTTAGCATAGATCTGAAAATCTGCAAAAGAAAGTTGTATTTGAATCAGATCATTTACTGTTTCATTCTAACCATTGCTATAGATAAATCTCTTAACTGAGTGAGACTTAACAGTCTTTAATATTTCACTATAACATTCAATGAATGTTGGTTGTTTTCATGTTGACCCCATAGTGAATGTTTGGTCATGGAGAACTATTAGTGATAAATCCTCTAACCAGGTCACACCTTACAGTGTGTTTTGTAACCTTTAATAGGGTTGGCTCTTAACCAAGCTCACTTCAGAAGAGTGAAATTATTTCAGGTACCAGTTCCAGGTGATTTTTCCCCTAACAAGGTTTCCACGTTAAAAATCAAGTGTTATATGTGTATGGATGTGATGATTTATTATTTTACTTTACGCATTACAATTACTAGTTTGATCGGTATATACACTAGTTAATTTAATGGTATTCGGTTGATGAACAGAAAGGCACATACAAATATTTACCGAGTTATTTAAATTATTTGAAAGATTTGTTTTATACATCAGGGAGTGTTTGGGACTGTAGGATAATTGGACTTAACTGATTCACCCCCCCTCTCAGTTATCTAACAATTGGTATCAGAGCAAGAGTGCTTGGAGATAAAAGTTTGAAGGACTTAAGTAAAAGATCACAAGATGTATAAGAGAGAGGTGTCAAAGTTGAAAAAAGACAAATTGTCAACATGGAAAAGCAGGATGAAGTTATATCTATCAAGGATTGGTGATTCTACAACATGCTATTTGGAAAATGAATTTATAACCCCCACTGGTCCTTTGACTGTCACACAGATGAAAGAAAGACAAGAACACAATGTTATGATGATTAAGATTGCTTCTTCTTTATCATATGATGAATTTGAAGACATTAAGACATGTACAACTGCAAAGAAGATGTGGGACAAACTTACACTAGTTCATGGAGGAGATGTGAATGTGCTAAGGGCAACAACTGAAAGTCTAAGAGGAAATTTTGATGACATGAAGATGAAAGAAGGTGAAAACATCACTCAGTATAGAAACCAAATCAAAGAAGTTGTGAATGCTATCCAAGGAGCAGGTGAAACTATTGATGAAGACATTGTGGTAAGTAAAATTCTCATAATATTGTTACTTGCCTATGCTATTAGAGTCTCTGCAATTCATGAAATGAGAGCAGCTCTTGGTAATAATATTTCACTTGATAGTTTGATCGATAGATTGATTGCATTTGAGCTAAATAACTATGACAACAGTATATTACCTAAGGTAGAATCTGCATTTATGTCATCTCTAAAAATTAGAAGATTAAGTAGCAAACATAAGATAAGAAATGAAAGTGAAAGTGAAAGTGAAGCAGATGAACTTGATGAACTTGAAGCACTAAAGGCTAGAAGACTACAAAAAGGCAAAGGAAGATATAGAGGTAAACTACCCTTGGTATGTTTTAAATTCAAAGAGATTGGTCAAATTTCTGCAAGATGTCCTGACAGGAAAGAATATGAGAAAATAAACGAAAGATCAAATGAAAGGAAGAATGACAGAAGAAACTATCGAGATCACAAAGGCAACCGATAATATGGCAACAGAGATAACCAAGACTATGGAGATAAAGGAAAGAATGCATGTTACCTAGTTGAAGATGAAGATGATGATGTAATACCCCAAAAATGGTCTATAAGTTCATTAATCTCCTATATTGACATATCGAATGAAATCGACATCAAAGTCCTAACCTAAGGCACATCTAAACATTATCGAATCTTAATTGATTATCTGAAATTCTGCATTGGGGAATATTCCTAGCAATATTCCTATTTATCCTAATTATCTTTAATTTAATGATTATTTGGCGATAAATCCTATTTATCCTAAACTTTGATTAATTGAATATTCTGAATATTTAATTAATTACATTTAATACTGCCACTTAATTATTTAATTGGATTTAATTATATTTATTCTTAAATTGTATTATTTCATTTTGACAATAAATCAAATATCCTATGACTAATTGATTAAATTCTTATTTAATTAATTAATGTCAATTGTCAAATTTAATAATATAGTTTTTGAATAAAAGTTTGATTTAATAATTGATTAACCCATAAATCAATTATTTTATTAAAATTAGTTAAGTTGAGGATAAATCACTTTATTTATTTATTTAATTCATAATTAATTATGCACATCCAAAAAATAGTTAAGCTTTAAATCAGAAAATCAATTCAAGTTGTTTTAAAAATAAACTCAACTCTCTTTTGAGTTAAAAGATGATCTTAACTTCTTATTTAAATCAAAAAGTTATTTTTGCATGATTATTTGTGAGTTAACTATCTTTAATTCATTATTGACTCAAAAATCAACTAGAGTGATTTATGGCTTTTTCCATGCATCCCCAAAGCCCTGGATTTCTATAAAATCAAGGCTTCTTCTCTTCACAAATCATCTCATAATTTGCAAACTTATGCTGGCGAATTGGTATTTGAAGAATCTTGCGAATCAACCACGTTTGTGAGATCAATTTTGTTTTTCATATCAATTCTTAGAATCATTGCATATCAATTTTTCATATAGATTAGATTTCATATCATTTCTCATCTTATTGCACAGAAAACTAAAAAAAATAGATTAATTTGCATTCATCTCATATCCAGATTCTGCATTCAAATCCTTCGTTTAGGTGTCGTCAAGGTCACTAATCTCAGTCTAATCTGAGAATACATACTCGCATCTACTAGAAGGCAGTAAATCGTCTGGTTAGATTAGTTTTCATTTCACTACATGATTTTGATTTTAAGCCAACCTCTAATGTTTTACTAAAGTGTTGTGTCTACAACTAGGTAAAAAATTCACACACACATTTCTGGCGCCCACCGTGGGGCCCTGAAATGGGTTTCCATTCAATTTCTATCAATTTCTATCATCTTCTTGTCATTTTCTGTTCCAAGCTGTGATTTTTAATTTTTGTTTGTACAATTTTCATATGAGTTTTGTCAGAAACTCGTATCAGGAGATACCCACTATCGTACGATAGTTTATTTGATCGAGGATCGTACCGTCAGAAACATAGTGTCATTTTGGAAGCCTAGTTGTCGTATGATCTGATACCTAGTGTCATACAAGTTTCTGGACTATTGTCTGGGAGGTGACCCACTATCATACGAGTTTTAGTGCTAGGTTTCAACTGTCGTTACACTTTTTCAGGCAGTTTTCCAATTTTTTTTTCCTAATTTGGACTAACAGCTAACATTAACAATTGAAATTTGTTGTTTCTAATTGATTTCTATTGATTTTGATTGGGAAAAAGTGTGAGAATTGCTAAAAATAGGTAAGAATCTACTAAGCACTTTGCGAGGAATTCAGGTAATCTTCTCAGCTGATAACATTTCGATTTGGATTAAAAAGAACTCTTGCGTGTCAAGCTTGTGTGACCTCTATTGCTTTCATATCACAGATTTCATTTTGGGCTATAAAAATGAACATAGATTTGCATTTTAACATCTTTGTTACATAGAGTAAATAGGCCCTATGAACACTATTCGTGGTTCTTGAGAGAGTGGGTTTCCATAGAAACTCTTCTCAACAAAGGAGCCCTTGTAGGTAGGGAGGATACTGAGGGAGTCTCACGTTCTACTAGATTTGTGCGACTTTAGCTTCTGAGTGATACATTCTCTCTCTGAAGAGGTTGATAGATCATAAGTGGTTGACATCATAGATCTTTGTGAGATAATCTTGGTCTTAGTGCGTCGGATTAATCTGTCTGCTTTGTTTGGGTTAAAAGTGAAAAGGCTAGAGGACTATGCTCTACTCCCTTTTTGGGTAGTACCAGAAACTCAGATCCTTGAGTCTGGAACCAGTCTCCATGTGGTATATTTTGTGAGTCACATTTAGAGAGGGTTAACCATAGTGGACATTCCCTTAATTGGGTCAACCATGTTGATGGAACCTCAAGCGGCAATAGCCATTTTCATCGTGGTAGCAACAACAGCTATATAAATATCCTTGTGGAGGAAATCTTCACAGGTGTGGTCTCTTGTTGGGTTGTCAGATCTCCCTAGCAGCTCTTGATTGATTAATTTCTCAAACTATGTCAAAACCTCAGTGTGCCTGGATTGGAGTTCACCCTCTTGAGATCACAAAAGTTACAGTCAGACCATTACTACAAACCCTAGTGAGGCCAAATTTTCATTTTTTTTAGGAATATGTGCGTTATTGCAAAACTTTTTGGAACATACACTGTTAGCACTCCTAGGGATTAGAACAATTCAGTCACTTGATTGTTCATGCCCAGGGTTTCTTTGTCCCCTGTTCATTGTTTTCAGACGTGCTTGAAATCACTTGCTTGCTATTTTGCATGCTTGTTTATCTATCTAGTTACTGAGAATGAATCCATCCGCTACAATCTTCAAATCTGGACAAATAATTTTGTGAACAATTTGAAACTAAAAATCTAAAAAATTGCAAAATCTGAAGTCAAACACCTTTCTGGAGTCAAAAGTCATCTTGTAAAGTTAGAAAGTCATACGAGTTTTGGCAAGTGTCATTTCATAACCCCTATATTGTCGTATGGTAGCTAGTATATTGTCGTACAAGTTTTGCTGCTAGTAAATTCAAAAAGTCAAAAACCCTAATATCAACTGTCATGCAATTTTTGCAATAGTCATACGAGTTTTTCAAGTGTCGTCTCATGCTACACTCACTATTGTACTAGCCAACAGAAATTCGTTTGAGAAATTTTGAAAAATTGCCAAAAAGTTGTCAGAACTGTCAAAGACCAAGGTTTCCAGCCCATTTCTAGAGTCTGTAAAGAAAATCATTGTGTCAGGAACAGAGCAGCAACTACTGAGAATCCAATCTTTTTCCTAAATTGGCCTTTTGAATCCGATTTAGGCTTCTGTTTAATCAATTTGAGTCCTTTTAATCTTGTGTCAAAACCTTGTCATAACTATCAATCTTCAATCCATCTTCAAAATAGCTAAGTGTTGTGAACTCATGTCTGCTATCTTTTAGGAATCTACCCATACATCCAAGGCATAGTCTCCTTCATTTACGTCTAATCTAAGCTTTAATTAATCAAACCTTGATAAGGTTGCATCATTTGATCTTCTTGAATCAGATCTTTCTTCAGTTGTCTTCATCATATTCTTTTGTTTCACCCAAGGTTAATGGTGGAAACTAGAGCTTCCTCTCACAATAAATCTAGAGAAATATCCCATCCCATACCTCTGAATACTCTCCAAGCTCCAACTCTTGAGCAACTCTACAATTCTAGTCTTTACGAATCCGACGATCTTGGCAATTTTTGATTGAAAACTGGTTACATTCCTCCTTCATCAACTCACAGAGGTAATCAACAAACTCCTCCTTGATCTATCCCAGGGAGAACTCCTACCATGTCTCAAGTAGGGACAAACTTTGGCTCTCAAAGAGCTCAATCTCAACATGGTGCAGATCAAGAACCTACACCTTCTAAAATTGCTCAATATCAAAATGATGATAAGTTTAAAAGAATGATGAAGCATTTCTTGAAAGAAGACAGAGAGGCATACTTTTTACAATTAGCTCATCAAGGAGCTAAACTTCCTTCGAACTTTAATGTTGAAGATATCATTACACATGAGGAAGAAACTCCTATTTTGGCTATGATGAAACAGATGCATGCCATGCAAGTCAAAATTAATAAACTTGAGAAACAAAAGGAACCCAAGGAGTTCTCCATGGAGGCCCTATGTCCTTTTCCATTTTACAAAGACTTGTACATGCCACCATTCCCAAAAAGGGTGGAAATTCTGAAATATGATAAGTATGATGGACACTCGGATCCTCAAGATCATGTTAGAGAATTTTGTATACAATCTATGGAGTTCATGCATGAACCAACCTATCTGATGCATCTCTTTCATCGATCTCTAGGAGGAGTAGCCATTCATTGGTTCTCTAGATTGCCTTCTACTATCAAAAATTTTGAGGAGTTGATCAAATTGTTCTATCAGCAATACTCCTTCAACATTCAACATCCAGTCACCATGATCGATATCTATAATCTCAAGCAATATCTAGGAGAACCATTCCTGACATTTCTCAAGAGATGGAAGAAGAAATTCTCTCTATATGCTAGGCCTATTCTAGAAACTGAGAAACTGGAAATCTTCATCAATAATCGTGTCCCAGAGATCAACTACCCTTTACAAATGCAAGATCATACATCTTTTGATAAGATGGTAGACAATGCAATCAAAATCAAAAAGGTACTTGTGAAAAAAGGTGACATCACACTTCAAAAGGACAAGTATGAATCAGGGTCTAGTTCTAAAGACAAGAACAAAAATTGGAACAAGAATAAAGGCATTGTCATGGATGGTGTTGTTGATACTATCTGTGCCCCATCAAAGGCACTAGCTTTCAATCTAACTATTGTCACCCAAGCCATCAAAGCTTTAGAGAAAAAGGTGTCTGAACCATCTCAAAAGAAACTAGAATACAAATCTTGGTCCGCTGATAATAAATGAAAGTTCACTCCACTTGGAGAATCAGCTATGAGAACTCTGCTGGCTAATAACATCATCTCTTTGCCTGAGATCCGATAATCTTATCCTGATCCTAAACCAAAATGGTGGAGAGAGAATGAATTCTATGATTTTCATTGGGGTAAAGGTCACAAAACTAATAACTTCTTACGCTTGAAACATACTATTCAAGATCTGATTGATAAGGGAGAGATCACGATTAACAATCATAAGAGCAATAAGGATCATAAAACATTCACATAACCATTTCCAAAACATGGTCAAGAAGTTTCATCTTCTCAACCTAATATGGGGGAAATGATCAATTATGCTTACCCTAGAAATAATGTTGTTATCAATATGGTTGAACCTTGTCTCTCTGAGCATAGCAATGTCATTACAATTATGAGAAGAGATAGAGATCATACTTTAGCTAACGCAATTACTCGATCATAGGCTCAGGCACATCTGAATGGACAAATCCCAGATTCATCAAATGTCCCTAAGATGCCCTTCAATCTTTCTTCCGCTTCCAAACAGAAGGCTGCTTCTAAATCTTCCAATCCTAAAGATACGAGGCCGACATCTTATAGCATTGTTCAATAACTCCAACACACTAATGCAAAAATCTCCATGTTTGAGTTTCTTCGGATATCTCCAGCTCATAGAGCTATTCTAGACAAGGCTTTGCTCGAATCCAATGTTCCTGATGACCTTGATTTAGAAAGGTTCTAGACTATGGTTGGACATCTTATGTCTCCATAGTATATATCCTTTTCAGAGGAAGATGACAACTCCTTGAGTCACCCGCATAACTAGCCCTTGCATATAGAAGTCCTGATCTAGAACCGTAGAGTCAAACATGTGTTGATAGATGGGGGCGCTGGCCTAAACATTTGTTCTTACAACTTGGTCACAAAATTGGGATTTTCAGACTTGGCTATTGATCCTAGAAAGAAAATAACTATAAAAACCTATGATGAACAAGAAAGATCTTCTAAAGGCACCATTATCTTACCCATCAGAGTAGGTCCAATTATCAGAGATACTATATGTCAAGTTCTTGATCTACCTTTTGCTTACAACATTCTTCTAGGGAGACCATCGATACATGATATGAAGGCTATTCCTTCTACATTCCACCAATGTTTGAAATTTCCTTATGAAGGAGTAGAGGTCACTATTCCAGCATACATATCCACCACTTGCAATACATTGAAAGAAAGTGTAGATAAACTTGTGTCTAATAACAAAGAATCTTCCACTAAGCCAACAAAAGAAGCATCCACATCTAAAATGGAAGATGTTGCAAAAGAGGTCAATATCAAAGAAAATGGTATGAGAGAATATACTATAGAGCCAGTCTTATCTTTGACATCTCTACCTATCTCACCTAAGTCTTATAGACAATCTTTAAAACATTTCAAACCAGACTCTAAGGAACCTCTTCAGGCATATAAAAAGAATTTTGTGGCAGAACAAGTCTCCAAGCAAGAATTTGAAGAAGATGAAGTTGTGCTTACATTGCCATACAAAGATGAACTTGAATCTCAAGCTGTTCCAACTAGTGACTCTACAGTATCGAAAATCCCTTCTAAGGCATATGGTCCAGGAGATAAATTAATAGCTAAAATGGGATATTCAAGTAAAGGACCTCTAGGAGTCAGAGGAGAAGGTCTTATAACACCTATTTCACATGCTGGTAGGGAAAACAAAGATATTGTTGGCTTAGGATATAAAAAGAAACCCTTCCACCTCAAATGTAATTGTTCTCATGTCATAGAGAAGATCACATGAGGCGAACCCCTTCCTAAGAAGGAAGAAACTGAACCATCAGATACTGATTCAGAAAGCTCAGAACTCATCCCTTATGAGCATTTTCCTAAAGAAATCAAAGACCTTCTTGAAGCTAAAGATGATCCAATAAAAAGAATCAATGTAGTAGAAACACAAGAACCTACTATCAACCAAGAGGTAGTTGCAACACAAGAACTAGCTAATCTCGAAGACAATCAAATAGACAAAGAGCAAGGTGGTAGTTATTCTGACATAGATTCTCATGAGTATGAATTCAAATCAGAATCTGAGGGTAACCCTTCTTGGGGTATTCACCCTAACTTTACTCATGTTCTTAGATTTCCCAGAGGCATAGATGAAGAATCTAATGACTATGAATGGGGAGCCATTCCATAGGAAGATGAGCTTATTACAGAGAAACATGTTGATGTTATTCACCAATATGCACCTAAACCCAACGTAAGTCTAGAGAAAAATGATGAACTTAACGAGTTTGGTCCACCTATGGCTGAATTGGACTCCCACAATGACATTGAGCCTATTCACAAATTTAATGTCTTAAGTTTTAATATCACCTTTGAACTCGAGCGTTGGGTTAGGACCAATGATAATAGATCCATATCCATAAACACTATCTCCCAATCTTTCCCCATTTTGACTAACCAACATCCTGAACTTCTTGATCAAATCTCCACAAATCCGAGCCATGGTATTTATACCTTCCTGAATGATTATGCCCTTTCTTGTTACCTCAATGCAGTTGAGCCTATGAGAACTTCCATCAGTGAACTGAGCATTAGCATGACTGAGTCGGACATCAAGTATCTTAGTCAGAAAAATAAGAATAAGAATAAAAAGAAAAGGATATCTGAGGGTGAAAACCACTCTGTGGCAGTCTCAGAACCTACAAAAGTAAAAATAAAAGATGTATTCAAAGGTGAAAACCTCTCTGAGGCAACTAAGGATGAGATATTTGATGTCCTTCTGAGTCATTTACAAGACAGATCTCCAGTTCTAATTGAGCCCACTCAATCCATCAACTTGGGAACAATAGAAGAACCACAGTTGATCCATGTAGCACAATCTTTATCAGAAAAGGAGAAGCAAAAATTTACAACATTCCTAACAGAGAAGAAGATCAACTTTGCATGGAAATATTCAGATATGCCTGGGTTGGATCCTAATCTTATAATGCATCATTTATCTATAGCTCCAAATGTCAAACCTGTCAAGCAAAAATTGAGAAAGATGCATCCTCATGTTGCACTCTTGGTAAAAGCTGAATTAGAGAAGCTCCTGAAAGCTGGATTCATTTGAGTTATTGACTATGCAGAGTGCATCTCTAATATTGTACTTGTTTCAAAACCAAATAAATCAATCAGAGTGTGCACAGACTTTAGAGATGTGAATAGAGCATACCCTAAGGATGATTTTCCACTACTTAACATTGATATGATAGTGGACATGACTGCGGGCTTTGAGATGTATTCTTTAATGGATGGTTTTTCTGGATATAATCAAATAAAAATTGCTCCAGAGGATCAAGAGAAAACTGATTTTACATGTGCATAGGGTACCTTCTGTTGGAATGTCATGCCATTTGGGCTTAAAAATGCTGGTGCTACATATCAAAGAGCCATGACATCTATTTTTCATGACATGATGCATAGAACTATGGAGGATTATGTTGATGATACTTTAGCAAAATCTATGATTAGAGCTGAACATCTAAATGACTTGAGCAAGATACTAGACAGAATGGAAAAATTTAGTCTCAGACTAAATCTTAAGAAGTGTACTTTTGGTGTCACTTCTGGAAAGCTCTTAGGATACATAGTCTCAAAGAAGGGCATTGAGGTTGATCCAGCTAATGTAAAGGCTATCATGGAAATGCAACCTCCAAATAATATTAGTCAAATGAGGACATTGTAGGGAAGAGTTCAATCTATCAAATGCTTCATATCACAGCTAGCAGACATATCACAACCTTTTACAAAAACATTACATAAAGGTTTGACCTTTGCATGGAATGAAGAATGTGATAATAACTTTAACCATATCAAGAAGTATCTATCAAATACTCCTATCTTAAGGCCTCCCATTCCAGGGAAGCCTTTGATCTTATATGTCTCCGCTACAGATACATTATTGGGGGCATTGCTTGCACAACATGATGAGAACAAAATGGAAAGAACTATATACTATATCAGTAGAACATTGGTTGCATATGAGAAGAACTATTCAATGATTGAGAAAGCTTGTCTAGCTGTGATCTTTGCATCATAGAAACTGAGACATTACATGTTAGCTCATACCACACATTTGGTAGCTAAGATTGATCCACTCAAGTACCTTCTAAGCAAAGCTGCCCTCACGGGTATATTAGCTAAATGAGTCATGCTCTTAAGTGAATTTGACATTGAATATGTGGAACAAAAAGCTATCAAAGGATAGGTTATTGCTAATCAATTAGCAAATGCACCTATGATTGATGATACACCAATGCAAATGGAATTTCCAGATTCCTCTATCATGACTCTTTCTTCTAGAGAATGGCAGTTATTCTTTGATGGCTCCTATACATAGAATTGATCTAGAGCAGGTATATTATTTTTAAGTCCTCAAGGATACTCAATCCCAAAAGCATTTAGATTAAAGTTCCCTTGCACAAATAATATTGTAGAATACGAAGCCCTTTTGAATGGTATGAAAATCGCAATTGAGTGGAGAGTAAAAGAATTACACATTCATGGAGACTCACAACTTGTTATCCATCAAGTCAATGATGTATATCAAACTAAAGATGAAAATCTCATTCCTTACAAGAGAATGGTAGATGATCTTAAGAAGTATTTCATATCTATTACATTTGAGAAAATTTCTAGAACAGAGAATAAGGTTGTTGATGCAATGGCAACACTATCTACTTTATTACAGTAGCCTGAACATGAGCTACACTATGAGTTTTTGGTGGAAGCACTATCTTATCCTGCATATGATTCCCCCGAAACCCGGATGATCTGCACTATTGTTGGTCATGATTCATCTAGATATAAAAACATATTATCCTATCTCCAAGATCAAATCATTCCCCATACCTTCAACCACCATGAGAAGAGATACCTTATCCCTAATGCCTCCGGATATGTCATCATTGGTCATGATCTGTACAAACGAGGTCTAGATGGTATGCTACTTAGATGTTTAGAACAAGAAGAGTCTCAACGTGCGTTAGAGGAAGTCCATGATGGTATTTGTGGGTCACACTCAAACGGTTTAACACTAGCTTGAAAACATTTTAGGGCTAGGTACTATTGGCCTGAAATAGAGAAAGAGTGTATCAAGTTTGCTAAGAATTGTCAAAAGTGCCAAGCGCATGGCAACTTAATTCATGCTCCAGGGAGGGATCTAATTCCCTTTACTACACAATGTCATTTTCACCAATGGGCCTCTGATCTTATAGGAGCTATACATCCTCATTCTTCTAATGGACATACCCATATAATCACAGCTACAGATTATTTTACAAAATGGGTAGAAGCAGTCCCTTTGACACAAGCAACTGAAAAATAAATATCTATGTCATATTGAATTATATCATATGCAGATATGGGATACCTCATTCCATAATCACAAATAATGGTGGACAATTCAAGAACAAAGATCTCAATGATTTATGTGCTAAATTCAAGATTACACAACATTGGTCATCTATCTACTATCCTCAAGGGAATGGACAAGCAGAGGCTTCTAACAAGAATCTATTGACAATCTTGCATCGTACAGTTAATAAAAAAAGAGGAGACTGCCATCTCATGATCAATCCAGCTCTCTGGGCCTAGAGAACAAGTATCAAAATGCCCACTGGAGCTACACCTTTCACTTTAGTTTATGGGTCTGAAGCGGTACTACCTATTGAGATTGAAATCCCATCACTAAGAATGAGAATGCATGGTCTAGTAACTGATGATAACTACAGAGTGTCTAGGTTGCAAGAACTTGAACTACTAGATGAGCGTAGACAAGCAACATATGATCATCTCAGAGTATATCAGAAGAGAATGTCTAGAGGTTACAACAAGAAAGTCAGACACGGAGAATTTCAGGTTGGTGATCTAGTCTTGAGAGAGAATCCTAAAAATCAATCACATCGAGAATGCAAGAGGAAGTTTGAACCCAACTGGCTGGGTCCCTTTGTTATCACTAGTACTTTTGGCTCTGGTGCCTATCAACTCTCAATGACTAAAGGAGAGCACCTCTGAGAACCAATCAACGTTCTCCATCTGAAGAACTTCTACGCCTAAGGCATTCAGTGTATGGTAAAATGTCCTAAAAAAATCTTTAAAATTAGAAAAAGTCCTGAAAAAATGAACATCTTGGTGAAAACCTAGCAATACACACCTTGATGATCCACAAAAAAAGTAAAAAATATCAAAAGTACAAAAAATGTAAAAATGAAAAATACAAAAAAATGAGAAAAAGAAAAAGTGCGTTGGTGAAAACCTGGAAACAGGCGCCGTGGTAGCAAAAATAGAATTGCTGCCAAGATGGTGAAAACCTGGCAAACGGGTGCCACTTGTTTCAAAATGCTCCATCTATCAGCGCAATCTTGGTCTTTCCCAGCTTTTAGTCTTGGTTTAGTTTGTACATATCTCTCGGTTTGTTTCTGTATTCATGTTTTCAATAAGTCGGTCTGTACACCAATTAGCTCAAGCATCTGTATCCTATCAATGTTCAAACTTGGGGGCAATCAATGTCATATCCTATGGCCTCCAATGTATCTTAGACGTATCATATCTAGTCAGAGTCCTTTGAAGCTTCATCTGAGTCAGTCATTCTGTCTTGTCTCCAAAAAGGATTTTGCATCTACAACAACGCAATCAAACATCAAACACAAACTGAAAACAATCTATGCTTTTTACATGCTTTTATCTCCTTGTATGCTTATTGATTCAGATTAAGATTTTTGCATATTTTATTCCCACGAGCTCTTCGATGATGTCCTTTACACAATTTAGAGAGTGATGACTGGGGGCATAATCTTTTCTTTGTCTTCTGCTTGTGTGTGAAAATCTAACTTTGGAAATTCTGGATTCAAATGGTCTCCGACTGTAAGAGTCTCTATCTTGAATTGGATGGCCATGCGTACCTCGACCATTGATACCCAGAAAATTTAAGGAAGTTTGATCTAACTATTGTATTTTTTGAGAGAGTTCTTTCTCCTCTTGTGAAATGTGATCTTACCTAAGGATGTGAATGATAAAGGGTCACTATGGGTAATTCACACTAGATTTAGAATGATCTCTTGACTGTTTGATGTGTTTGTCAATGCAAGGCGTATTCCGGTCATCACGACGTTTATGTTTTCATGCTTATACAAATTGCTATATCAAAATGGACATGATATTTAGATCATCTTGGCATTTATGCCTTGATGTATATATATAATCTGACATTCTGAAAACAAAATCAATATTCATATATCCATGGTTTCCTAACCAGTGGGTGTTGTATTGATTCCTGCACATACAAATCGATATTCATATGTCTATGGTTTCATAACTAGTGGGCATTGTATTGATTTATCTGGTTACCTAAAAATTCAATGATGAGAATGACTGACACATGATCAGTGACTAGGTCCTAGGTCCTAGGTTTGCATTTCATTCTACATTTCATTTTGCACTTTGCATGATCTCACAAATTGCTTGAACACTTAAACGATTCTTCAAAAATGCTAAAAACATATCATAAGAGTTGAATCTCACATGAAGGTTCCTCCAACAAAATAGGAAGTCAAATCCCTTTTGAGATCAAAATCAAAATCTAAGATCATTTATATTGTCAACTGCTTGCACAATCAACCTTCAATCATCACAAAAATCTAGTATTCAACTTAACTGATTATCTTACATCAAACTATCAAAATTTCAACTTGGTCAACTATGGTCAACTCATGGTCAAACCTAGTCAAACTTGGTCTTCTGGACCTCCAAACGATGCAGAATGCATTTTCGAACGTATTTAACCACTTTTCAAATCAATTAACATGCTTTTGAACCATATAACGTTGACTTTTCTTGTCAAATTTAAATTTTTATCCCCAAGGGGGCATGGTATTGCACATCATTCAAAGTCTATAATCTAAATTTGAAATCATATCTTTCCTCAGTAATCAAGACAACAACCACGTCTAATTGCTGATTCATCAAAAAGACCTCATCGCTTGGGGCAAATCAATCATCTCTTGGGGCATATCAGATTAATTGAGATCCATATCAATCTGGTATTCTCTTATTCTTGTAAACCATATCAATTTTTTGTAACCATCAGTTCATTAGTGTTATTTCCTTGGTTCTTCGTAACTGAAGGGTTCAAATGTGATACCAATGTGAATCTTATTGACAATCAAGTCTGGAATTAGTCACTCACTTCTTCGCAATCATAAGGTTCAGAATCAGGCATTTTGACACTTCTTCGCAATCATCGATTCATTGTTGTTACAGTTAACATTATCTTTGGTCATTCAGGACCTATTATCTTTATATCAATTTCAATCAATTTATGTTTCATATCAATTTCAATTTCAAACATCAGTTTCAACATCATACATAGACTGTCTTTGAACCACTGCGCTTCACACAATAATTCAAAGAGGGGCAAAATGTAATACCCCTAAAATGGGCTATAAGTTCATTAATCCCCTATATCGACATATCGAACGAAATCGACATCAAAGTCCTAACCTAAGGCACATCTAAACATTATCGAATCTTAATTGATTATCTGAAATTCTGCATCGGGGAATATTCCTAGCAATATTCCTATTTATCCTAATTATCTTAAATTTAATGATTATTTGGTGATAAATCCTATTTATCCTAAACTTTGATTAATTGAATATTCTGAATATTTAATTAATTAAATTTAATACTGCCACTTAATTATTTAATTGGATTTAATTATATTTATTCCTAAATTGTATTATTCCATTTTGACAATAAATCAAATATCTTATAACTAATTGATTAAATTCTTATTTAATTAATTAATGTCAATTGTCAAATTTAATAATATAGTTTTTGAATAAAAGTTTGATTTAATAATTGATTAACTCATAAATGAATTGTTTTATTAAAATCAGTTAAGTTGAGGATAAATCACTTTATTTATTTATTTAATTCATAATTAATTATGCACATCCAAAAAACTATTAAGCTTTCAATCAGAAAATCAATTCAAGTTGTTTTAAAAATAAACTCAACTCTCTTTTGAGTTAAACGCTGATCTCAACTTTTGATTTAAATCAAAAAGTTGTTTTTGCATGATTATTTGTGAGTTAACTTTCTTTAATTCCTTGTTGACTCAAAAATCAACTAGAGTGATTTATGGCTTTTTCCATGCATCCCCAAAGCCCTGGATTCCTATAAAATGTAGGCTTCAGATCTTCACAAATCATCTCATAATTTGCAAACTTATGTTGGCGAATTGGTATTTGAAGAATCTTGTGAATCAACTACGTTTGTGAGATCAATTTTGTTTTTCATATCAATTCTTAGAATCATTGCATATCAGTTTTTCATATAGATTAGATTTATATTCAAGGCAGTTTTATCTAGCTATTGTCTTTTTTGAGTGAGTTCTTTCTCCTCTTGTGAAATGTGATCTTACCTAAGGATGTGAACGATAAAGGGTCACTATGGGTAATTCAAACTGGATTTAGAATGATCTCTTGACTATTTGATGTGTTTGTCAATGCAAGGTTTATTTCGGTCATCACGACGTTTATGTTTTCATGCTTATACAAATTGCTATAACAAAATGCACATGATATTCAGGTCATCCTAGCGTTTATGCCTTGATGCTTATATCTAATCCGACATTTCGAAAACAAAATCAATATTCATATATCCATGGTTTCCTAACCAGTGGGTGTTGTATTGATTCTTGTGCATACAAATCGATATTCATATGTCTATGGTTTCATAACTAGTGGGCATTGTATTGATTTATCTGGTTACCTAAAAATTCAATGATGAGAATGACCGACACATGATCAGTGACTAGGTCCTAGGTCCTAGGTTTGCATTTCATTTTGCACTTTGCATGATCTCACAAATTGCTTGAACACTTAAATGATTCTTCAAAAATGCTAAACACATATCATAAGAGCTGAATCTCACATGAAGGTTCCTCCAACGAAACAGCAAGTAGAATCCTTTTTCAGGATCAAAATCAAAATCTAAGATCATTTATATTGTCAACTGCTTGCACAATCAACCTTCAATCATCACAGAAATCCAGTATTCAACTTAATTGATTATCTTACATCAAACAATCAAAATTTCAACTTGGTCAACCATGGTCAACTCATGGCCAATCCTAGTCAAACTTGGTCTTCTAGACCTCCAAACGATGCAGAATGCATTCTCGAACGTGTTTAACCACTTCTCAAATCAATTAACATGCTTCTGAACTATTCAACACTGACTTTTCTTGTCAGATTTCAATTTTTATCCTAAAGGGGGCATGGTATTGCACATCATTCAAAGTCTGTAATCTAAATTTGAAATCATATCTTTCCTCAGTAATCAAGACAACAACCACGTCTAATTTTTTATTCATCAAAAAGACCTCATCGCTTGGGGCAAATTAATCATCGCTTGGGGCATACCAAATTCATCCAGATCCATATCAATCTGGTATTCTCTTAATCTTGTGAATCGTATCAGGTTTTCGTAACCACCAGTTCATTAGTGTTATTTCCTTGGTTCTGCGTAACTGAAGGGTTCAGATGTGATACCAATGTGATTCTTATCGACAATTGGGTCTGGAATCGGTCACTCACTTCTTCGCAATCATAAGGTTTAGAATCAGGTGTTTTGACACTTCGCAATCATCGATTCATTGTTGTTATAGTTAACATTATCTTTGGTCATTCAGGACCTATTATCTTCATATCAAATTTCAATCAGTTTCTGTCTCATATCAATATCAATTTCAAACATCAGTTTCAACATCATACATAGACTGTCTTTGAACCACTGCACTTCACACAGCAATTCAAAGAGGGGCAAAATGTAATACCCCAAAAATGGGCTATAAGTTCATTAATCTCCTATATCGACAAATCGAATGAAATCGACATCAAAGTCCCAACCTAAGGCACATCGACACATTATCGAATCTTAATTGATTATCCTAAATTCTGCATCAGGGAGTATTCCTTATTCCTATTTATCCTAATTATCTTTAATTTAATGATTATTTGCTGATAAATCTTATTTATCCTAAAGTTTGATTAATTGAATATTCTAAATATTTAATTAATTAGATTTAATACTGCCACTTAATTATTTAATTAGATTTAATATTTATTCCTAAATTGTATTATTTCATTTTGACAATAAATCAAATATCCTATGACTAATTGATTAAATTCTAATTTAATTAATTAATGTCAATTGTCAAATTTAATGATATAGTTTTTGAATAAAAGTTTGATTTAATAATTGATTAACCCATAAATCAATTATTTTATTAAAATCAGTTAAGTTGAGGATAAATCACTTTATTTATTTATTTAATTCATAATTAAGTATGCACATCCAAAAAATAGTTAAGCTTTAAATCAAAAAATCAATTCAAGTTGTTTTAAAAATAAAATCAACTCTCTTTTGAGTTAAAAGCTAATCTCGGCTTCTGATTTAAACCAAAAAGTTGTTTTTGCATGATTATCAAATGTGAGTTAACTATGTTTAATTCCTTGTTGACTCAAAAATCAACTAGAGTGATTTATGGCTTTTTCCATGCATCCCCAAAGCCCTGGATTTCTATAATATCAAGGCTTCAGCTCTTCACAAATCATCTTATAATTTTCAAACTTATGTTGGCGAATTGGTATCTGAAGAATTGAAGCTTCTTTGCAAATCAACAACTTTTGTGAGATCAATCTTGTCATTTTAGATTCATATTTAGCATATCAATTCTTAGAATCATTGCATATCAGTTTTTCATATAGATTAGATTTCATATCATTTCTCATCTTATTACACAGAAAACTAAAAAAAATAGATTAATTTGTATTCATCTCATATCTAGATTCTGCATTCCAATCCTTTGTTTAGGTGTCGTCGAGGTCACTGATCTCGGTCCAATCTGAGAATACATACTCGCATCTACTTAAGGCAGTAAATCACATAGTTAGATTAGTTTTCATTTCACTACATGATTTTGATTTTAAGCTAACCTCTAATGTTTTACAGAAGTGTTGTGTCTACAACTAGGTACAAAATTCACACACACATTTATGGTGCCCACCGTGGGGCCCTGAAATGGGTTTCCATTCAATTTCTATCAATTTTTTGATCCAGGATCATACCGTTAGAAACACAGTGTCATTTTGGATGCCTGGTTGTCGTATGATCTAATACCTAGTGTCATACAAGTTTCTGGAATGTCGTCTAGGAGGTGACCCACTATCATACGAATTTTAGTGCCAGGTTTCAATTGTCGTTTAACTTTTTTAGACAGTTTTCCAGATTTGTTTTCTTGATTTGGACTAACAGCTAACACTAACAATTGAAATTTATTGTTTCTGATTGATTTCTGTTGATTTTGATTGGGAAAAAGCGTGAGAATTGCTAAAAATAGGTAAGAATCTACTAAGCGCATTACGAGGAATTCAAGTAATCTTCTCAGCTGATAACATTTTGATTTGGATTAAAAAGAACTCTTGCACGTCAAGCTTGTGTGACCTTTTTTGCTTTCATATCACAGATTTCATTTTGGGCTATAAAAATGAGCATAGATTTTCTTTTCAGCATCTTTGTTACACGTAGTAAATAGGCCCTATGAACACTATTCATGGTTCTTGAGAGAGTGGGTTTCCATAGAAACTCTTCTCAATGAAGAAACCCTTGTAGTTAGGGAGGATATTGAGGGACTCTCACGTTCTACTAGATTTGTGCGTCTTCAGCTTCTGATTGATACATTCTCTCTCCGGAGAGGTTGATAGATCATAAGTGGTTGACATCATAGATCTTTGTGAGATAATCTTTGTCTTAGCGTGTCAGATTAATCTGTCTACTTTGTTTGGGTTAAAAGTGAAAAGGCTAGAGGACTATGCTCTACTCCCTTTTTGGGTAGTACCAGAAACTCAGATCCTTGAATCTAGAACCAGTCTCCATGTGGTATATTTTGTGTCACCTTTAGAGAGGGTTAACCGTAGTGCACATTCCCTTAATTGGGTTAACCACATTGACGGAACCTCAAGCGGTAATAGCCATTTTCATTGTGGTAGCAGCAACCACTATATAAATGTCCTTGTGGAGGAAATCTTCACAGGTGTGGTCTCTTGTTGGGCTATCAGATCTCCCTAGCAGCTCCTGATTGATTAATTTCTTGGACTGTGTCAAAACCCCAGTGCTCCTAGATTGGAGTTCACCCTCTTGAGATCACAAAAGTTGCAGAGTCACACCATTATGAGAAACCCTAGTGAGGCCAAATTTTCATTTTTTTTAGGAATATGTGCGTTATTGCAAAACTTTTTGGAACATACATTGTTAGCACTCCTAGGGATTAGAACAATTCAGTCACTTGATTGTTCATGCACAGGGTTTCTTTGTCCCCTGTTCATTGTTTTTAGACGTGCTTGAAATCAATTTCTTATTGTTTTGCGTGCTTGTTTATCTATCTGGTTACTGAGAATGAATCAATCCACTACAATCTTCAAATCTGGATAGACAATTTTGTGAACAATTTGAAACTAAAAATCTGAAAAATTGCAATATCTTATGTCAAACACCTTTCTGGAGTCAAAAGTCATCTTGTAAAGTCAGAAAGTTGTACGAGTTTTGGCAAGTGTCATTTCATAACCCCTATATTGTCGTATGGTAGCTAGTATACTGTCATACGAGTTTTGCTGCCAATAAATTCAAAAAGTCAAAAACCCTGCTATCAACTGTTGTGCGAGTTTTGCAATAGTCATACAAGTTTGTCAAGTGTCATCTCATGCTACACCCACTATCGTATGAGCCTGTAGAAAATCATTTGGGAAATTTTGAAAAATTGCTAGAAAGATGTCAAAACTGTCAGAGACCTAGGTTTCCAGCCCATTTCGAGAGTCTGTACAGAAAATCATTGTGTCAGGAACAGAGCAGCAACTACTAAGAATCCAATCTTTTTCCTAAAAGTGGCATTTTGAATCCAGTTTAGCCTTTTGTTTAATCGATTTGAGTCCTT
The DNA here is from genome assembly GCA_027943335.1 of Chamaecyparis obtusa. Lineage (NCBI taxonomy): Eukaryota > Viridiplantae > Streptophyta > Pinopsida > Cupressales > Cupressaceae > Chamaecyparis > Chamaecyparis obtusa. Next base: position 690,468 of record BSBK01001709.1, read on the forward strand.
TTCATCTTGTGTCAAAACCTTGTCATAACTATCAATCTTCAATCCATCTTCAAAATGGATAAGTGTTGTGAACTCGTGTCTGCTATCTTTTGGTAATTTACCCATACATCCAGGGCACAGTCTCCTTCATTTACATCTAATCTAAGCTTCAATTAATCAAACCTTGACAAGGTTGCGTCATTTGATCTTCTTGAATCAGATCTTTCTTCAGTTGTCTTCATCATATTCTTTTGTTTCACCCAAGGTTAATGGTGGAAACTAGAGCTTCCTCTCACAAGAAATCTAGAGAAGTATCCCATCCCATACCTCTAAATACTCTCCAAGCTCCAACTCTTGAGAAACTCTACAATTCTAGTCTTTACGAAGACGATGGTCTTGGCAATTTTCGATTGAAAACTGGTTACATTCCTCCTTCATCAACTCACGGAGGTAATCAAAAAACTCCTCCTCGATCTATCCAAGGGAGAAGTCCTACCATGTTCAAGCAGGGACAAACTTTGGCTCTCAAAGAGCTCAATCTCTACATGGTGCAGATCAACAACCTACACCTTTTGAAATTGCTCAATATCAAAATGATGATTAACTTTAAAAGAATGATGAAGCATTTCTTGAAAGAAGACAGAGAGGCATACTTTTTACAATTAGCTCATCAAGGAGCTAAACTTCCTCCGAACTTTAATGTTGAAGATATCATTACACATGAGGAAGAAACTCCTATTTTGGCTATGATAAAACAGATGCATGCCATGCAAATAAAACTTAATAAACTTGAGAATGAAAAGGAACCCAAGGAGTTCTCCATGGAGGCCCTATGTCCTTTTCCATTTTACAAAGACTTGTACATGCCACCATTCCCAAAAAGGGTGGAAATGCCGAAATATGATAAGTATGATGGACACTCGAATCCTCAAGATCATGTTAGAGAATTTTGTACATAATCTATGGAGTTCATGCAAGAACCAACCTATCTAATACATCTCTTTCCTCGATCTCTGGGAGGAGCAGCCATTCATTGGTTCTCTAGATTGCCTTCTATAAAAAATTTTGAGGAGTTGATCAAATTGTTCTATCAGCAATACTCCTTCAACATTCAACATCCAGTCACCATGATCGATATCTGTAATCTCAAGCAATATCCAGGAGAACCATTCCTGACATTTCTCAAGAGATGGAGGAAGAAATTCTCTCTATATGCCAGGCCTATTCCAGAAATTGAGAAACTAGAAACCTTCATCAATAATCTTGTCCCAGAGATCAACTACCCTTTACAAATGCAAGATCATACATCTTTTGATAAGATGGTAGACAATGCGATCAAAATCGAAAAGGTACTTGTGAAAAAAAGAGACATCACACTTCAAAAGGACAAGTACGAATCAGGCTCCAGTTTTAAAGACAAGAACAAAAACTAGAACAAGAATAAAGGCATTGTCACGGATGGTGTTTTTGATACTATTCATGCCCCATCAAAGGCACCAGCTTTCAATCTAACTATTGGCACCCAAGCCATCAAAGCTTCAGAGAAAAAGGTGTTTGAACCATCTCAAAAGAAACCAAAATACAAATCTTGGTCCGCTGATAATAAACAAAAGTTCACTCCTCTTGGAGAATCTTTAGAATCAGCAATGAGAACTGTGCTAGCTAATAACATCATCTCTTTGCCTGAGATCTGACAATATGATCCTGATCCTAAACCAAAATGGTGGAGAGAGAATGAATTCTATGATTTTCATCGGGGTAAAGGTCATAAAACTAATAACTGCTTATGCTTGAAACATACTATTCAAGATCTGATTGATAAGGGAGACATCACGATTGACAATCATAAGAGCAATAATGATCATAGAGCATTCACAAAACCATTTCTAAAACATGGTCAAGAAGTTTCATCTTCTCAGCCTAATATAGGGGCAAAGGTCAATTATGCTTACCTCGGAAATAATGATGTTATCAATATGGTTGAACCTTGTCTCTCCGAGCATTGCAATGTCATCACAATTGTGCGAAGAGATAGAGATCATACTTTAGCTAACGCAGTTACTCAATCACAGGCTCAGGCACATCTAAACGGACAAATCCCAGATTCATCAAATGTCCCTAAGATGCCCTTCAATCTTTCTTCTGCTTCCAAACATAAGGCTGCTTCTAAATCTTCCAATCCTAAAGATACGAGGCCAACATCTTATAGCATTTCTCAACAAATCCAACACACTAATGCAAAAATATCCATGTTTGAGTTGCTTTGGATATCTCCAGCTCATAGAGCTATTATAGACAAAGCTTTGCTTAGATCCAATGTTCCTGATGACCTTGATTTAGATAGGTTCTTGACTATGGTTGGACATCTTACATCTCCACAGTATATATATCCTTTTCAGAGGAAGATGACAACTCCTTGAGTCACCCGCATAACCAGCCCTTGCATATAGAAGTCTTGATCCAAAACCGTAGAGTCAAACGTGTGTTGATAGATTGGGGCACTGGCCTAAACATTTGTTCTCACAACTTGGTCACACAATTGGGATATTCAGAATTGGCTATTGATCCTAGAAAGAAAATAACTATAAAAGCCTATGATGAACAAGAAAGATCTTCTAAAGGCACCATTGTCTTACCTATCAGAGTAGGTCCAGTTATCACAGATATTATATGTCAAGTTCTTAATCTACCTTTGGCTTACAACATTCTTCTAGGGAGACCATGGATACATGAGATGAAGGCTATTCCTTCTACATTCCACCAATGTTTGAAATTTCCTTATGAAGGAGTAGAGGTCACTATTCTAGCATACATATCCACCACTTGTAATAAATTGAAAGAAAGTGCAGATAAACTTGTGCCTAATAACAGAGAATATTCCATTAACCCAACAAAAGAAGCATCCACTTATAAAATGGAAGATGTTGCAAAAGAGGTCAATATCAAAGAAAATGGTATGAGAGAATATACTATAGAGCCAGTCTTATGTTTGACATCTCTACCTATCTCACCTAAGTCTTATGGACAATCTTTAAAATAGTCCAAACCAGACTCTAAGCAACCTCTTGAGGCATATAAAAATAATTTTGTTGTAGAATAAGTCTCCAAGCAAGAATTTGAAGAAGATGAAGCTATGCTTACATGCCTATACAAAGATGAACCTGACTCTCAAGTTGTTCCAACTAGTGTCTCTACAGTATCCAAAATCCCTTCTAAGGCATATGGTCCAGGAGATAAATTAATTGCTGAAATGGGATATTCAGGTAAAGGACCTCTAGGAGTCAAAGGAGAAGGTCTTATAACACCTATTTCACATACTGGTAGGGAAAATAAAGATACTATTGGCTTAGGCTATAAAAAGAAACCCTTCCACCTCAAAGGTAATTGTTATCATGTCATAGAGCGGATCACACCAGGTGAACCCCTTCTTAAGAAGGAAGAAATTGAACCATCAGATACTGATTCAGATAGCTCAGAACTCATCCCTTATGAGTGTTTTCCTAAAGAAATCAAAGACCTTCTTGAAGCTAAAGATGATCCAATAAAAAGAATCAATGTAGTAGAAACACAAGAACCTACTATCAACCAAGAGGTAGTTGCAACACAAGATCCAGCTAATCTCGAAGACAATCAAACAGACAAAGAGGAATGTGTTAGTTATTCTGAGATAGATTCTCATGAGTATGAATTCAAATCAAAATCTGAGGATAACCCTTCTTGGGGTATTCACCCTGACTTTACTCATGTTCTTAGATTTCCCAGAGGCATAGATGAAGAATCTAATGCCTATGATTAGGGAGCCATTCTAGAGGAAGATGAGCTTATTACAGAGAAACATGTTGATGTTATTCACCAATATGCACCTAAACCCAACGTAAGTCTACAACAAAATGATGAACTTAATGAGTTTGGTCCACCTATGGCTGAATTGGACTCCCACAATGACATTGAGCCTATTCATGAATTGAATTTCTTAAGTTGTAATATCACCTTTGAACTTGAGCATTGGGTTAGGACCAATGATGAGAGATCCATATCCGTAAACATTATCTCCCAATCTTTCCCCATTTTGACTATCCAACATCTTGAACTTCTTGATCAAACCTCCACAAATCCGAGCCATGGTATTTATACCTTCCTGAATGACTATGCCCTTTCTTGTTACTTCAATGCAATTGAGCCTATGAGGACTTCCATCACTGAAATGAGCATTAGCATGACGGAGTCAGACATCAAGTATCTTAGTCAAAAATATAAGAATAAGAATAAAAAGAAAAGGAGTTTTGAGGGTGAAAACCACTCTGTGGCAGTCTCAGAACCTACAAAAGTAAAAATAAAAGACATATCCGAAGGTGAAAACCTCTTTGAGGCACCTAAGGATGAGCTATTTGATGTCCTTCTGAGTCATTTACAAGATAGATCTCTAGTTCTAATTGAGCCCACTCAATCCATCAACTTGGGAATAGCAGAAGAACCACAGTTGATCCATGTAGCACAATCTTTATCAGAAGAAGAGAAGAAAAAATTTACAAAATTCCTAACAGAGAAGAAGATCAACTTTGCATGGAAATCTTCAGATATGCCTGGGTTGGATCCTAATCTTATAATGCATCATTTATCTATAGCTCCAAATGTCAAACTTGTCAAGAAAAAATTGAGAAAGATGCATCCTCATGTTGCACTCTTGGTAAAAGTTGAATTAAAGATGCTCCTGAAAGCCAGATTCATCTGAGTTATTGACTATGCAGAGTGGATCTCTAATATTGTACCTATTTCAAAACCAGATAAATCAATCAGAGTGTGCACAAACTTTAGAGATGTGAATAGAGCATACCCTAAGGATGATTTTCCACTACCTAACATTGATATGATAGTGGTCATGACTACGGGCTTTGAGATGTATTCTTTAATGGATGGTTTTTCTGGATATAATCAAATAAAAATTGCTCCAGAGGATCAAGAGAAAATTGATTTTACATGTGCACGGGGTACCTTCTGTTGGAATGGCTTGCCATTTGGGCTTAAAAATGCTAGTGCTACATATCAAAGAGCCATGACATCTATTTTTCATGACATGATGCATAGAACTATGGAGGATTATGTTGATGATACTTTAGCAAAATCTATGATTAGAGCTGAACATCTAAATGACTTGAGAAAGATACTAGATAGAATGGAAAAATTTAGTCTCAGACTAAATCCTAAGAAGTGTGTTTTTGGTGTCACTTCTGGAAAGCTCTTAGGATACATAGTCTCAAAGAAGGGCATTGAGGTTGATCCAGCTAAAGTAAAGGCTATCATGGAAATGCAACCTCCAATGAATATTAGTCAAATGAGGACATTGCAAGGAAGAGTTCAATCTATCAGATGCTTCATATCATAGCTAGCAGACATATCACAACCTTTTACAAAAACATTACATAAAGGTTTGACCTTTGCATGGAATGAAGAATGTGATAATAACTTTAACCATATCAAGAAGTATCTATCAAATACTCCTATCTTAATGCATCCCATTCCAGGGAATCCTTTGATCTTATATGTCTCCGCTATAGATACATCACTAGGGGCATTGCTTGCACAACATGATGAGAACAAAAAGGAAAGAGTTATATACTATATCAGTAGAACATTGGTTGCATATGAGAAGAACTATTCAATGATTGAGAAAGCTTGTCTAGCTGTGATCTTTGCATCACAAAAACTGAGACATTACATGTTAGCTCATACCACACATTTGGTAGCTAAGATTGATCCACTCAAGTACCTTCTAAGCAAAGCTTTCCTCATGGGTAGATTAGCTAAATGGGTCATGCTCTTAAGTGAATTTGACATTGAACATGTGGACCAAAAAGCTATCAAAGGATAGGTTATTGTTGATCAATTAGCAGATGCACCTATGATTGATCATACACCAATGCAAATGGAATTTCCAGATTCCTCTATCATGACTCTTTCTTCTAGAGAATGGCAGTTATTCTTTGATGGATCCTATACACAGAATGGATTTGGAGCAGGTATATTATGTATAACACCTCAAGGATACTCAATCCCAAAAGCATTCAGGTTAAAGTTCCCTTGCACAAACAATATTGTAGAATATGAAGCCCTTTTGAATGGTATGAAACTAGCAATTGAGTGGAGAGTGACAGAGCTACACATTCATGGAGACTCTCAACTTGTTATCCATCAATTCAATGATGTATATCAAACTAAAGATGAAAAGCTCATTCCTTACAAGAGAATGGTAGATGATCTTAAGAAGTATTTCATATCTATTACATTTGAGCAAATTCCTAGAACAGAGAATAAGGCTTCCAATGCAATGGCAACACTATCTACTTTATTACAACAACCTAAACATGGGCTACGCTATGAGTTCCTGGTGGAAGCACTATCTTATCTTGCATATGATTCCCCCAAAATCTGCATGATCTGCACTATTGTTGGTCATGATTCATCCAGATACAAAAACCTATTCTCCTACCTCCAAGACCAAATCATTCCCGATACCTTCAACCACCATGAGAAGAGATACCTTATCCGTAATGCCTCCCGATATGTCATCATTGGTCATGATCTGTACAAACGAGGTCTAGATGGTACGCTACTTAGATGTTTAGAATGGGAAGAGTCTCAACATGCGTTAGAGGAAGTCCATGATGGTATTTGTGGTTCACACTCAAACGGTTTAACACTAGCTCGAAAACTTATTAGGGCTGGTTACTATTGGCCTGAAATGGAGAAAGAGTCTATCAAGTTTGCTAAGAATTGTCAAAAGTGACAAGTTCATGGAAACTTAATTCATGCTCCAAGGAGGGATCTAATTCCCTTTACTACACAATGGCCTTTTCACCAATGGGCCTTTGATCTTATAGGAGCTATACATCCTCATTCTTCTAATGGACATACCCATATAATCATAGATACAGATTATTTTACAAAATGTGTAGAAGTAGTCCCTTTGACACAAGCAACTAGAAAACAAATATCTATGTTCATATTGAACTATATCATATGCAGATATCAGATACCTCATTCCATAATCATAGATAATGGTGCACAATTCGAGAACAAAGATCTTGATGATTTATGTGCTAAATTCAAGATTACACAACATTGGTCATCTATCTACTATCCTCAAGGGAATGGACAAGCAGAGGCTTCTAACAAGAATTTATTAAAAATCTTGCACCGTACAGTTAATAAAATAGGAATAGACAGGCATCTCATGATCAACCCAGCTCTTTGGGCCTACAGAACAAGTATCAGAATGCCCACTGGGGCTACACCATTCACTTTAGTTTATGGGTCTGAAGCGGTACTGCCTATTGAGGTTGAAATCCGATCACTAAGAATCAAAATGCATGGTCTAGTAACTGATGATGACTACATAGTGTCTAGGTTGCAAGAACTTGAACTACTAGATGAGCATAGACAAGCAGCGTATGATCATCTCAGAGTATATCAGAAGAGAATGTCTAGAGGTTACAACAAGAAAGTTAGACACAGAGAATTTCAGGTTGGTGATCTAGTCTTGAGAGAGAATCCTAAAAATAAATCACATAGAGAGCGCAAGGGGAAGTTTGAACCCAACTGGCTAGGTCCCTTTGTAATCATTGCTACTTTTGGCTCTGGTGCCTATCAACTCTCAATGACTGAAGGAGAATAGCTCCGAGAATCAATCAACGTTCTTCATCTGAAGAAATTCTATGCCTAAGCCATTCAGTGTATGGTAAAATGTCCTGAAAAAATCTTAAAATCAGAAAAAGTCCTGAAAAAATGAACATCTTGGTGAAAACCTAGCAATACGCGCCTTGATGATCCACAAAAAAAGTAAAAAATATCAAAAGTACAAAAAAAGTAAAAAATGAAAAATACAAAAAAATGAGAAAAAGAAAAAGTGCCTTGGTGAAAACCTGGAAACAGGCGCCTTGGTAGCAAAAATAGAATCTCTACCAAGATGGTGAAAACCTGGCAAACGGGTTCCACTTGTTTAAAAATGCTCCATCTATCAGTGCAATCTTGGTCTTTCCTAGCTTTCAGTCTTGCTTTAGTTTGTACATATCTCTCAGTTTGTTTCTACATTCTTGTTTTCAATAAGTCGGTCTGTACACCAATCAGCTCAAGTGTCTGTATCCTATCAATGTTCAAACTTGGGGGCAATCAATGTCATATCCTATGGCCTCCAAAGTATCTTAGATGTATCATATCTAGTCAGAGTCCTTTGAAGCTTCATCTGAGTCAGTCAGTCAGTCTTGTCTCCAGAAAGGATTTTGCATCTACAACAACACAATCAAACATCAAACACAAACTGACAACAATCTATGCTTTTTACATGCTTTTATCTCCTTGTATGCTTACTGATTCACATTGAGATTTTTGCATATTTTGTTCCCACGAGCTCTTCAATGATGTCCTTTACACGATTTAGAGAGTGATGACTGGGGGCATAATATTTTCTTTGTCTTCTGCTTGTATGTGAAAATCTAACAACTTTGAAAATTCTGGATTGAAGTGATGTTCGATTGTAAGAGACTTTATCTAGAATTGGATGGCCGTGCGTACCTCGACCATTGATACCCAAAAAATTCAAGGGAGTTTGATCTAACTATTGTCTTTTTTGAGTGAGTTCTTTCTCCTCTTGTGAAATGTGATCTTACCTAAGGATGTGAACAATAAAGGGTCACTACGGGTAATTCACACTAGATTTAGAATGATCTCTTGACTGTTTGATGTGTTTGTCAATGCAAGGCGTATTCCGGTCATCATGACGTTTATGTTTTGATGCTTATACAAATTGCTATATCAAAATGGACATGATATTTAGGTCATCCTAGCATTTATGCCTTGATGCTTATATCTAATCTGACATTCCGAAAACAAAATCAATATTCATATATCCATGGTTTCCTAACCAGTGGGTGTTGTATTGATTCCTGCGCATACAAATCGATATTCATATGTCTATGGTTTCATAACTAGTGGGCATTGTATTGATTTATCTGGTTACCTAAAAATTCAATGATGAGAATGACCGACACATGATCAATGACTAGGTCCTAGGTCCTAGGTTTGCATTTCGTTATGCATTTTATTTTTCACTTTGCATGATCTCACAAATTGGTTGAACACTTAAATGATTCTTCAAAAATGCTAAAAACATATCATAAGAGCTAAATCTCACATGAAGGGTCCTCCAACGAAACAACAAGTAGAATCCTTTTTCGGGATCAAAATCAAAATCTAAGATCATTTATATTGTCAACTGCTTGCACAATCAACCTTCAATCATCACAGAAATCAAATATTCAACTTAACTGATTATCTTACATCAAACTATCAAAATTTCAACTTGGTCAACCATGGTCACCTCATGGCCAATCCTAGTTAAACTTGGTCTTCTGGACCTCCAAACGATGTAGAATGCATTCTCGAGCATATTTAACCAGTTCTCAAATCAATTAACATGCTTCTGAACTATTCAACGCTGAATTTTCTTGTCAGATTTCAATTTTTATTCCGAAGGGGGCATGGTATTGCACATCATTCAAAGTCTGTAATCTAGATTTGAAATCATATGTTTCCTCAGTAATCAAGACAACAACCACGTCTAATTGCTGATTCATCAAAAAGACCTCATCGCTTGCGGCAAATCAATCATCTCTTGGGGCATATCAAATTCATCGAGATCCATATCAATCTGGTATTCTCTTAATCTTGTAAACCATATCAGTTTTTTGTAACCATCGGTTCATTAGTGTTAGTTCCTTGGTTCTTCGTAACTGAAGGGTTCAGATGTGATACCAATGTGATTCTTATCGACAATCGGGTCTGGAATCAGTCACTCACTTCTTCGCAATCATAAGGTTCAGAATCAAGTGTTTTGACACTTCTTCACAATCATCGGTTCATTGTTATTATAGTTAACATTATCTTTGGTCATTCAGGACCTATTATCTTCATATCAATTTCAATTAATTTCTGTTTCATATCAATTTCAATTTCAAACATCAATTTCAACATCATACACAGACTGTCTTTGAACCACTGTGCTTCGCACAACAATTCAAAAAGGGGCAAAATGTAATACCCCAAAAATGGGCTATAAGTTCATTAATCTCCTATATCGACATATCGAACAAAATCGACATCAAAGTCCTAACCTAAGGCACATCTAAACATTATCGAATCTTAATTGATTATCTCAAATTCTACATTGGGGAATATTTTTTATTCCTATATATCCTAATTATCTTTAATTTAATGATTATTTGGCGATAAATCTTATTTATCCTAAAGTTTGATTAATTGAATATTCTAAATATTTAATTAATTAGATTTAATACTGCCACTTAATTATTTAATTGGATTTAATTATATTTATTCCTAAATTGTATTATTCTATTTTGACAATAAATCAAATATCCTATGACTAATTGATTAAATTCTTATTTAATTAATTAATGTCAATTGTCAAATTTAATAATATAGTTTTTGAATAAAAGTTTGATTTAATAATTGATTAACCCATAAATCAATTATTTTATTAAAATCAGTTAAGTTGAGGATAAATCACTTTATTTATTTATTTAATTCATAATTAACTATGCACATCCAAAAAATAGTTAAGCTTTAAATCAGAAAATCAATTCAAGTTGTTTTAAAAATAAACTCAACTCTCTTTTGAGTTAAAAGTTGATCTCAACTTCTGATTTAAATCAAAAAGTTGTTTTTGCATGATTATTTGTGAGTTAACTATTTTTAATTCATTGTTGACTCAAAAATCAACTAGAGTGATTTATGACTTTTTCCATGCATCCCAAAAGCCCTAGATTTCTATAAAATCAAGGCTTCATCTGTTCACAAATCATCTCATAATTTGCAAACTTATGCTGGCGAATTGGTATCTGAAGAATCTTGCGAATCAACCACATTTGTGAGATCAAATTTTTTTTTCATATCAATTCTTAGAATCATTGCATATCAGTTTTTCATATAGATTAGATTTCATATCATTTCTCATCTTATTGCATAGAAAACCAAAAATATAGATTAATTTGCATCTAATTCATGTCTAGATTTTGCATTCAAATCCTTCATTTAGGTGTCGTCAAGGTCACTGATTTCGGTCCAATCTGATAATACATACTTGCATCTACTAAAAGGCAGTAAATCGTCTGGTTAGATTAGTTTTCATTTCACTAAACGATTTTGATTTTAAGCTAACCTCTAATGTTTTACTGAAGTGTTGTGTCTACAACTAGGTACAAAATTCACACACATCTAGGAGAAATGTGTGTGTGAATTTTGTACCTAGCTTTAGACAACACTTCAATAAAATATTAGAGGTTAGCTTAAAATCAAAATCATGCAGTGAAATAAAAACTAATCTAACCAGACGATTTACTGCCTTCTAGTAGATGCAAGTATGTATTCTCAGATTGGACCGAGATCAGTGACCTTGACGACACCTAAATGAAGGATTTGAATGCAAAATCTAGATATGAGATGAATGCAAATTAATCTATTTTTTTTAGTTTTCTATGCAATAAAGTGAGAAATGATATGAAATCTAATCTATATGAAAAATTGATATGCAATGATTCTAAGAATTGATATGCTAAATATGAAACTAAAATGACAAGATTGATCTCACAAAAGTTGTTGATTTGCAAAGAAGCTTCAATTCTTCAGATACCAATTCGCCAACATAAGTTTGCAAATTATGAGATGATTTGTGAAGAGCTGAAGCCTTGATTTTATAGAAATCCAGGGCTTTGGGGATGCATGGAAAAAGCCATAAATCACTCTAGTTGATTTTTGAGTCAACAAGGAATTAAAGATAGTTAACTCATAAATAATCATGCAAAAATAGCTTTTTGATTTAAATCAGAAGTTGAGATCAGCTTTTAACTCAAAAGAGAGTTAAGTTTATTTTTAAAACAACTTGAATTGATTTTCTGATTTAAAGCTTAACTATTTTTTGGATGTGCATAATTAATTATGAATTAAATAAATAAATAAAGTGATTTATCCTCAACTTAAATGATTTTAATAAAACAATTGATTTATGGGTTAATCAATTATTAAATCAATTTTTTATTCAAAAACTATATTATTAAATTTGACAATTGACATTAATTAATTAAATAAAAATTTAATCAATTAGTCATAGGATATTTGATTTATTGTCAAAATGAAATAATAAAATTTAGGAATAAATATTAAATCCAATTAAATAATTAAGTGGCAGTATTAAATCTAATTAATTAAATATTCAGAATATTCAATTAATCAAACTTTAGGATAAATAGGATTTATCACCAAATAATCATTAAATTAAAGATAATTAGGATAAATAAGAATATTGCTAGGAATATTCCCCGATGCAGAATTTGAGATAATCAATTAAGATTCGATAATGTTTAGATGTGCCTTAGGTTAGGACTTTGATGTCGATTTCGTTCGATATGTCGATATAGGAGATGAATGAACTTATAGCCCATTTTCGGGGTATTACAGATGACACCAAGATCGAAAGTGATGAAGACATAGAAGTGGTATTTGTGGCATTGAAAGAAAATTCTGAAGAAGAAGAAAGGTATGTTGAAATAGCACTTATTTCTAAAGTTAGCAAGAATGACACTTGGATTATTGATAGTGGTTGCACACATCATTTGACTGGTGATGAAGAAAAATTTGAATCTTGAACATTATAATGGTGGATTTATGAAGATGGGAAATGATACACCTTGTCTAGTAAAAGGAAAATGTTCTATATTGCTGAACAATAAGATCAGATGTGAGAATGCATATTGGATGAAAGGACTTAACTATAATCTGTTGAGTGTAGAATAGTTGAATAACATTGGTCACTGAGTTGCATTTGAGAATAGAAAGGTAAAAATCTATGATGAGATTGGAAAGTTGGTCGGTATTGGTGAACAATCAAAAGGTAACTTATTCTATCTGGACAATGCCGAAACTTCTTGTTTATTGGCTAAAAATAAAGATATATGGTTATGGCACAAGAGGTTATGTCATGTGAACTTTGACAACATGCTTAAGATCAAGTAAGAAAAAAAAAGTTAGAGGTTTACCGAGCATATCTAAACCTGACCATGTAATGTGCAAACAATGTTAAATGGGTAAAATGTCAAAGTCTAGTTTCAAGAGAAAACATTACTCATCTAATGTTATTTTGGGGTTAGTTCATATTGACTTATGTGGTCTAATGAGAACTCGGAGTTATTATGGAGATAGATATTTTATCTTGTTTGTTGATGATTTCTCTAGGATGATGACTAACATGTTCTTAAAAGAAAAACTAGAAGCTTTCAAAATGTTTAAATGGTACAAAGAAAAAGTGAAAAGAGAAAGTGGTAAAAAAATGAAATGCTTAAAGTCAGATAGAGGTGGTGAATTTATTTATGATGAGTTCACTAACTTTTGTAATGATGGAATTAAAAGACAGGTATATGTACCGAGAACACCCCAGTAGAATGGTATTTCTGAAAGGAGGAATAGATCAATTGTTGATTGTGCTAGAACACTGATGATTGAAAAAGATGTTGCACAAATGTACTAGACAGAAGCTGTTAATAATGTTGTTTACACACTGAACCGAGTTCAATTGAAGAAAGAATCAAACAAGACACCTTATAAATTATGGTATGGATACACACCTAATGTGAGTTATTTCAAAATATTTGGAAGTACATGTTACATTTTGAAAGATGATAGAAATGGGAAGTTTGATTCAAAAGGTGATGAAGAGATATTTCTAAGATATTTTACTGAAAGAAAGGCTTAGAAATGTTTGAACAAGGCTACTAACAAGATGATTGAAAGTGAAAATATGAGAGTTGATGATTTTGCAGAAAAGAATGATGAAGAAAGCAAAAAGGAACTAGAAGACTATGGTAGATTTGTTTATATTGAAGAACCTAAAACTCTACCTGAGCAACAGTCTGATGTTACCAAGCAATAGTCTTTACAGACTGGGCATCAACAAATAGTTAGTGATGAAAATGATGATCATGCACCAAGTGGAGAACACATTGAAGAATAGAGATCCGAACATGTACTTGCAAAGTATATGAGAAGACACCATCTAAAAGAACAGATAATTAGAGATAAAAGAGAAGGATTGATGACTCGAAGTAAGTTAAGACACAACACATGTTTAGTTTTTGAATTTGAACCTAAAACTATTAAAGATGCATTGGAAAATGATGAATGGATTAAGACAATAAATGAAGAGATTGAGCAAATGTAGAAAAACAAGACATGGACATTGGTACCAAGACTAAAAGACAAAAATGTGATTGGAACCAAATGGATATTTAGAAACAAATTGAATGAGAATGGAGATGTAACAAGGAACAAAGAAAGAGTAGTTTGCAAAGGTTATGCACAAGAAGGAATTGAGTATGGAGAAACTTTTGCACCCGTTGCTAAACTTGAAAGAGTGAGAATACTACTAGCATATGCTTCTTACAAAGGATTTAAAGTTTATTAGATGGATGTTAAATCTACATTTTTTAATGGGATACTTGAGGAAGACGTATACATTGAACAACTTGAAGGTTTTGTTGATCCTAATCAGAGGATTATAGTATGTAAGTTGCACAAGGCATTATATGGATTGAAACAAGCCCTGAGAGCATGGTATGAAAGACTGCATTCTTATCTTGTAAGAATTGGATTTGTTAGAACAAGTGGCAACAAGAATTTGTATTTGAAATGTGAAATTGATGACAGGATTCTTATTGTTGAAAATTTTTTTGACGATATCATATTTGGAGGTCATGATAACTTATGCAAATCTTTTGTTGATGAAATGAGGAAAGAATTTGAAATGTCAATGTTTGGTGAGATAAAAAAAATTCTTGGATTGCAAATACTACAACAAAAGGAAGGCATATATATCATACAATCAAATTACATCAAAGAAGTGTTGAAGACATTCGGTATGCAAGATTCAAAACCAATCGGTACACCTATGGTCACTGGATGCAAGTTGACAAAGGATGACAAGTCAACCGAGGTAAATCAAACCTTGTATAGATCAATGATTGGAAAATTGATGTATGTTGTGCATATTAGACCAAATATTGCACATGCGATTGGAATTGTAGCTAGATTCTCTGCTAATCTAGCAACTATTGTGAAAAAAAAATTGAGATACTTGAAGAACATTAAAAATTATGGTTTATGGTATAAGAAAGAAGACAATTTTGAACTAAAAGTTTACACTGATGTTGATTGGGTTGGAAACATTGGTGATAGAAAAAGTACTATTGGTGGAGCATTCTTTTTAGGAGAAAGATCGATTACTTGGATAAGTAAGAAACAAGGATGCATTTCGCATTCCACTATAGAAGCAGAATATGTTGTTGTTTCTACTAATTGTTTAAATATTGCATAGATAAAGCAACTATTGGAAGGTATGAATGAGGAGATCAGTGATCTAGTGATAATCTATTGTGTTAACACAAGTGCAATTAATATTTCAAAGAATCCAATGATGCATGCAAAGACAAAGTACATATATATTAAGTACCACTACTTAAGGGAGCAAGTTCAAGAAAAGCAAGTTAGATTAGAATATGTGAAATCACAAGAGCAACTTGCTGATATATTCACTAAACCCTTACCGAATGACACATTTGAATACTTGAGAAGTATACTAGGGGTTCATCCCCTGTCTACTAGTCACTAAGGCGATATGAGGTTGCATCAATCTGTACTTTATCATAAGATCTAATGATGTTGATGCATGATGTTCACACTTTGGGTTTTCTAAGGTTGTGACAGATGGAAGACAAGCTGAAAATGCATATCAGTACATGCAAGATACTAGAATCTAAACCGAACAACAGAGATATTTATTTGGCTACTAAAGAGTTGATTATTTTCTTTTTTGCATTGTTGTCAAAGGGAGAGAGAGATTACATGAAATATTCAGGAAAAATCTAAAGGGAGAGATGATTGCATGAGATAAGGGAGAGATATTACATGCAAGGAGAGACATTGATGAGATATTGATGTTGTGTAGTGATTAAACATATTAAATACATAAGCTAGGGAGAGCTTACCGAGTCACAACATACATACAGATTTTTAGATAGATGTTTGGTATTCTATGACATATTTCATATTGTGTTGCCATCAATGACAAAGGGAGAGATTGTTATACTACAACTAATTGAATATCTTAAGGAAGAGATTGACAACTGATTGGATACTTCAAAGAGAGAGATTGATGATCACCAAGCTAAAAAGGTATATGTGACACATTAAATCAGTTAGTATATTGTCATTAATGTCAACTAGTTTTGACTGTACTTATCATGATAGTTATAAATATCTGAAGAATGAAATAATGGTGAAGGAATGAGATATTAACATGAAGATGAGATGTATGAGAAAGATATGGATATGGTATTCATTGGGTAACTTATTGATGAGTCTATGACATTATGTTAGTGATTTGATTGTATTACATAATTTTGTTATGAATTAAAGATCAAGAATGAACAAGTTTATGTGGTCGGTAAATGAAGAATTTAGTATACATTGAGTTGAAACAGTGTACACCGAGCAAGTGTAGTGTATACCGAGTATAGTATTAATCAATTTAAAAGTCACCGACACATCATGGTATTGACCGAGTGAAATAAATAAATGGAACATATGACTGCCGACTAAAGATGATGAGTTGGATAAATATGGATGATTCCAAGGTTAAAGATAATTTTTTTTATGAAGATCAAACGGCTGATAACATTCAAGGATGATTGGACAATCTAGAATGAAATGTGTTGCAGACACAAGTTTCGAGGAAGGTTGAAGCGGAAAAATCAATGGTGAAGATAAAGAGGTGAAATCTATGGATGAGAAGAAAATGGTTTATCATGTCTATAAAAAGAGACAAGAGATTCATAATTATTTTGGGGATGCGCGTAATAAAATTGCATTCATGCGAAGCTGGTCAAACAAGTTAAAGACAACTAAGTAATTTTGCAGACAACACCAAGCGTCAGAGAAAGGAATTAACCAAGCAGAACAGAGTTGAAGGATACAAGGAAATTGAATTGATTATGATGGCCAGATGTATTTTGAGCTTAACATAGATCTAAAAATTTGCAAAAGAAAGTTGTACTTGAATCAGATCATTTATTGTTGCATTCTAACCATTGCTACAAATAAATCTCTTAACCGAGTGGGATTTAACAGTCTTTAATAGTTCATTATGACATTTAGTGAATGTTGATTGTTTTCATGTTGACCCCATAGTGAATGTTTGGTCATGGAAAACTGTTAGTGATAAATCCTCTAACCAGGTCACACCTTGCAGTGTGTTTTGTAACCTTTAACAGGGTTGGCTCTTAACCGAGCTCACTTCAGAAGGGTGAAATTATTTTGGGTACCAATTCCAGGTGGTTTTTTCCCTAACAGGGTTTCCATGTTAAAAAATCAAGTGTTATGTGTGTATGGATGTGATGATTTTTTATTTTACTTTACACATTACAATTATTGGTTTGATCGGTATATACACTAGTTAATTTATTGGCATTCGATTAATGAACAAAAAGGCACAGACAAAGATTTATCGAGTTGTTTAATTGATTTGAAAGATTTGTTTTATACATCAAGGAGTGTTTGGGACTATAGGATAACTGGACTTAACTGATTCACCCCCCTCTCAGTTATCTAACAATTAATCCCCATGATTCATAGGTTGGCAAATTGTTAGCTCTTATACCACTATAATGACCTCAATAAATTTTAACATAAAACATTTACCATTTTTCATCACTAAGATCCCATGAGTGTGAGGTAAGAGCATACAGTGAGTAAATATTATTATTTAGTATTTTTTATCACCAAAAACTCGCGAGGGTAATGTGAGAGCATAGTGTGTATAAATAATAATTTTATATGTATTATTCTAACAAACAATAATGTCCAAAAGATCTATCAGTAGATTGCATGAGCAATACACATATGTTGCAGCCAAATAAAATTATTCAAATATGCTGGAATGTCATGAAACAGACATGTAAGTATGAAACAAATATGTTGTTATAATATGGTGTTGCTCCAAATATGGATACTAGCTAGAAATAAAACAAAACCTTTTAGCACAAAGAAACCTTTGGATGAGATTTCCCTTAAGAATCCAAAGGAGTTTTATCCTTCGATCTCTGAATTGAAGGATTTTCTTCAACACAAGGCTTGAGCTACGATAAAAATTATATTAAAATTTTAATAGTCTCAAAGGCAACTAGCAACGTCTCAATATATATTGTACCAATAGGACACAAATTCCAACACACATTTTCCCTCTCAAGATATACATTAAAATATTAATGGATTCTTTAGCAACCCCTACTTTCTCATAAATACCAACTTGGAACTCCTCACAATGAGTTGTTATAGAATCTATTATGAAATTACCAAGTGTCCCAAGGATTATAACACATTTCTAGCAATACATGCCTCCATGAGATATCATTTATCATTAGTTTGATTGTTGCTTCTATTTTCCCCAAATCATGGTCCTTTTATTGAAATATTTCTATATGGGTGACCCCACAATAGTTGGTCACACTTTTTTAGACATGTTGATTTTTGCTAAAATAACACATTTTTTAATAAAATATGATGATTTAAGCCTTGAGAGGTTCTATTTGAAGGAATTAATTATAAATTATTAGCTCAAAGCCTCTTAGATTAAAAAAAATTGATATAACATCTATACTCTTAATTCATACCTACAATGGAGTCTCCCTCGCACCTATTAAAATGCTGACAAAAAATCACTTCGACTTTATGTTTTGGCAGATCAAATGAATCCATATGAAAAACCTAGTTATGTAGTGTGATGCTATTCGGAACAAGCTTTCTAATGAATATAATTTTAATATACATTGAGTTCATTTTCACTTTTAAATATTACTTTAACTAAACATAGGTTGTGTGGTCATTCAACAACCTGTCTCTTCAAGAATTCGGGAAAAATAGTAAATTACAAAAAAAATTATGAAAAATATGTAGGAAAATAGTATTTGTGTTACCTTTTTATAAAAAAAATAAAAAATAAATTTCGATATACATAGATTAAGTTAGAGCGATCCAAATGACCTTATGTCTAAATTATAGTTACTGTCACTTTAGAGCTTAATAAACTATGAAATATTGACCCAAAATGAATGAAACCAATTGCATCCTTTAGATATTGAACTTAAAAATATAATCTCGAAAGAATTACATCGTTATCATATTTTAAAAAAAAGTTATGTTGATCCAAGTGATAGTAACTCCTTAAAAATATAATTTTTTCACACAAACTACTTTTCGAAGGAGAAGGAAAAATAAATTTTAATAAATTTTAATTTATTTTTTTAAAATATATATTTAAAAACTAGAAAGAAAGTTCTAAAAGGCTCTAGTTTACATCATGTTCAAATTCCTAATAGTTTTGCGGCAACAGGTGTTCGAAAATGAAGTTTTTTTCTCAGAATGTTGATCTTTGTGTCAAAGTTGGCCAAAAAGTGGGACACACTATTGTGGGACCACCCATATCCTTATAAAGAAAATAAGGATAGGCCCACATAGGCTAATTAATTTTAAAGAGACATTAGTATAGTATGGTGGGTAAAAGATAAAATAGGTAAGTAAGCACCAAACCATAAAATGATGATATAACAATGAAGCACAATTTATTACAAAAACTAATATCTAAAAATGAGATGCGATTAAAAAATGCAAATTTGGCTAATGTGAACTAGGCCATATAACATTGATGGGGTTCACCAAAATTTAAGGAAAAATAAACTTTCATTGAGCTTGTTCTAGGCTAATCCAATTAAATATCTACTACCTAGCATAAATCAACCTAGACTAATTAATGTAGTCGTTGCCTAATGTATTACAATACTAAATGCTAAAATATGAAAGGAAATGCAATGGATAGTAATAATCGTCTCTATGACAAAAAAAAATGAATATTAGTTTGATAAAGATTCCAAATATAATTGTTTCTATCTAGTAAAAGTTTGTCTCTCTATCAATGAAATGCCTCGAATCTTTTACTAAACCTATGCTCTATCTTGGTTTAAATATACAAGTCTACATTTGTTTTGTGATTGTTGGAATTGTCTTCTATGCATGAATTTGACCCTACTTAGTGTGAAATTTTTGATCTATGGCCCATCTAGGCAATCTCTATCTACTACTCTTTTCTAATATTTGGGGACTAGCAATATTTTAAAATACCTTTGAAGGTTTATGTTACAAGTGTACAAGTGTATGTAAGTTGGCCTCAAAAATACGTGTAAAAGATTGAAATAACATACAACCATCCTAGAATGATATATACAAATTTGTAACTCCATTTAATGCACCAAGTTAAAGCACTTTACTATTAATTATTTAATGAATGCTTCTAGAATGAGAGAGGATGATAAAATGTATGAGGTCCTTAAATGAGTGCACATGAATTCCTTTAAAATACAAAGACATAGGACCAAACATCACAAAACATCTGTTTTGTTGGTTTACAAGGGCTAGTTGAATAGGCAAGTGTTAGCCAAACTTTAATTTAAATTTGAGATGTTAGAAATCATGTCCATGACTACAAGGTCAATCCACCAACCATAGAAATTTCCATGAGTGGAAAAATAGTTAGATCTAGGTGGACAATGGATAAATTGGAATAAGTGTGTAAATAAGGGCAACAAATGCATAATTTGGGTGAATGTATTCGGATATGTACAAGTATAGATAAGTTAAGGAGTAAATGAGTGAAATTATGTATAATAGATAAATCGTGACTAAGGGAATGAGCCCAACATTATACAAAATCACATAATTTATCAGCATGTATAATATCAAGACATTCTTTCCAAATAGACAAAAATTAATGAGAAACTACAGGAATTTTACACTCACAACCATAATTATTTTTTTTTAACTGTTAATTTAATTGATTAATAACAATCAAATTCATGAAATCTCCGCAGTTTATATTGTTATCAAGATTTTGCATTTGGATTTTATTATGTATATTTTTTTGTTGCCAACCTTTCCGGTCAAACTCTATGATCCATCATCTGAACACGTAGCTAGAAAAGAGAATTCAATTCCAAAACATTGAATCATTGAATTTGATCCGAAACCTTAACAATAAGAAAACATACATAATCAAATCCAAAAACAAAATCTTCACATAAGCAATAACAAATTAATTACTATAAAAGTCTCCATCAAATGTTACACAAAATTTAAGATAGCCAAACTTTTCCATGAATGACTCCCTACTCTTCCTCAAGCCTCTAGATTGCCAAACTTATAATACACCTCACAAGGACCTGTTTCATAAGATATTCCCCTTTATTGCAAACACGCTTCTTCGTAGTCCCCGGGCTTATCCATTCCAGTCAAATTGTGCGGACCACGTAAATCACTTCAAAAATCAGAAGGTTTTCTTCTCTCACACACATGGCACGCCTTCGTAGCCCAACGGTCACATCTCAACAGAAAATCCACATTAACTTCTATTTCTTTCACTCAAGTATAATCCTTCCACCAACCTTGAAGAACAATCCATGTCTTTTCATAGTCCTATATCTGGTATAAATATGAGATTTGAATACCCATTTATTACAAGACCATTCCCTCGTAATGGAGCTTCCTTATATAATCCTTGTTACTCTTATACTTGTCCATGCAACTGATGTTCATTCTGCCATTGAATATGCTTGCAATCCCAAAGGAATGGACACAAAGAAACTAGGCTTCTGCAACACCTCCATGACTTTTAATGAAAGAGCCAAAGACCTTGTTGGAAGACTTAGTCTAGGAGAGAAAGTTCAGCAGCTTGTGAACAAAGCAACTGGTGTGCCAAGGTTGGGAGTTCCAAGTTATGAATGGTGGTCTGAGGCCTTGCATGGAGTCTCCAACACTGGACCTGGTGTTAAGTTTAATGCTACTGTGCCTGGTGCTACAAGCTTTCCTCAAGTCATACTAACTGCAGCTAGTTTCAATGAGTCTCTGTGGTACCAAATTGGACAGGCATGTCCTCTTTACAAAATGATTTGAGTAGTTAAAAAATTCCTTTAATGTTGATACACTCCTCTTCTTGTCTATTATTTAGCTCGATTCTTTTATGCATAATTTTTATATCATAGACATTTACAATTCATAATAATCATTTACAATTCATAATAGTCAGTGTGCTATAGTTCTGGATTCAGCTGCATAAAATTTATTTACATCAATATTTCGAATCATACTTTATGATTCATCATCATAAATTCTCTTTCTTCAGGTTGGTGGGAGGGAAAGAAATTTATGAAGATACTGACAGTTTTTTCAATAAGCAGCGGCTGCTTGTTTTAAGCTCCTTTTTCTTGATAGCTTATTTCCATTTCCTAAACAGTAGATGCTGCACAAAAAAGATTCTATATTATCTGTTTTCCACTGTAGGTAGTTAAATTTAAGCATTAAATTCACTTATGGAACAGTATGGGAACCTGAGGTAACTATGAATTTTTAAGAATAAATTTCAATAGAAATTTAAAAAATTCAATTAATTTGAAAGTTTAAAATAATAACTAAATTATTTGCATTGCTTTATTAAAAATATAAATTTATATTTTTTTATGTTAAATATGAATGATTGAAATATTAAGTTAATTCAAATTATTCATAATAATATTTTGAAAATAATAATTAAATATTTTACATTATTTTATTAAAAATAAAAATTTATATATATATATTTTTTTCATATCGATGAATTGATCAAATTGATAAAAGAATTTAAATATAAAAGATTTTACATTATATATATATATATATAGAGAGAGAGAGAGAGAGAGAGAGAGAGAGAGAGAGAGAGAGAGAGAGAGAGAGAGAGATTTTCTTAAAACATCAAATGAAAGGTATTCAAATGACCCAACAGATATAAAATTTTCATGATAGATAGACCATCAAATTTCAAACCTGCTTGTGTTGAATGTAAGCATGAGTATGCCAATGATGGGTTGCATAGGTATTGATCAAAACATTTATTTGAGTAAAAGTTGGACAATTTTTTTTTAGTGGTGGCACATTGTTATTGGAGCATCTATGAATAGGTATTGGGCATAATTTCTAAATGATCACTTTTTGACCTTTTGCGCATTCGTTGTAACTACCTAGAAGTTGAAACAATAGCTTTAAATCGCATATGAAGAAACCCAAAATATTGTCTTTTGAAGCTTAGGGTGTGCGAAGTTAGGGTTAGTGGCAACTGGGTCCTTTCCCCTTTTCGGTTGATTAGTATAATAAGTTAGCTCTTGTTGCATATTATATTACACATCAAAATAATGTAGTTTTTCTCACATTCCCATGATGGGGAACAGGGACAAAACTTCCTCTTTTGTCCCAATATCTAAAAATTTGAGGAACATCCAAGGACATTTCTCCAAATTGGGGGACTTTCCCAGGGTGTCCCCCTATGCAGAAATGTCCAGAAGGATAGCAGGCCATCTTGATATCTTAAGGATTACTTGTCGAACACAATAAACAAAACCTAACCTGTGGGTGACTCACAAGGCCCCACAACATAAAAAAATATATGTGTTATCTCACTCCCAAAATCTCTAGCCTGTATTCACACCTAAAAGACAGCACACATCATGAAGGTTCACGTGACCTCAAAGGGCTTTGTGCTTGGTACAGCGGCTCTGCCCCTTAACCCACCCTATATACAGAATCTAGATTAATACCTTCTTTCCTGGTATTATGTGAGAGCAAACTACTACACTAGTAAGTATAACTAGTCTGAAATCTTGTTGCAGATATTGTTCCATGTTAATATCTCCTTATGTTGGGTGTCAGTATCCTACTGGATTGATAGTGATAGGAATCAAAATCCTTGTAGATTTGGTAAGTCTACTATGATCTACTCTATGTTTTTGGTGAGCGTGCTCATTGATAACACTAGCAGGTCAGATCTTTTATAGCAGGTGCAATTCTATTGTCCATATGTATTGTGTAATAATTCTCCAACATTGATAACAATGTGAGTTAGATGTCTTTCTACTGATTTTTTTCAAAGTTATATCTCCTATGTGGAGTGTGAAGAGAATGATGATAAAACAGTGAAATTTCTTGTTGCAAATTTTGCTAGCTCTCCTCCTTGTACTAGGTTTGATTATATTCCTAGGATAGAAACAGGGATTCCTTGTTGCAGATTTCATTCAACACTGATATATCTAAACTAGTATATTGATTATAAAAGCAACTTTTATCTCGTGTTAAAAAAATTGTCATGTGTTAATAATTTATTCATTCGTTTGTGTTGGGTATAAACATAATACTTTATCGATAGTAAGTCTGATCTCTTAATGATGATTTCCTTCCAGTTCAACATCTTATAGACCTCCTTGGGTTGCATGAATATGAATAACAGTCATGACCAGTAGTGAATCTGATCCCTCTAGATTTCTTTCCAAGATTTAATACAGTATTTCTTCTCTTTTGACAACATTTGTGTACTGATAATGATAGCAGATCTGATATCTTGTTGCAAATTATATTCCATGTAAATACTTCTTCTTCTCTTTGAGTTATTATCTCCTTGTGTTGGTTGTCAATATCCTACTGGATTGATAGTAATAGGAATCAAAATCCTTCTTTAGATTTGGTAAGTCTATTATGATCTACTCTATGTTTTTGGTGAGCGTACTCATTGATAACACTAGCAGGTCAGATCTTTTGTTGCAGTCGCAATTCTATTGTTCATATGTATTGTGTGATAATTCTCCAACATTGATAACAATATGAGTTAGATGTCTTTCTGCAGATTTTTTTTCAAAGTTATATCTCCCATGTGGAGTGTGAAGAGAATGATGATAAAACAGTGAAATTTCTTGTTGCAAATTTTGCTAGCTCTCCTCCTTGTACTAGGTTTGATTATATTCCTAGGATAGAAACACGGATTCCTTGTTGCATATTTCATTCAACACTGATATCTCTAAACTAGTACATTGATTACAAAAGCAACTTTTATCTCATGATAAAAAATATGTTATATGTTAATATTTTTTTCACTCGTTTGTGTTGGGTATAAACATAGTACTATATTGATAACAAGTCTGATCTCTTACTGATGATTTCCTTCCACTTCAATATCTTATAGACCTCCTTGAGTTGCATGAATATGAATAACAAACAGTCATGACCAGTAGTGAATCTGATCACTCTAATTTTTTTTTAATACAGCATTTCTTGTCTTTTTGACAACAATTTTGTACTGATAATGATAGCAGATCTGATATCTTATTGCAAATTATATTCCATGTAAATACTTCCTCTTCTCTTTGAGTTGGTCTTGAGTATACAATAACATTGGTTAAGAATGACATAGATGGGCATTTTACTCCAATAATCACCTGTTTTGGGTGAGTATATTGCTACATTGGTATCAATGGTAAGACACATTCCTCATTGCATATATTATTGAAGTTAGTATCTCCTTGTTTTAAGGGTGAGTAAAAATTGATAACAGTTAGCAAGTCAGATGTTTTTTTGATGAGTTTGATCAACATCAATATCTATGTGTCTTGTTTGTTTTGGTTGAGGGCATATTTATTACTGTGAAACAATAGCAAGAGTTATCTATCTCTGCCAATTCTGTTCCATGTTAAAAATTTCTTTCCAACTCGTAATGGGTATGAGTTTATAAGATAACTAACGTACTTAAGCCAAAATAGTTTGTGGGAGCTATTAATCAGTATTTACTTTGTTTATTAAGTACTTTCCCTGAACATTTAATTTTAACATATATTTCCCCAAGCTTCTCTTGATTTAATTTTCCATGTACGACATTATTACTGCAAATTTGCATATATTTTTGCCTCTATCATCGTATATAGTTGACAGGTTAAATGAAATGTATTTCATCTTCTAGTTAAATCACAACTCAATTTTTTTGATTCCAAGCTGTTATACTATTATATTGGTAGCAATAGTGAGCCAAATTCCTCTCCTTTTGATTCTTTGACCCCAAGGTGCTGTATTATTACTTGTTAGCGACAGTAATTCAAATTCCTTCTTTCAGATTTTGTCCCGACTTAATGCCTCTCCTAATGATTCTTTGACCTCAAGGTGTTACACTATTATATTGATAGTAAGCGCTTCTCTCCCAAAAACGATGCAAATTCACTCCATCCCAACCGGTTGCCAATAATATTTCTTTTCTTTTTGTGTGGGGCTATTCTGTAGCCAGCACACATTTTAACCATTGCTTCCAATGGTTAACAGTGTATAAAATTCCAGATTGCAGATTTTGTTCCAAGTCAATACCACTACTTGTGTAGATTGTAATTATTCTATGGATTTTGTCTCAAGTTAATCTCTCTTCAATTGTTGCTTGTGTTTATTCTACCACAATGATAACAGTAAAAGACCAGACCTATTTGTTGCAGATTTGGTTATGTTGTTACTTCCTCCTCTGCTGGGTGTGGAGTATACCATGACATTGATTGTAGGTTTTGTTCTACAATAATGGCCCCTTTCCTCCTCGTGCTGGGTGAGCCAAAGTTAACATTGATACCAGTACGAGTCTGACTTTTATTCCACAGTAATACCCCCCTCTTCCTTGTATTGGGTGTGGGTATTCTGCATTGTCTATTGTAAGAAAATAATAATTGATGAGATGCTTAAAGCAACAAAAACTTTACCAACACAGAACTAGTATTACAGTAAACATTCTCTTTGTAATATTAACGCCCTTCCCTTTTCTGACACTAATAAACCGTAGCAATGTTTATATGCTCTGTTTACTTAGGTTGGTATATCCATTGTCAACAAAATTCTACTTTCTCCCTTCAAGCATCATTTTAAAAGCAAGATCATACCTGATTCATGGCTCAATAACTCATCAATCTGCTGTTACGTGTTTTATAGGTTGTGTCTACAGAAGCAAGGGCAATGCATAATGTGGGGCAGGCTGGTCTGACATATTGGAGTCCTAATGTCAACATCTTCAGAGATCCCAGATGGGGTCGTGGCCAAGAAACCCCTGGAGAAGACCCACTGGTTGTAAGTCAGTATGCAGTTAACTACGTCAAAGGACTTCAAGAAATAGATAACAAGTCTGACACACTCAAGGTCTCCACCTGCTGTAAACATTACACTGCTTATGATCTTGACAACTGGAAGGGGGTGGATCGTTTTCACTTCAATGCTGAGGTGAGTTATACCATTTAAGCATTTCATCTCATGGCTCATTCTGACATTCTCCATATTTTTGTCATAGCCAATTGAGTACTGTAGCACTGTAGCTTTAATGGCTTAATTTCAAGAAAACAAACTAATTTAATAAAAATTAAGAAAGTTCAATTAATGAAACATGTACTAAATTCAGTAAGAACTTGTATTCAAAGGTTACCCCACAAGATTTGGAGGATACTTATCAGCCACCTTTCAAGAGTTGTGTTCAAGAAGGCCATGTCAGTAGCGTAATGTGCTCCTATAACAGGGTTAATGGGATTCCAACTTGTGCTGATGAGAATCTACTGAAGGGAATTGTTAGAGACCAATGGGGCCTAGATGGGTAAGCCAAGTTTTTGTCTTTGAATGTTGTTAATCTACCTATCTAGCTAAAGTAATGATTTAACATTATATTGCTTGGACAGATACATAGTATCAGATTGCGACTCTGTTCAAGTATTCTATGAGGCAATCAAATACACTGACACCCCTGAAGATGCAGTGGCAGTGGCTCTAAAGGCTGGTAAGTTGAGAATTTATAGAAACTTAAGACCTCAATAATGAAATTATATTTATATGCAATTGTTTTGGTTCCTATTAATCTTTGGGATATGCTATAATGGTAGGGCTGGACTTAAACTGTGGAACATACCTTGGGAAATACACAGAGAATGCTGTGAAAACAGGAAAAGTGGAGCAGTCTGTAGTTGATCAAGCACTTGTGAATAACTATGTGGTTTTGATGCGCCTTGGCTTCTTTGATGGTGATCCTCTAAACCAAACCTATGGAAAACTAGGTCCAAAGGACGTTTGCACTGCTGAGCATCAGCAACTAGCTTTGGATGCAGCCAAGCAGGGCATTGTTTTGTTGAAGAATGATGGGTCATTACCACTGTCAGCTTCCAAATTCAAGTCTTTGGCAGTTATAGGTCCCCACGCAAATGCAACCAAGGTCATGATTGGTAACTACGCAGGTAAAGTATCATAGAATACTGTAACAGCATTCATTGAGATTGGATTTTTGCAATCTGTTGCATTCTAGTGTTTGTGAGCACATTATAGTTTCTTGAATTTGATAAAATCTAAGGTGCCTTTTAGGTCACGATGTAACCAGCGCTTCAAAGTAGGAAATCCCAAGGAGTCATGGATTTCAAATTAAGAAAATACTAAGTCAAACTGAGTCTTGCCAATCAACTGACAGCAGTACACCTGTGATAGATAAAACAAAAAATTCCAGTTATGGTCTACTAGTAAGTGAGCACAAAGACAAGTTTTGGCTAATACTTGAGAGACAAAATACCCAAGGATGTTGCTATCATGTTGCAGACAATCATAATTCAGGTTCCTCGCTAATGATGGATCATCTTAGCTCACACCATGAGTGATTTGCAAGACGAAATGAATTTATGAATAGAAACATGTTGGTGACATTCCTATCATGTACCATGTGAGCTCAGCTGAAAGTCCTGGTTAACTCTATTGAAACTTCTGAATGATGGCTGCATGTGCAACACCCTAGTGAAAATAATTGGTTAAAAACAGCATCTCTTAAGGTCACTGCCGAGTAAGATACTAATTTGATGCATAAAACCCTGCTTATGCACGCATTCCACAACTAGGTTTTTTTTTCATTTACCTTATATATTGTTCAAGTGATGTATACAAGTGTACTCTCATCTGGATTCAAACTTGTGAACTCCACTTTAGGGTAAGAATGTTCAGGTCTGATGTGACATGACTCCAGGTGAAACCAGGGGGAAATTTGGGAAACTCTGTTGTTGCTTGTAAAAGATGGATCTAGGTGCAAGCCCAGGTGAATGGCTTTAGTGCCAATGTTTTTTATAGATGGAATGAATTTAATTGATAAGAACACTTCCAAGGTGAAGAGATCAAGTCCTAAGTAAGTCCCTTCGGATTTTTTGGGAGACCCTACTGTGACTTGGGGCCAGGATGAAGCCTGTAATCATTACATGATAAAAACATCCCTGATATGACAGCTAAGTTGTAGACACTCTTTTTCATTAGAAAATAAGCATACTAAAGTTCTATGGTGATTTTCATGCAGGCATTCCATGCAAATATACAACTCCTCTACAAGGCTTGCAGAAGTATAGCAAGATCACTTACCAGAAAGGATGTGAAAATGTTGCTTGTAGTGATGGTGGGTTGATCAATGCATCAGTCCAAGCAGCCAAAAGTGCAGACGCGGTGATATTAGTTGTAGGACTAGATCAGTCAATAGAGGCAGAAGGCCTTGACAGAGTAGATTTGCTCTTGCCAGGCCAACAACAAAAACTAGTCTCAGAAGTCGCAATTGCTGCCAAAGGACCTGTCATATTGGTCATAATGTCAGCAGGACCTATTGATATATCATTTGCTAAAAGCCATGAGAAAATTTCTGGGATTTTTTGGGTTGGGTACCCAGGCCAAGCTGGAGGAGATGCCATTGCCCAGATTATTTTTGGTGATTACAATCCAGGTATCTATCCATCTACACATTTGAAGATGCAACTTAGTATGGCAGGCATACTTTGGTGTTTGTTCCAAGTCACAGCCTAGAACATTGTTCTTTTTAATAAAGACAATCAAACAAAGCTTGAAGAATTCATTCTAAATTGAATTTATATATAAACAGTCCTCTTAAGCAAGGAAACAGTCTGATATGTCCTATAGACTAATTTGATTTAGAAGACATTGGAAGTTGCCCCATCTCATCACAATAAGTCTATCAATGTTAACAATTAAGTTAAATGTAAGAAGGTGAACAGTCAATTCTAATATTGGATGTATTGACTGACATTGCAGGTGGCAGGCTGCCTTCCACATGGTATCCTCAGGAATATGTCACAAAT
Source organism: Chamaecyparis obtusa (assembly GCA_027943335.1). NCBI lineage: Eukaryota > Viridiplantae > Streptophyta > Pinopsida > Cupressales > Cupressaceae > Chamaecyparis > Chamaecyparis obtusa. Next base: position 720,575 of record BSBK01001709.1, read on the forward strand.
GTTAATATGACAGACATGAATATGAGACCCAACATTAGTACAGGTTATCCTGGCCGGACTTACAGATTTTACACAGGAGACACTGTATATAATTTTGGATATGGACTGAGTTATACCACTTTTGAGCTTTCTCTCATATTCGCACCAACAATTCTCACAGTGTCTCTAGACAAATTGCCACTTCTATCATGCGACCAAATTAGCACAACTGCTAGGGGTCTTGGAGGCAAGTTTAATGACTCCCTTTGCCATGAGGAAATTGAAGTTGATGACACAGTTTGTGAAGGCTTAAATTTTGAAATTGTTGTGCAAGTAAGAAATACAGGCAATAAAGCAGGAAATCATGTGGGTTTACTTTTCTCCAAACAGCCTTTCAATCTCCATAGAAGTGGTTATGCCAAGAAGCAGCTTATTGGATTCAAAAGGGTGGAGGTCAAGACATCAGAATCTCAAAGAGTTCAATTCAGGGTTGATGTTTGCAAGGATTTAAGTGTTGCAGACGAAACAGGCAAGAGGAAATTGCTTATGGGCTTGCACACTCTTTCAGTTGGAGCCTCTCATTATGAAGATGATTATCTAAAACACCACCTTGTATTACAGGGATCATTGGCTGAAAGGAGTGATCTTTAATAATTACCTCAGGAAGCCAAAGAAACTAATCAGCTCACCCTTCATAGAAATATTTCATTACCAGTGTCTTCCAATTAAATAATTACCCATTTATACATCTGCAATGCCATTTCCAATACTTAGTTAAATTAAGAAGCTTGATTTCAATTATTTGTTGTGGAGGTCATTGGCTTAAGGAGTGAACTTTGATAATCACCTCAGCAACCCGAAGAAAACAATCACTTCATCCTTCACAGAAATATTTCGTTGTCAGTGTCATCCAATTGATTTCCCAATTCAGTTTGATTTTACATCTGTAATGCCATTTCCAATACTTAGTTAATGTAAGAATCGTGGATTTAATTTTTAATTCCAGGGCTCATTGGCCAAAAGAAGTGAGCTTTGATAATCACCTCAGCAAGCAAATGAAAATAATCAGCTCATCCTTCATAGAAATATTTCATTGTTAGTGTCTTCCAATGAATTAATTACCCATTCAGCCTGCTTTCACATTTGTAATGCCATTTCCAATACTTTGTTAAATTAAGAAGCTTGGATTCAATTTTGCATTTCTCAAACACAATCTGTTTGATGTTTGGACAGCATAAGATCCAAGTAAGATTTCCATTATATATACCTCACAATATACAGTCTATTTTAATGACTTTGATAAATGGCTACCATAATACATGCAAACATACATTCCACCTTTAAACAAGACAAAAATTAGTAGCACAGCTTCTACCTGTCTTACATAAGGCCTGTGGGGTAACCTATCTGTATATACTTCATGTATGTTTCAACTCAATCAGGTAGGAGTCTAGGACAGCCCCTATTGCCCATGGAGGCATCTGAGATTTTACCAATGATATATTCTTGCTATGTCCCTTCAGCTGTGATTTATCTGTAAACTGGAATGCTTTCCACTGTGATAAATGTCTGTTTTGTAAGCAGAAATACCCTCGCAAAACTTCAGAAGAGATTTTTAAACAAAACACTCCTGTTATGAAATTCACCCATGGTCTCAATTATGCGCCATTTTGGCCCAGTAATTGCACCAGTCACATTGCAAAAGAATTCAAATGACAACCTGTACAACTCTTCACCTTGAATACAAAAGGATTAAACAATTCTAAATGTTCAAGCAAACTATGGAAATCCAGCTAGATACGTTCTGAATGTGCATTCTCTTGTGCCAATCTCTATTTTGCCTTTCCACCCAATGAAGGCACATCAGTTCTAAGCATTTGGTTAAAGACCAATTAACAGACATCATCAATATTAAATAAGTGGAAAAATAATCGCATACAAGCAACTTATTGCAACCCAGATTTATTACAAGTTTAACCACTTCCTATTTTGGGGTCATTGTCAAACCAAAGATTCACATGCTGAATGATTAGGAGATGATGTATCATAAAACAAAGATCTCGCAACATCAAAGAAATGACCAACAGCTTCCTCTGGAGTTCCAACAAGAACACCATGTCCCAAGTTTAGTATATGACCCTGCTTCCCTGCACTTCTGACCACCCTGCATGAGACACAAGTTCAAATTAATAGTCTACAGTGAGTGATCCAGAAATTTTTCATCAAAATGGAGATTCAATAAACATGAAACAACCTAACCTTTGAGTTTCTGCTGTTATAGACGACAGTGGAGAAAAAAGTAAAGCTGGATCCACATTGCCTTGTACACCAATTGAAGACCCCAATCGTTTTCTACCATCTTTCATATCAACTGTCCAGTCAAGTCCAATGACATCAACTCCCGTTTCCTTCATACGTTCTAAAAGCCCACCATTACCATTAATGTATAGGACCAATGGTACACCTGGGCACTTGGTCTTAACTGTACTCACAATCTGTTTGCAAGGTGCTCCACAAATTAAAATCATAATTTTGAGAACTGGGAGAATCGCAATGAATATTCTAGCAATCAAAACACAGAAAATAAAGTTCGCAGGCACTTTTAAAACATTGTCATGACCATGCATTGCACTAGATGGTGTTAATGTCATTAATTTTCTATTAGACATGCAATTGTTGTCAGGGAAAGTCTAATACTTATTATATGTAAAAACCACCTTTGGTTATGGGGGATCACCTTGTGGTGTAGTGGAGACTTGGTTGCACTGTTAATGGTAAAACCAAGATTCAAATCCCCGCCTGACCCAAATACAAGTGTTAATGCTGGTTTGGGCCCACCTTGGCCGTGCAAGTAGTTGTTGGTGGGGATGACTTTGGTGGTCGTGCTAGAGATTGTATGTGGCGGGAAGGAGGGTTTCCCCATTGTGATTAAAGGAAGAGGTGTTAATGCCTCAGTTTGTTCTCAGGGATGGGGTCCCCCATTGTGATTAAAGGAGGAGGTGTTAATGCCTCAGTTTGTTCTTAGGGATGGGGTCCCCCATTGTGACCCCACTAGTTCAAAGCTCCAATCAAAAGCGACTATCACCGATCAAAAGAAAAAACCACCTTTGGTTACTACTATTTTTTTTTACTATCGTTTTCATTACATCTTAACACAATCCTAATTAGCCAAACAATTTATTGGATTGCACACTTTAATTTGTGACACCAAGTATTTTCAAAACTTAATAATGTATTCCAATTCAGACATGCTAACTTTGTAACCTTACCAAACATGGCAATAGTAACAACTTGCATTCTTGAAGTAAGCTCTCTAGACAGTAACAAATCGCTAGACCCAAACTTATTCCTCAAGGGTACATTCAAGATAGCCCTACTTACATATCCTTTTCCAGAAATCAAAGGCCATGTGGTTTGCACACTGATTATAAAAAAATGTCACCCTCACATTTGGGATGAGATTTCTATTCTCTCTATTGGATCATAACCATTAATTAAGCATTGTCAACATCAAAATATGAATACAAAACCACATAGCAACCAGGTCATACATAAATCACATGTATGCATAGCGATCAACTCATACATACATCACATACATACATAGTGACCAGCTGACAAAAGGAAGTGGATACAACCTTATTGCATGCATCCTCCCATTAACTAATTTACTGATGCGAGCCTTAATTATAAGGTGAAAAGAGGAAAAAGAGATCAAGTGCATCCCATAGTACATTGTGGGTCCACCCTTATTATATTAAGGTATACAGTTTGGGAAGAAGGTATACACAACTATCAGCACAAGTAAAGTTGCAGTCAACTATAACATCAGACAATATCAAATATTAGAATCTTTAGATCTCTATTAATGTATAGAGATGTGGTACTTATCACCGTGCAGAATGCATTAATGTTCAACTTATCAATACATGTTAAAAAATAATAAGGTGCCTGATCATTTTCTTTTTCTTTTCAATAGCATTCCCTTATACCTAGATGTTAGCTACTCATATCTCAGCACAACACTTTTCATGCAATCCCAGTTCATGATCTGAGTTTAATGAGCAAGTACTAAGTGTTAATATATTCAGATTTATGTAAGGAAAAATACAATCTATAGATAGCTTTTAAGACTGAAAATAATAATGACAAAATTAACAAAGAAAGGAGAAGATAATACCCGATTAGTAGCAAAATTAACAAAGAAAGGAGAAGATAATAATTCCTCTTCACTTTGAGCCTAATGTTCTTCAATCTTCAGCTGCTTATCTTCTTCTAATGTGTATGAATTCAATGTATGACTGCTGCAATAATCAAATTTAGATCTGCTTGTAGAGCGAATTTCCTTGACATGTTATGTCTTCTATGTCTTGGATAATTCGCACCATAGGTCACATATATGTATGTGTGAAGACATTCAAAAGACACACCTCAACATCAATGGTAAAGGCCAACCTGAATCGGCTAAGTATATTTCGCATAGTATTTAACACAAGTCGTCCCTTTTGGGCAATATGAAGTCATCCCTCTAGGACAATATAAAGATGTTTCTTTATCTTTCATTCAGAGTTTAATACAACAATTAATGAGATGTATGTTGAGATAAATAATAAATAATACGTATATTATTTATAATTGATCTCAGCATACATGTCATTGATTTGATCTTTCCGAAAAGGCCACAAATATCAACACTCCCTCTTGGTCTTGAAAGAAGATCAAAATAAATCTCATAATTAACATAATGTAGTTAGATGATGTAATCAATCATATCATGTCCCAAGAATATCTCATGATGTAAAGTATAATCACAGAGTCTCAACGCTCTAATGCTCAAATGTCCAAGAGCCTCAACGCTCAAATATGTAAGCGCCTCAATGCTCAAATATGTAGGAGCCTCAATGCTCAAATATGCAAAGCCTCCAAAAGAAAATGTATGAATATGTTAGTATAACAAAATACTCATATTTTCACCATGCCAAGTTTATTTCTAAAATGCTCAATTTTGTTCTTAGCAAGGGGTTTGGTTAGAATATCTGCAGTTTGTTCCTCAGTACAGACATATTTTAATTTAATAGCTTTCCTTTCTACCATGTCTCATCTATTGTGGAACACGGGGTTAATAGCAAGTTTAATACAACTTTGATTATGACAGTGAATAACAGTAGGTTCCATGGATTGACCAAATAATCCTACATGGAGTTTTCTTAACTAAATTGCTTCTCGGGCTCCTAAGGAGGCAACAATATCTTCAGTAGAGCTTTGGGCAACAGAATTTTGTTTCTTTGTAAACCAAGAGATCATAGCTGACCCTAAGCTAAAACAACATCCTGAAGTACTCTTACGATCTGATGAGCATCTGGCCCAATCTGAATCTGAGAAGCCGTGAAGTTCTAATTTCTCATTTTTATATAATAAGCCATACTCTATAGTTCCTCGAAGATATCTTAAAATGTGTTGGATTGCACTCATATGAAGTTGTTTTGGTTCTACCATAAATTGTCTTAGAGAATTTACAGCATAACATATGTCAGGTCTAGAGTTAATTAAGTACATTAAGGATCCAATAATTTGTCTATAAAGAGTAGGATCTGCCAATTCTGAACTAGACATAGCTTCTCTCAACTTGAGAAGATTTGTTTCCATGGGAGTTGACATAGGTTTGTAGTCCATCATGCCAAATCTTTTTAATATATCAATTGTGTATTTACCTTGATTTAAGATGATTCCATTAGATTGTTGCCACGCATCTAAACCAAGTAGTGAAGGAGTCCAAGGTCCTTCATTTCAAATTCCTTTGCAAGATCTAGTTTGCACTTTTCTATGAGGTATTCTTCACCTGTGATTAGAAGATCATCCACATATAATACTAAAATTAACATATCACCATTTGTAATCTTAAGGTATAAATTAGGGTTTGCATCGTTCTTAGAGAATCCTAATCTGAGAAGATAACGATCTATCCATTCATACCAAGCTCAAGGAGCTTGTTTGAGCCCATATAGTGCTTTCTTGAGTTTACATACGTGAGATTGTTGATCATGAATAATGAATCCTTCAGGTTGTTCTAAATAAACTTCTTCTATTTCTCCATTTAGAAAAGCAGTTTTCACATCCATTTGATGAATCTTCCATCCTTTGGATGCTGCAATGGCAATTATAGTTCTAACAAATGTATAACGTGCAACAGGTGCAAAGGTTTCTTCATAGTCAATTCCTTCCTTTTGGGAGAAACCTCTAGCTACAAATCTTGCTTTATGTTTTTCTATACTTCCATCTGCAGCGTGTTTTATTTTGAATATCCATTTAGAAGATACCATAGATTTGTCTTTACGTCTAGGGACAATGTCCCAAACATCATTCTTAATAATGGATCTATATTCTTCTATCATAGCATCTTTCTATGCTTGGTGGGAGAGAGCCTCTTCAGAAGAGGAAGGCTCTGAATTTATAATCTCACTCATAAATGCAGTATAGTTAGTATATCTCTTTGTTCTTTTTCTTTCCCTAAATGTTCCTGGAGGAGCTGCATAGTTGTTTGCATCTTCCAACATCTTTGTGGCTCAAAGTGGCCTCTTCTTGTTGATAGTGGAAGAGCTAGGAATGCATGGGATATCTATAGGTTCAGGAGCATCTTCAGTGATCTCATTTCTCTCCCTCTGAATCTGGTAAGGTTGAATTTTATCAATGGATTGAGATAAATTATTATACTCGTATGAATTATCCTTAGATTTTGAGAAGGCAAGGTCTTCTCCAAATATTACATCTCTACTCAATTCGATTTGATTTTGACCCGGAACGTAGATTCTATATGCTTTGGCTGAATCACGGTATCCTACAAGTACACCTTTCTTTCCTAATGGTTCTAATTTAGATCTCTTCTCTTTAGGAATATGGAAGTATACAGGACATCCAAAGATTCTTAGGTGACTGATGTCAGATTTGTTCCCAGTAGATGCTTCTTCAGGAATCTTATTTTCTAAGGATGAATGAGGACATCTGTTTTGAATATAGACTACAATGTTAGATGCCTTAGCCAAAAGTGGAGTGAGAAGATCCTGGTCGTGAAGCATAGCTCTTGTAGCTTCTACAATGGTTCTATTTTTCCTTTCAGCAACACCATTTTGTTGGGGATTATAAGGAACTGTAAACTCCCTCTTCATTCCTGCTTCTTTACAGTAGGTGTTGAAGACCTCAAAAGTGTACTCGCCTCCATTATCTGATCTAAGAACTTTTATCCTTTTGTTGGTGAGATTTTCTATTAGAGATTTAAACTCTTTAAATTTCTTGAGAACTTCAATTGATTCTTTGCTTTTGAGAAAGTATATCCATGTTTTCCTAGAGAAATCGTCCACAAATATAATATAATATAGACATCCTCCTATGGATGGTACAGACATGGGCCCACAAAGGTCAGTGTGAATGATTTCTAGAATTTCTTTAGTTTTACTTTCAGTGTTGTTAAAGGTAGTCTTAATATTCTTTCCTAGAGCGCAACGTTTACAGACACCTTCATGTTTTAAGGGTAGGTTAGGAAGACCTACAACTAGATTGAACATAGATGATAATGTCTGAAAATTTAGGTGACCTAATCTCCTATGACATAGTTGACAAGGATCAATGGATGCAACTGAGAGAGCTTGAAGAGAGGTTGTATCAAGCTTGTATAAGCATTCATGAAGAATTTCTCTAGTATAGGCTTGTTTTAGATTTGAGTTTTTAGGCCATGCCAATACTTTCCCTTCCATAAAGGTGATTCTATAGCCTTTATCCTCAAGGGCTGATATGGAGACAAGATTTCGTTTTATGCTTGGGACATATAAGACTTCGAATAGTTGAAGGGTTATCCCGGAATTCAATTGGATAAGACAATTTTCAATTCCCATTGTTAGAGTAAATTATTAATTTTATTAATATTTTACTCCCTTCTTAAGATATCAACTCCTTGCTTTAGTCAACTCATGCACTAGTTATGCATTAGTTTTTTTTTGCATGCATTAGTCTTGTAATAGTTTAACTAATTATTACATGCACTTCTGCTTTTTAGGTTTGCCTTTTCAAGGCCTTTGATCTCCTTTATATGGATGATCCATTGTACACTATTATTCATTCATTATTGAGGATATTTTCTTCTTCATATTTTGAGTCAAACCCTTGGCCTCTTCTTCTCTCTACTTCCTTGTAACAGGTTTTTTGTATGCAGGTGATCTTGGCATTCTGTGGATTTGTATTGCTCAAATTCTACACCCATGATAGGATAAGAGGTATCATCTCTTATGGTGACTTCTTCTCTACAAGTTTCTATAAATAAATCTAAATTCTCTTTGAATCCAGTTATATGCCCAGAAGCCCCGCTATCAATAACCCAAGAATATCAATTAGATGTTTGAGTTGATAGGGTAGAATAGAGGACTAGATTATTCATAATTTCTAAGCCTTAAAAGTTTGAGATTGTTTTCCTAAAATCTGAGATGGATCTTTTCTAACTTGGCTCTGATACCATGTTAATATATTCAGATTTATGTAAGGAAAAATACAATCTATAGATAGCTTTTAAGACTGAAAATAATAATGACAAAACTAACAAAGAAAGGAGAAGATAATACCCGATTTGTAGCAAATAATTCCTCTTCACTTTGAGCCTAATGTTCTTCCATCTTCAGCTGCTTATCTTCTTCTGGAATTCAATGTATGACTGCTGCAATAATCAAATTCGGATCTGCTTGTAGAGCGAATTTCCTATAATTCGCACCATAGGTCACATATATGTATGTGTGAAGACATTCAAAAGACACACCTCAACATCAATGGTAAAGGCTGACCTGAATCGGCTAAGTATATTTTGCATACTATTTAACACAAGTCGTCCCTTTTGGACAATATGAAGTCGTCCCTCTAAGACAATATAAAGATGTTTCTTTATCTTTCATTCAGAGTTTAATACAACAATTAATGAGATGTATGTTGAGATAAATAATAAATAATAGATATATAATATATTATTTATTATTCATTTCAGCATACATGCCATTGATTTGATCTTTCCGAAAAGGCCACAAATACCAACACTAAGGAAGTAAAATGCAGCCCTATATAATGGACTAAGATTTCCAGTTTAATAAAATAGAATCATTTTTCATGACAAGAATGTTGTAGCTATTTGTACTTGCTATACTAAGGTTTGCAAATTAGTGAAAATTTGTATATTCATATCGCATTCAAGCTGCAAACACCACAATAAAATAGCATGCTACTGTCTTTAAACTTATAATTTATCTTATCATTCCCATGCTAATGTTTCAACAAATTAATAATTATTAAGGAAGAATTTTCAGATGGATGGAGAACACAAAAAAAAATTGCAGTCTAGAGTTTTGGCTGAACTTGACACCTGAATTCCACCTCACAAGCATCCAATGCCATGCTCAGTCATACCAAAAGGGAAAGAAGCATTATCAATAACATTGAGTATTCAAAAAGCCCAGTCTAAACACTCCAAACCCTTGCTCAACTTTTCATAAAATAATGTGGTAAATCAGGGTAAAAGACATATAATTGTATGTCAAGTTGTCAACTCATCAAATGCATCCCTAATCTCCTTTCTAGACTTCCATCGTGCCCTTCTTATCCTTTCCATGCTGTTGGGCAAGTGAAATGTGTGTCACTTCTGGTATAATAGCAAAAAAATGGATGCCTTACTGTATGCAATGGAGATTGCAAGTATTTCTCTCCTCCTGACAACCTCTTTCCCTTCCTTTCTATGCTGCCGATTCTTTATAATGAAATGTTATCATTTTCATGGCTTTAAAATGGCATTCGGTGCTATGAATAAAATATTTGTTTTATCTACTTTATAATGTTTTCCTCTTTAAGATTTTATATATAGACTTACAAAACTAGACTTGAAAATTATTTATTATTTATTAACTATTTTACTAAGAGTTATAATTTACTTGGATTTATGATTATAATAACTCCATATTCCCCCATTCGTGGGCCAGTGCTTTAAACAAAAAAGTCCTCTCTTTAAAGAAAGGCTAAGTGGACACTTCCACTACTCTACACTTTGAGGGAGCAACAAGGGGAAATCCGGGGGTTTCGGGAGCAACATGTACACTACGAAATGAGCAGGCAAAATCATTTATGTAGGCTCAAAGAAGTTGAAAAGTGGTTCCAATAACAAAACAGAAGCCCAAGCCCTTCGCTTTGATCTTCAAGTTTGTAAGCAATATAGCATAAGTATTGTTCAAAATTTCAAATTGAAGGGGATTCACAGATTATTATATATGCACTGCAGAAAAAAAGATACTCCTAATTGAAAAATTGCCAAGATTTTCAAAATTATGTGGCCCATCCTTGACACGTTCACAACACATATAGAGAAGCAAACTAGGAAGTTGATTTTCTTGCCAACTACACCATTGAGCATAACATCGAGTGTTTAATACATACTAAGGCAGATGTGTGAGTTGCCTTTGAAATTTTAACCAATATCCCAAGACTGATATTAAATCTATCGGTGAACAAAAAATCATTCCAAACACTTCTTAAAGGATGCTGGCTGAATTCACATGCAGTTAAATGGCATAAGCATTGTCTATTATTAATACCCTGGTGGCTCACAAGAGAAATGAGATCAAAGAAATTATGACATGGAATGTGTGTAGAACAGTTGAGTATGTAAACTCCTCATATAGGAAGATGGGTCTCATTTGTTTTCAGAAACCCTCTCCTGTGTATTACATCAAAGCTCTTACTGAGACATTATGGATACCAGTGCCCACTTGACTTCGAAGCACCTACAAATGGCCTTTTTGGGAGTATTCTCGAAAATGCATCTTAGAATGGCCTTGAAAAGCAAGTATCTGTAATTATAATTCAATCTAATGGGTGCTAGAAGAGGAATTTATAATTGTTGGCAATCAGTACAGAGTAAATTCAGATGTTGCGTCCATGTTCCTTGAGGTATTTCTAAATCTCAACGAGAAGGATAATCAGGATGATGACATCCTGGCTCATAAGGAAACAGTATTTAGGCAACCTGGAGACTGTTGGAGGATGCTGTTCACCATGCTGGGTTTCTATCATTTGATGGAGCATTATCTGCACGATGACACTCTCAGGGGCCTTAGTGCCCTTTCATTGCCCAAGCAAACATTGCCACTAAGAAACAATGAAGGAAGAGAGCTGTTGTTGGGGTTTCTTTCCTCACATATGTGATGGGGATTTTTGCAACAGGCAGTATAGATTGGTCTTTTGATTGATGATGAGTAGAGGGATGACTGACCAAGAGGTGCTTGTATTTGTAGCTTTTTAAATTTTAGTTTGTATGAAAAGGGCAAGTCTGAATGATATGGGCATTTTGTAAAAATTAGCCCCTGATATCATTATTTGCAAATGTAACAATGCTGCTCCCCATCTTCAGGACAGCTTTTGTGTAATTTTTTATCTATTATATTCTAAGTTGCCGATTCAGGTTCGGGTTCAAGTTCAGGTTTGAAGAACCAGTTTGCTAGTACGGCAAAATTTTGAAATGGGGTTTGGGTTCGTTAGTACAAAAAACATGTAAAAATTATCTATATACATATGTATGCAGCCTAGAAGCATGAATTAAGATTAGAATACCATATAGTATCATAAAAACAACAAAAACACCATAAATTGTGATCATAGCATCATATTAACATCAAAATATTAAAATAATAATATTGAGTTCAAGTATCATTGTTTTGACTTTCAATAATTGGAACTTTATAGTAAGTTTCAATCATCTAATGGGTTATCTAAATCTTCATCTTCTTCTTCATCATCATCAAAGGCTTTAGCTGATTCACAAACAGTGCCAATGCAAATGGGATCAGCTGCACCAATGACATTCTTGTTTTCCAAGTCCTCAAATACTTATTACTTTTTCATTGTACAAAGAGCTTGTTTGTTTGTAATTAACATCCTACTTGAAAAATGTTAAAAGAGTAGCTTGCAAGTCCCTTCACCTATTGAAGATATTGTTTAATGTTTAAAATACAACTTATCACTATAGAGAGCTTGCAATTAATCAGACAAGGGTCATTATCAGCAATTTGATATAAGAATTTCACTAGAAGAAATCTTGAGGGCTAGTTTAATCTGATGTAATAAATATCTAAACTTCAGCAAATTTTGTTTTGTAATGTTAAAGATCTTATTCAAATTCTGTAATAATTGTTTCCCGCACTAAATTATAGAATGGTTCTCAGTGGAAATGTACCTGGTTCGCACTTGGTCTGCCTGGGTCTGCCCTGGTTCGACCTGGGCTCGACCCGGACAAACCAGCCAACCTAAGTTTTAACCCTGTCCGAACCAGGGTCCCAGGCAGGCAAACCAGACTTCATAGATTATATTTAAAGGGAGCAGTCCCTGTGACTGCATTTCATTGACTAAAGAAAGAAAACTCCATATTACTGTAAATTAACAATTATATACCAAAGTATCCTTCCAAAATGGGGTCACCACTGAAATTGACGATGACACTAGAAAACAATATCATTAACATCCTCGTTCTACCATCAACCTAGAGACATTAGACTTAAGTGACATTGCACCTTACCATCAGCAAATCAATTAGTGTACCTATACATGAGAAGGTAAAGTAGGTGCCTGCAAGAGATGTCATTATAGACCGAACTTCAAGCATGCACCAATATAAGCATAATGATAAAATGTTCAACCACTTACATTTTGACACCAAGGGATTGCCTTACTTTGCTGGAATATGTAGATTCAAACTTCTCTCTGTGTTGAACACTTGTACCTTCTACAATGTACAAATCAAATATACACATATTGAAATTTTCTTCTAGCATATATGCAAAGCTACAGCTAGGAAAATGTTTAGAGAAGTTATTTTTGGAGGTTGAGAAACTTTTCCTCCGTCATCATTAATCTCTATTTCCTATTTTCTACTTCTGGAAAATTCAGAACTTTTTCTATTTTTTCTTTCTAAATTGAGCAAAAACGCCAATTCTTAAAAAAATTGTGGATATTTACGAATTGAAGATAAGTTGATAACTATCAATTTCAGTTATCATATGTTTTTGTATACCAACTAAAAGTAATAGTCAAACTGTATAACATCCATTTTGTAATAACTCGAGTGAATGAAGTCCAAATGACTTGAAAATTGACTTGGAGCATCCCAAGACGTAAGCTATAGCCACAAAAAATCAGGCTAGGATTCATCCATTTGACATTGCAAAACTTAGAAAAGTAATCCAAGTTTGCCATCTAGGAAAAATGGGAAAAATATTGGGTGTAATGTTCCCTTTTTGAAATAGAATTTAATAATAAAAAATAATAATAAAATTAAAATATAAAAGAACAAAAATAAAATTAAGATTAAGATTAAAAATATAAAAGAATAAAGTTAAAATATAACATAATTAAAATTTAGTTAAGTTTAATGAATGGTCAAAAGACATGAAGTGAAAAGTTGTGACTCCCTCAAACATGAGATATAAAAGGAAGAAGAGAACTTCATTTGAAGGAGGGAGAGAGGAAGGAAGAGAAAAGGGAAGGTGTGGATCAAGAAAGAATTAATGGAAGGAAAAAAAGGAATGAGAAGAAAATAAGTGACTCCTTGAAAAGGCAAAAGTTATGAAGGGTTGTGACTCTTTCAAAGAGCGACAATTATAAAAGGTTGTGACTATTTCAAAGAGCAGAAATGATGAAGGGTTTTGACTCTTCCAAAGGGTGGTAATTGTGAAGGGTTGTGACCATTGCAAAGTGCAGACATGATGAAGAGGTATGACTCTCCCCCGCATAGGAAGATATCAAGGAGAGAAGGTTTCATTTGAGGACATCCAAGGGAGATCAATTTGGGGAATAATATATTATGCTCAAAGGCAAGAACGAAAAGTGGTGACTCAATTCTTATAAAAGGTGGTGACCCTTTCACCAATAAAGTATTAAGGAGTTCATTCCAAGCATTTAAGGAGCACTTATCAATCATCACTCATGAATCCACCAAATCGGATCTTTCATTCATCCCGCAAGAAATCAAGCAAACAATCATCAAATTCACATCAATCATCACTTCATCTTGGGATCAAGAAGACAAACAATTCAGCAGTCAAGCATCTCTCTATCAAATCAGCATTCACCATTCACCAATGCACTAAACCAGAATTCATCACATCATCACTTGTCAATCATCTAATCAACAATCACTTTATCATCACTCACCAACAACTCAAATCATCAATCAAGGAAATCAATTCAATTAGCAATCAGGGATCATAAAGAGCAGATCAATTCATAAGATATCAGTGATCAAGTGCAGAGATTGATCAAATCAGAAATTGCTATTTATTGCAGGCAATAGCATTCTTGTTCAATTGTGGTATGTGTGAGATATATGCTTAGTGTATGCATGATGAAGATATTACCTAACATATAAATTCTTATGTGTTTGGTATAGTTAAGGATGTGAAATGCTAATCATTCTAGATTCTTTATTTATTTATTTATTTATTTATTCTCCCAAGGAAACAGTCATATGTGGGTGAGGAAGGAGATGCATTTGAGAGAAGTGATTGTTGGAATAAAGCTTAGTTGTCATCATTGGAAAACATCAAACACACAGGTACTCACCGGTACTCAAGTTAGAGCAACAGTGGTGAACCGGTAGACTTACCAGGCAATCAGTATACCTACACCGGTCACATTAATACCAATCCAATCTTGTCTTAACCGGTCTAGTAGAACACCACATGAGGCAAATGACTCAACAGGTTGCACACCAGTTTGCTTTAAAATTGCAAATTTACTGGTCCGTGCTTTATAATCCAATCTAGATTTTGTGGAGCATTTTTTAGAAGAACTGGAGTTAGTTTTTTCTACGAGCGTTTCGAGGCAAACAGAAGATCAATTTGCGAGCTTTTTAATCAAGAGTTCTGCATGCGAGATTTTCGGATCACTTTCCAGAACAACAGCGTTTTGGATGAGTTACAGTTTAGAGGCACCGTTTGATGTAATAATAAGAAAATTCTTATAAATACAGGTCATCGTGCATTAGAGGCGTTGTTGAAAATCAAGAGTGCAAAGAGGGAGAAGAGCAGAAGAGCAGAGTCTTTTGAGAAGGGATATAGTCACCGAGATTGAAAGAGAGAAAGATTCAACAGCCAAGCAGAGCAAGAAGAGAACATGTATGATCTAATCGACAAATCAATGTCAAAGAAGATCATTTCTTTTATTGTGTGAAGCACATATAAATCCCTTTATCAGGGTGAACCCTAACAGGTTCTGTTGTATAAATCCATTCACCGAGTGACATCTTTATTGGTGTTTTTAAGTCCTCTGGCGAGGCGACTCCTTACAGAGTCAAGATCTTAACCGATCTCTATCAAATCCCTTTACTGGGTAGCATTCTAACCAGTGCTTTGTAAGTCTTTAACCGGACAGCTTTATTACTGCAGTAGTGGAGTTTCATGGGTCCTGTCCCACCGTGGTTTTTTCCTTCTAACCAAGGGTTTCCACATATATATCTTGTGTTGGCCTGTGCATGTGGTTTAGAAATTGAATTTATTGACTCACCCCCCCCCCTCTCAGTAACCGGTTAGGATTAACAATTGGTATCAGAGCCTAGTTCTCAGGTAAAGGAAGCTCAACCGCTTGACAAAAGATCATGGAGGGTTACAAGTATCAGAAGCAGTTGGAAGAAGCAAATGAAACGATTGCTTCTCTTGACTCGGAAGATTTCTTGCTAAGAGAAAATAACTGGCTTTACAAGTGAGTGAGAGTCAAGAAACAATTGAAGAACTATCTGGACAAAGTAGTTCTGATGAAGCAGAAGAAGCAGTCTCTGAACTTATGGAGAAGAACATGAACCTGACTGATCAAATCTCCAATTTGAAAAGAGAACAGGAAGGTCATGCTCTAAAGATGACTGAACTCATCAAAGCAAGCAGAAAAGTTGAGGATGAGAGAAATAATGCCAAAGAAGCACTACAGACTACTGAGAGAGCAAGAAACCTTGATAAAGATGCTCTAAGAGAGAGTGATGCTCTCATATTGCAACTACATGCAGACATGCAGGGCATAACTCAGGAGAATGTCATCATGCATGAACACTTGCATGATAAAGATGAGGCATGCAAAGAAATGGTTGCTGAAGTTGAAAAACTTAAAACATAACTGAAAACTCTTGAGGAGAGAAATGCAAAACTCAGAAAATACAATGAGAGTTCTGAGAAACTAGATGAGCAACTGAAAGCTCAGAGAAGGCACAAGGATCCCACAGGACTTGGGTACATCAGTCAAGGCAACAAGGAAACCGGTGAGTCCTCTAAAGTCACGGGAATCAAGGAGAACAAGAAGAAACCAACCAGAGACAAAGGTAAAAGAATCTCCAAACCTTCTTGCAAACATTGTGGCAAATCAGGTCATAAATCTAATGACTGCAAGAATGCATTGGTGAAACCTTTCACTGCTAACAGTTACTGCAGTAACTGTTATAAGTATGGTCACAGGACCTTTGAATACAGGTCATGATCAAACAGTGTGTCCAATGGAAGCAAGGGAAGCTTCAAAGGTTATTGTTATGCCTGCAATAAATTTGGACAAAAGATTGAAGAATGCAGGTCGACAACCATGGCATTCAAATCTCCACCAAGACCAGTATTCCATAACAGGAATGCAAACTGGGGCACATCTATGTGTGCTACTTGTGGACCATCAGGGCATAGGAACACTGAATGCCACTCACCCATGGACAAAGGAAAAAAGGTAAATCCATGGAGAGGAATCGGAATGGCTTGTTACAATTGTAACAAGATTGGGCATCTGGCCAAAGACTACAAGAACCGGCCAATGAACAAAGGAAAAGGCCTAGCTAAACCGGTCAAGAGGAATGTGACTCCCAATCAAAAGGGAAACACCACTGAAGAGATCAACAGGGAAGTAAAGAAGATATGGTCCAAAAAGGGGACAAAGAAATCTGAAGGAGAGAAATCAGAGACAAAGTCGTCATCCACCGATGGTGATATCTCTTCAGCAAATTAAGCCAACAGGGCTTACGGGGGAACAGGTAGAAGTAACTGGTGAGATTTATTCTCACTCAGTAGAGGCTAGAACCGAGTAGCTCACACCGGTCTAACGCCAAAGAACCGATCAAATGGATAAACAAATGTTACACGGTCGATGTTTCAACTGAGGTTGTTGCGGTAAACAGGTAAAGCGTTGGTGAACTAGTTGATAAAGGTAGAGTTAGGTAAGGCTAATTAATACGGTAAATGTTAACAAAAGTTACCATTTGTTAATTACTGTTGCGACCTAAGGGTATAAAAGGGAAAGTCAATTACTCATTTCACTTTACTTTGCGTTTTGTGATAATTGTTTTAAAAGCTTGAGTAATCTTTCTTGTTGTGATTCGCGATCTTTGCTTTACGTATTCCACGAATTTGACAAAAGCTTTCTGTGTATTACCTTTCTAACACAATGGCATCATCATCATCGGTTGCAAACCTTATCGACATCAATCAACATGAGCGACCGGAATATGATATCATACCAGTGCAGGACAGGTCGAATGATATGGTTGGAGCCCTATCATCAGTTCCCAGCAGTGTGTTGTTGACAGAAGATGTAACCACCTTCATCCACAACAAATAGGAGGAATTGGGAGAAACATACATACAGAGCGAATATCTAGGGCTCTGTGAGGATGGAAATCTCCAGGTGAAATACGCGCGACTGGAAGCAGCTGGATTGACCAATGGGGTCAACTACCCAACAGTGTTTCATCCTGACTAGATTCGATTGGTACTCAGTCGAGTACACGATCCAAGAATATGGTTAGCAAGAGGCGCTGTTACTCCAATAACAAAGGAGACCTTGCAGAGACCTGCCTTGCTGGCAGATTAGACCAGACTAGGGCCGAGGTGACAGAGAATCAAGGAAATAGCATTGAAGGTTGCACACTTCAATCCCTACTAATGTTGCATGACTACCTCCAGACTCATCTGCTGCTGAGCATAAGTCATAAGGAAAACAGACCCACTCTGATACAGGGTCACTGTTATGCATTGTAATGATTGTATGATCCATGTTCTGGGCTAATTTCTTAGAACATTGATTTTGCAGATTAACTGAATTTTTCAGCTATAATTCCATGGTGCTTGTGCAGAATTCAAGTAGAAATCTTTTTGTTTAAATCTGCATATTGCTAAGGGTTCTAAATTATAATTTTGTTTACCATTCTTAACCCCAAAATTGCTAGTAGATCTGATTGAAAATTAACTAGAAACCCTAGGTTTCTTACAAAGTGTGGAAGCATACACTGTGCACATGAATTGTTTGACAAAATGTCTCGATAACAGTGGTCTCTTGGAATGCCATGCTTGCAGGATATGCACAAATAAATAAAAAATTGGTCAAGAGGCCTTGGAAACATTTAAGCAAACGCAATTGCGGATGTAAAGCCAAACATCTCTGTTTGCAAATTTTATTATTATCAACAACAATATTAATTACTAAAACTTATTACTATACTATCATATTATATAACTTTATTAATAATGTATAAAGCTTATAAATATTCTTGTAAGATTAAAAATATTGGATGTCTCCAATATTTCTTATTTTAGGCTACAAACATGTAAATATTCCTAATTTTTATATGTTTTTGTATGGACAAATCCCAAACAATTTTATTTTTTTTACCAAACCTGTGAATTGAACCCCTAAACCCAAAACCATACCAAGACCAGTAACTTGGGTCTTATGGTATTCAGTGACTTGCTTCAGCATAGATACATGTATATCATTAATGAAGATAATCAATCACAGTTGTAGTAAACTGTATCTTCGTATGTGCATCAACCTACAGAATGCATATACGTCTTATTTCTAGCAGTGGCAATTTGTATTTGAGGCATGCACACATTTGAATCAAATAAAGGATGCATATGGCAGTTTACAGTTGTAGCAATTCAAACATCAGTATAAGTAAGGTTGTATTTCAATGGTCTCTCCATGGGATCAATAACATAGGAAACTATATGTTTGTTGTGGAGATTTACATCAGGCATAATTTGAGCGAATTACAAAACAATGCCATTCACAAATGTCAAAATATCCAAAATTTTACAAGAATTAAGCGCTAAGGTAGATGGACTAGCCAATTTTGAGCCACTGGATAGTAGGATACCCCTAGGGTACCCCAACTATACAGGTGTCCACCTGTCCAATTCATAGCTGCATATTACACAGAAACATAGAAAATACACCCAACGGGCCAAAATTATTCATGTTGTATTTAGACATGGCTTGCCTACCACAGTATCATATCCAAGCCATGTCCAGCTAGGCACAGTTGTATCCATGAAAAAAAAAGTAATCATTTCATCATATCCACTCACTAATCTAACATGTTTGGTTGCAGCCAGTGAAGAACTACTTAATTATTGGTTTTGGTCAACATATTAATATCTTTATTAGAAGTTCTCGCTTCTACCCAGTAACATGAACAGAGTTTGAAGTTCAACAGAGAGCAAAAGTAGAAAAGTTTGTCATTCCACTAAGAACATCAATGCTAAAATGCATTTGATGTCACTGCAATTTTAGACATGAAGAGAAATTAAATAGTATCAAAAAGTTTTATGACATCAAAATTCAGAAAACTGAGAATAGAACTGAAATTCAAAATCGTACTCTTGTCAAATGATAGGCTTTATACAGAAATATTTTTCAAAACATATAAATGAAATTCAACAGCTAGATAAAATGTTTAATGATCATTCTTGAATCCTTAAACATTTCCTCTAGCTGTTGAACTTCATACAAAAACATATATAATCATTCTTTTTGTATATAATTTTTTTCTTTCTATGTATAAGGTTTAAAGAAAGATCGTGTATATGTAAATACATATATTTGAATAAATAAGTTACACATAAACAACCCTATGCATGCATATATTTTGTTTATGTGCATATATGTATATATTCATATTAAAGATATACGAGTGCTTGCATAATTGCAAATATGATATATATGCATACACGTGCAAAGATCAGTAAAGCATTTTTTCGAGCTGGAGAGAGAGAGAGAGAGAGAGAGAGAACCTGCTTTATATATGGTTTTGACCACTGCTCCCATTGATCTGGTGTTAGCTGCCCGCCCCAAGAATCAAAAATTTGAATACACTGTGCACCAGAATTGACTTGGAATACAATGTAATCTGATATTGATTCAGAAAGATGTGAGAGTAGAGCCCTCAATATAGAAGGTGATCTATGGCACATTGTTTTAATTTTTGTGAATGTTCTAGTTGTTTCCCCTTCTACAATATATGTAGCAATGGTCCATGGTGCTCCCACAAAGCCTAAAACTGCTGCTTTATTGTCAACCTACAAGATTTAACTGTAAAATGAGTAAGTTTCAGAAAAGAAAAACCAGTAGTGCAGATTGTGATCACGATTGTAAATACAGAATGAAGATGAAGTTGCAAATAATCAATCCAAATTGGCATGAAACGCATACACGATACAAGCTTCTCTACTGCTAGCTAAATAGGTGAGCACAGATAGGTAAAAAGTACTACTTATCAACAAGATTTCACGCTTTTGAAAGAAAATAAGAAAGGTACTTATTACTGTGCAAAACAAAGATCAATGTTATTTTAGAAGTAAATACAATTATAATAGAGGAGTACTAGAGACAGAAGATCCTACCTAGAGTATGACCCTAGGTCATTAAAATTAACAGTGCACTAACGAAATATAATCATATATTTATAACATGGGTAAACTGAATCAGCTAAACCCCAAACCATAGAGCCTACACATAAAGACAATTAGCATTCGTCATATGGAGAAAATTAAATTTGTATTCTACTTTCATGTATGGATACTGTTAACCACATATACAAACAAAGTTTATTCCTGCCACTATAAATGATGAATCAGAGCTAATGTGAGGAAAGGGGATGACAGCTTCATAAATTGAACTTACAAGAGAAGGTTTATTCCACATGGTAAATTGAAAAAAGTAATTGTCTAATATTAATGATTAGCTACAAAATGGCTCCCTCAGATCACAGACCAGCATTTTTATCAGCAGTGACAGAAAAGCCATAAGGGAAGATGAGAACAGAAAAGAAGAGGAAAGAGAATATGATTTCCTGTGATATTACAATTGAGAGAAAAATAAAAAGAAACATTTCAAATGATATCACTCTGCACATACACTTATGTTCATAAACCTATTTGAAATTGATCTTCTTGGTTTTTAAGTCAATAATTTCAAAGACTCGATATTTTACGTACATGTTGGGAAGTATACAATTTGCAATTCATATGTCAAGAAAATAAAGACATTATCTATAACTAATATAACACTGATCATCTCCAGGGCTGCTGAGCTAATTCACAAGGATCCATCATCTGCATCTTCATGGCCAATCACCAATAGTTTCAATTGAATTTTATTCCTATGATCAGCAAAAAAATAAAAATAAAAACTTTATTGCAGACATCTTTAACTACATATATGACTTCAGCCTCTTTACCTCAACATAGAAGCAGCAGTCACCACATTTCAGGTGTTTCACACTGCTAAGACAATTTGAATTTGTTGGCTGGTCACTGGAGTATAAATTTTCAAGGAACAGACCTACCACCTAAGAGGTCACTTTTTTGTTGGAGGACTATCCATGCCTCATTAAACCAAGCTTCTCAGTAAAACCAATAAAGAAGAAAAAAAATTGAAACTTGAAAATAACGAAGCTTCATGGCAAGCTCAGATGTGCAACTCTACAAGCTGGGAATCTTGTCTCATACTGTACCAAAAGATAGCAAAGTCAAAAATGCCTTGATCTTTAGGCTTCAACTAACAACTGCCTCCATATACAAGCAAGAATCTCCTACATAGACCTAGAAGTTAACTTATCCCAAGCATATGCTGAAAGGCAAACCATCGTTTGAAAACTAACGTATAAGATTAATTAATAAACTCTCTAGGATTCAGAAAATTATTTTCGTGCCACTTGCAATTTTACTCCAAGAAAATGGCAATCTAAAGCTCTATTTAAAAGTTCTGCAAGCCAAATATGCAATCATTTAAATCTTTGATTAAATACACCTTTTAGACAATGAGAATTGTCCAACGCCTGGTAGCAATTTTCACTAAGTATTTCTCTAAATTAATTAAATAATTTTATTATTTAATTAAGCCAACATTATCCTTCTACTTCAAATTCAAATTCCAAATTTCTGTCCATCACATTTATAATTTATAATTTGTAATTATTTAATTATCCTAACTTCTTCTAAAATGAATTAAATGATTTTTATTATTTAATTAATTTATTCTTGCACATTTATTATTTTATTATTTTTCCTCTCTCCTCATTAACTAAATAATTTAATCATTTAATTAATTATTTTCTTCTACTCACCCATAATTAAAATAATTATTTTAAATATTTAATTAGCTAATATTCTCTTCTATAATTAAATAAATTACTTTAATTTATTTAATTATTCATTTTTGAGATATGTTTCTTCTAATAATAAATAAAATTATTATTTCATTTATTTCCCACACCCATATGGATTGAATAATTTATTTATTTAGTCTTTTTCTAATTCTTCCCATATGCACATGAATTAAATAATTTACTTATTTAATTCTTTTTCTAATTCTTTTCTCATGCACATGAATAAAATAACTTATTTATTTAATTCTTTTTATTATTCTTTTCTCATGCACACGTATTAATTTATTTATTTAATTGTTTCCTAGTTCTTTTGTCATGCACATGAATTTATTTATTTAATTCTTTTTCTAATTCTTCTTTTCATATACATAAATTTAATTATTTATTTATTTAATTCTTTGCTAATTATTTCCATCATGCACATTAATTAAATAATTTTCAATTATTCCTATCTCGCGGTACTAAAGCAAGCCTTGTAAACGAACTATTGTACAAGACTTAATAGTCCTGGACAAGACTGGGGATTTTCTTCACTTTGTTCTTTCCTACCAATGCCCGCATGAACAGAGTTTGTAAAAATTTTAATTACATTAATAAAATAAAAATTTTGGCCTCGGCCTCTTATTGATCAAAAAAATAAATAAATAAATTTTTTTTAAAAAATCAATTATTTAATTTTTTCATCTAGTCTTCTATAATTAACTAATTATTTTAGTTATTTAATTCACTAAGTCTTCTATAATTAAATAAATTCTTAAATTTATTTAATTATTCAATTTCCTAAATTAAGTTTATCCTGAATAAAATAAAATATTTATTTTATTTATTTATTTTCCTCATGCACATGATTAAATAATTTTAAATGTTTTAATTATAATTATCCTTTCACTTCCACCTCTCAACTACCACTCACTCTCAGTTCGACTAATTAATCAATTCAGTTAACAGATCAATCAATCCACTTAACTCCTCAATCAATTTAGTTTATCTCCATCATGCAACTAGTTCTATCTCATAATTATCTCAAACAAGTCCTCTAACAAATCTCAGCCATTCATCAATTCTATTAACCTCTTAATCTCAACCGCTGATCAAAACCCTTGAAATCGATAAAAGAAACCTTGATCTCTTATATCAACAACTCCGGTCATCGAGCTTTTGTACAATCATACAATGATAATAGTGCTACAATTCTGAGAGCCAATCCAATACTACACAAAAGGGAGAAGAACAATGGAGGCTTTTTGCAAGGATTCAACATGGGCTTGCATTTTGTAATGATTTATGTATTGGAAATTGTATATTTAATAATGAAAATGGAGTTTGCAATATATAGGCAATACATTACAATGTTTCTAAATGAAATAAACGTAAACAGAAGTCGGAAATAGAATCTACATAAACTAAGACAGCTAAGATGACCATTAAAGAAACATTACATTTTTTAATACCCTCCCTTAATGGTCATCGTTCTAACAACCCTACAGAAGACAATCTGCAGGTTTTTTAAGCACAAATGCATAGGAGGCTGCCCCCTTCTAGTCACAAATGCATAGAAAAGGTTGCCCCCTTCTCTTCAGAACGCTCTACAAAATGAGCCTGTTGTTGAGACCCTTCTAATTCTGCAAAACTTCTGAAAAAGACCAAGAGAACCAAAATCCTTCCACACTGATGTTGGGAAACAAAATTGTCCCTCCCTATAGCTAGAGACATCGAGAGAAGCTTCTCAAATTGAAACCATGATTTTGAGGAGAAATCGACAAACCCAGACACTATTTCAAAAAAACAGCTACATTTTTTTTCAAAAAATTGACAAAAACTTTTGCAAATTGTTAAACTATAGCGTCGATTTGATTGATATAATTGAATAAATTATATTGATATTGCTCAACATACTAGTCGACTATATACATACATACATACATACATATATATATATATATATATATATATATATATTATTATCATTATTATTAATGTATATTATAGCCGACTGCAATCCATGTTGAAAGAGAGTTTAATTAATATTTGTTATTGAATCGACTTAGTTGATATTTGCAAAGACTGTTATTGAATCGACCTTGGAGAATATTAATACTGTTACGTATAACTATCATTCGATAGTTAACATATTATATATTAATATGTTACGTTAACTATTGAAGGTTAGTTATCGTAACAACTGCATTTGATTAGTCTTGCATTCATGAAAGGGCATGTCTACGTAAAGACATGGCCCTACGTGGCTCAAGCCATGTAGAGTCATGTCTCTACATAGATATGACTTATCTTACTATATTTAAATCCTCCGTATGTTCAGAGGAAGACAATCAATAACCATGGCATTGTCTTCTCTTCTGCAAACATACCAATACAGTTCAATAGAT
The DNA here is from genome assembly GCA_027943335.1 of Chamaecyparis obtusa. Lineage (NCBI taxonomy): Eukaryota > Viridiplantae > Streptophyta > Pinopsida > Cupressales > Cupressaceae > Chamaecyparis > Chamaecyparis obtusa. Next base: position 745,415 of record BSBK01001709.1, read on the forward strand.
ATATTTTGCACTGAAAGTATAATAAACTATATATTAAAAGACATCAGATTTTCTCTATTTAAAAGATCTTATATTCCTAACACAAATGAGCACTATGACCCAAAACAGACTGCAAAAAACCACAATTTTTGTGGAGAAAATCGCCAAACCCTCCAATGATTTTTTTGCAGACAAAAATAAAAAAACCCTAAGACCAACAACACCAATCATGATTTTTTGGGAGAAAATCAAACCTAAAAACAATTTTTGAGGAGAAAATCAAAAAAACCTCAAAACAATTTTTAAGGAGAAAATTGAAAAAACGAAACATGATATTTTAGGAGAAAAATCAATCAAAACAAGACATAATTTTTTAGGAAAAAATTATTAAAAAAATTATAAACACAACCTTAATTTTGTTTTGGAAAAAGTTATAAAACCCACGACACCGAAATATCAATCATGATTTTTGTGGAAAAAATCAAAAAACAAAACCCTCTTGCAAAGAAAACCCGCAATCTTTGTGTGAAAAAATCGGCCAAATAACAAAAAGCGTGACCTTTTTGGGAAAAAATCAAGCAAAATCCTTTTACAAAAAAAAGACGATGTTTGTGGAAAAAATCGCACAAAAGCCAGATGTCAACAAAAACCTTCCTTGATTTTTATTAAAAAAATCATACAAAACCCTTCCATGATTATTTGTTGAGAAAAATCAAAAAACATAGAAGATAGTGATTTTTAGGACAAATTCATACAAAACTCTTGCACTACAAAAAACAGGTAGAAATTGCTACAAACAGAACAACCCATCACAAAAACCTTCACGCAGAAAAACACTAGACTTTGCATGGTAAAATGTCTCAAAAAACAACCAAACTTCATCATGCAGTAAAACAAGAAAATAGTTCATGCGGAAAACAACCCATCCAAGCACACACAATCTGTCACACCCAGGATCAAAAAAACTATGAGATTTTCAAGAGAGGTGAGAAACCCTCACGCAAAAAACAGCACATGCAAGCAACATGCAACTCACAAAAAGCACATGCAAGTATATTCAACAAACATGCAACCCACATAACCCTAGGCCTCCATGAGAGAGTTAGACCCACACCCACTCTGATACCATGTAATGGTAATTGTATATTTAATAATGAAAACGAAGTTTACAATACATAGGCAATATATTACGATGTTTCTAAACAAAACAAACGTAAATAGAAGTCGGAAATAGAAACTACATAAACTAAGATGACCATTAAAGAAACATTACATTATTTTAATAATTTATTCATTTGTTGAGTTTGTTTGCATTCCTATATTGATTACGATAAAGAATTTTGTGATTGATTTTGAGTTTGTGGTTACTCGTTTAGTCATTTACATTTCCAAATAATTTTCCTCTCATTACACCCTTAAAGTCAAGAAAAATGAACATCACCAAGGAAGATTGGAACTTTTGAAGGTGGTAGAGAAGATTTTCTAGAGTACAAAATGACAAATTCATTACCAAAATGATAATCTTTTCCATTTTGATCGGGTTCCCAAGAGACCAAATTATACCTAGCCAAACAAAAAACGCAATTTGGTTTATTATATGGACTAGAAGGTCGTAACTGTTAAATAATTTGAGATCAGAGGATAAGATATAAACTGAATATATGTAGTAGATTTCAATTGCCTTGGTTATTGATTGAATCTACACATTTGAATATCTATATATATTGAACTAGCAAATATGAAAAGACGTGACTGTTCACATTAGAAATGACATGTTAGTTCATAGTGAAGTGACGTGACTGTTCATAACAATTACCATTCGTTCCCTTCATTATCGATTAGACTTTGTTCTCTTAACCATATCCTTTAGATATTATTTGTAAGCGCTGGTATCTATACAGTAATAAAGACTAATCATAGAATGAACCGATTCGTATCCTGGAACGATAATCATATTATACTTCTTCAGGTTGCTTTGTACTGATCTGCATATCATATAGGGTAGTATAGTCACTATCGTGACTCTTATGTATTAACAGTCACGATAGTATCGTGACTGTTAATACATAACAGTCACAATACACTGTAACTTAAACTGCCCGATAACAATACAGTATGCTCACCCGATAATACGGTGTGTTCACCTGATATTAATCGGGGTAATATATATCAATGGTAATCGGTAACAATAGGTATCCACAGTGTGTTCACCCGATAGGTTAGTACATGAAACCCGATCAGAATTGTATGTAATCCGATCACTATCGGATATTGTATGGTATTATATTTCAGATATATAATAATAGTGATAATATATTTTAATATATATGTATATAAAAATAATATTATTATTATTATTATTTGATCGAAGCTATATTTATTAACAGTAACATGTCAAGAATATGGCTCCACTACAAGATCTAGAAGCTTGATTGGCAAGGCAATAGAAACCTAGCAGTTATAAAGAAATTAATGTTAATAAATATGGCATTCAATGAGCATGTAGGCGGCAATTATGCCATGAATAGTTAAATTAGACTTTTGCTAGTTAATGTAATAAAACATTGTTCTGAAGGGGTGTCAGTTGTGTCATCAGTTGGTAACAGTTGGAGACTTAACCAACCGTGAGTCTATTTGTATTGAGATAGGAACAAGTAAAGGATGGTTGTGTACTGAGACTATTATGCTATGAAAATTTATATCATTCTGACATATCTCGCATTACATGTTTTGTATTCTCTCTGATTATTTCCATGATGTCATTTGTGATTCATGTTTGGTATTATTGTTGAATGGTTATAATTGCATTACACTGGCAACACATCTCGGATTAGGCATCTAACATTTTGGCGTCATTGCCTAAGTTCGAACCTAGCGGTCGAGGGAAGTAGGATTGGCGGGATGACAGCATAATGGGTCATACCTTCAACCAACAAGTCCTGGTAACTGACAGTGATGTCGAGGACAATAACGAAGTGACCCGAGAGGACCAGTTGATGCAGGATTTGGTTCACGCGTGGGATGTGCCATTTGATGAGTACGTGCAACAGGAGGCTCGAGAGAGAGCGGTCTCCCCTGGTACCGTGCATGCCAAACTCACGGTGAACAGTCATGTATACGATCTTCTAGGTAGCCTTCTAAGATTGTTGGCTCGCACGTTAGTAGAAGTTCAGGAGCAATGAGAGGCAAGAGAAAGGGAAAATCGCAGGCAACAAATACTTCAACGCTACGAGGAGAGGAACCAGAGGGAGAACAAACCACATGACACTAGTAGGCGTCAAACCTCCAGCAACCAAAATTAATCCCCCTTCTGCCAAATAAAGACAGAAGGTGGACGAGGGAAGAAACACAGTCGGAGGAAGTACAAACTTCGGTGAGATCTCTGCAGATTCAGCAACAAGTTGAGAGACGACAACGACTGCAACAACTTGCAGGAAGACCTATCAGTCCGCCCAACCAAAGTGACACTCATACAACTACTGAGGCATCACCCACGCGACAAGAGTGGGAAGACACGACAAGAGAGTCACCACTCTCTAACATCCCATGGGCACAAGAAGGGTCAAAGGCAAATAGTTGGGAGAGTGACTACATTCGCAAGAGACTTGCAAGGCCCTTGGCAAACCGACACTCTGGCCGCCAACTTTCCACTTGGTAGGCACTGACCAACATGGTATAAAACCAATGGGGACACTCATGGCCTAGAAAGTAATTATTAAGACCCAACAATTCTTCCTTGACTTTGTTGTCATCTCCCTGGAAAAGAAGGGATACGACGCCCTCCTTGGTAGAGGGTGGCTCATCACAGCGAAGGCCAACCACAATTGGAAGAACACCCTCTCCATCGAGAGCGAAGGGAAGAAATATGTCATCGACCTCCGAAACCAAACAGTGGGCCAGGAATTGGCATCAGATTCTGAATCTGATGAAGGGGAGTATGATGAGGAAGGAGGGATGGAATCCGATGATGGAGTATTGAGGTTAGGGACTTGCTCAGAAGATAAAACCAATTCACTCAACGGACTATTTCACTGGCAAATGGAGGACTATGAGATATTTTTGCCAGCCTGTAATCTTTTGGAAGCTATAACTCTTGGGGAAGAGAAATCGATGGAAGCGGGTAAGGTTATGAAGGATACTTCTGACAGTACAGAGATGGAAAATGGAAGGAAAATAAAACAAGCAGAAATACAAATTACTCAAATAGAAACAATAGAGAGGGGATGTAACAAGAAACCAAGGACACCAACCAAAGAGAAAAAGAAAGGGAAGGCAAGAGAGAAGTACATTAGTATTTGTGTGGATCAAGGAGATTTACAGAGGCATTCCAAACTCATGTCATATAATTGTGAGTACCCGTATGGAACAAGCAATCCAAATAGCAAAAAGAGATACATGAAGATATCCGTACAAGACTAGAAGAGGTCGTAGAGTGGAAACAAGCCAAGTAGAATACCATACGATGGAAGTGTAGATCCAGACGTAGGAGAACTGCAAACTCACAAATTTTAGAACAAACCGTACGGAGTTCGTATGCAGTTCGTACAAGGAGCACACAAACCACGGAGAGATTGTACGTTGTATGGTGGGAAAGAAGAGCACAAATCGGACGGCAGTCGTACGCCTTATGATCAAAATAATTGTACATCATACGGGAAGAGAAACATCCAAGGTGGTTGTACACCATACGGACGAGGGAGTGGGTGGAGGAATGGTCACCATACGGTTGCCAGAGGAAGAGACAAGTCGTATGGACGAGACAAGGCAGGGTCGTACGGAGGAGACAAGGTTGGGTCGTACGAAGGAAGAAGAGAAGAGCCGTACAAGAGAGACAATGTTGGGTTGTACGGAGGAGCCATGGCAGGACCGCACAGAAGAAGAGGAGAATCGTACAGACGAGAATAGGCAGGATTGTATGGAGGAGACAAGGCTAGGCCGTACGAAGGAGGAAGAGAAGAGTTGTACGGGAGAGACAATGTTGGGTCGTACGGAGGAGCCATGGCAAGACCGCACGGAAGAAGAGGAGAATTGTACAGACGAGAATAGGCAGGATCGTATGGAGGAGACAAGGCTAGGCAGTACGAAGGAGGAAGAGAAGAGTTGTACGGGAGAGACAATGTTGGGTTGTACGGAGGAGCCATGGCAAGACCGCACGAAAGAAGAGAGCCATAGAGAGGAGAGAAAATGGAACCGTACGACAAGACCAAGCAGTATGAAGAAAGAAATCAGCCGTACAAGCAAATAAGACTATCGTACAATGTAGAGAAAAGTTTCACACCATACATGAACTCTCTATTTTTTGGCTCCTTCAACATTATTTTTGGCATCAAAAAAAATCAAGAAAATGGTGTGCGCCATGGAGTTCAGTGTGGTTTTGAAGGTGCTAATTTGGTCTTGGCGGCAGGGATGCTACCCCTCAACCCCGCCCTATACCGCAACAGGGAGCGCACCTAGGGCGCTGCCCCCGGACCCCGCGAGGGGGGCTAGCCCTCAACCCCACTGGGGGCGCTGCCCCTCAACCCTGTTGGGGGCGCTGCTCCCAGACCCCCATTTTATTTTTGAACTACACTACAACTTTGAGTTTGTGCAGTACAAGTCATTATCTACACTTATCATTAGTCTTCCTGGATATTACTTGATGTATACTTGTCGTCTAGAAGACGACTTTTTCTTTTTGGGGGGGATGATGTAGGCGGCAATTATGCCATGAATAGTTAAATAAGACTTTTGTTAGTTGATGTAATAAAACATTGTTCCAAAGGGGTGTCAGTTGTGTCATCAGTTGGTGACAGTTGGAGACTTAACCAATCGTGAGTCTATTTGTATTGAGACAGGAACAAGTAAAGGATGGTTGTGTACTGAGATAATTATGCTATGAAAAGTTATATCATTTTGTCATATCTTGCATTATATGTTTTGTATTCTCTCTGATTATTTCTGTGATTCATGTTTGGTATTATTGTTGAATGGTTATAATTGCATTACACTAGCAACACATCTTGGATTAGGCATTTAACAGAGAAAATCTAAGTTATTGATCTTGGTACTGGCTTGGGTTTGGATTAAATTCATAGGTATAGACAAAAATAAATTTGAGGTTAGTTTAATCCATACAAAAACATATAAAATCAGAAATACACATAGAAGTCATTAGGTTCAAAATACCAAATAACATCATCTAGAAAACAAAACTACCATAAAAATCAAAAAAACTACAATATCAATTAGTCAAACTCAATTGTCATGATATATATTAATATTAAAAAAACAGTGTCAAGTGTCAACAATCAACCATCATTGATCACATATTAGTATCATATTAGTCTTCAAAAATATCATCACCATCGATATTATGTAGGTATTAGTATGTTAGAAAAAACCATGAATAAGCCACTTGAACTCTCATTCTCCCCAGCTAACTCATCCTCAATACCAAGTGCAGCAAGTTAAGCAATGGAAGCATCCAAGTTAGTATTGACTGACTCTATATCCCACTTCCTTGTAGCCACTTTGTTTGTCTAAAAGCAGGTACAAGTTGGAATGCACATAGACTAAATTTTCTACCTTTTTTGAGTCTAGTCAATTGTGCTTTACTAAGTAGGAGTATGTGCTCCAATTCCTCTTAAATGCAATTGAACTAGCAACCTATTAAGACAAAATTATATAGTAATAAAAATTTAAAATTTAAATTATAAAAAGAATTTGCAGGATAAAAGGGTTTTTTATAAAACTTTCAAGAAAAGTTTGATCAAACCCATTATAGATATAAAAATTATTGACCATGGAAGTACGACCAACTGTGAGCATCAACTTTAAATTTGTTGCGAAGAGCATCAGTACTAAAGTCATTGCAGTGTACAAAATCTGAAAAATCAATCCTAACTACATCCCACAAGTCAAGATCAATGAAGAGTCTACAAAGTGTTGCCTTGTACCCTTGGCTAACTTCAATAATCCTTGTTGAAATAGAAAAGATCTCAGCACTATAATATCTGGGACACAATGAAGAAACAAGATGTAGAGGGGTAGTCATTTTGTTTCATCTCTCTCCAATAATTTTGTATAGTTGTTTAAAGAAAATTTCTTTGAGGTCTTTCTCCTTATTAATGATGGTTTTCATCTTCACAATCATTGAGTTGATACCATCACATGTCTCTTCCAAACAAGATAATATACATAACAGATCACAGTCAATATAAGCTCAATGAAACTATGGAAACATTCAATATGATTACAACATATGTCGTTTAGGATGATCAGCTCAATATATGTTGTCTTGTAGTGCTAGAATTCCTCCATATAGACCAATTTTGACTGATAATCTTAGTGCTTCACTTACCTTCAATAGCTCCAATTTCGAGAGTATTCTAAATATGCCTTGTGACATGATGGTTGGTGATGAATATTAGGATTTCTTTGACCTTAGCATGCACTTGCTTGATCAAAGCAATTTTTTTGTCATGGCCCCAATTTGACATAAGAGGAACAGAAAACTAAAGGATCAAATGGTCTTACACACACTAAGACTTCACCATTTTATTGATCCTGAAACATGCTATGTATCGATAATTAATCGTATTGAAGCAGTTAAAAAGAGAATAAGAACAATGAAATAAGAAGTCTCCAATGAATATAACTATCTCCCAATCAGCGATTAATATCCAGGTGGATATCCACGTTGGCAACAAGGTAGCAAAGTCTCAAGCATTGTCCAATAAGCTGCTAATGAAATGATTGTCCAACAATGATTTATCAGCACTTAAGATAACAGCAACCACTCTTGTTAAAGCATCGGTGATAACCGTGTTTCGAGGACCGAATATGATCAAAGAATGATCAGCTAAAACAAGTCAGTGACTAATGGCATACTAAATCATATCAATGATGATTTGATCAATATCCTAACTAATACAAACATAGACCACTAAAGAATATTAAAAATTGATTACCATATCTATCCACAAATCGATAACCTATAAAGAGGCGCAATATCACTAAACCAGAATTATATCTAAGCAGTGTCAAACCATCAATATAAAGAAAATTAATAACAAGCGATCTATTATCTTACCTTGGGAAGACAATGATTGAGTAAGAAGGCTAATATAAAAGGATGTGAGTAAGCATGAAGGATCAGATCAGCGATTAGAACTTACGATGTGATGCAGATATGAGAAGACATAAGTCACGTCTTTTACAACCAAGCCCTTCGGAATTACAAGGTATATGTATGGAGACTGAATTCAATCATTGGAAGAAGGGATTTGGATCATCGGAAGGATCAGAATTATTATTTATAATTGGTGCTCATCAAAGGAGATAAATCGTAGTATATTGCTGGCAAGCATCATCTGACAACAAATTATGCTGTAAATTATCTATGAATTAAACACTGATTTACGGAATGTTATATCTGAATTCTATTAGGAATAAGGAGCCAATATACGGTCTAATATATATCCTGTAGTATTTATATCTGTTAATAATAGTGAAATCAGAATTATATATATAATACATGAAATGTTAGAACACTCCTAGCCCATTCCTTAATCACTTGCTTTCGCCCCTTAAGAGGATAGGTTGGTTTTGTTAGGGAGAGGCGGAATAATTCCTCACAAGGTAGGTGAATCCCAAGATGGGATATGCATGGGGTCCTGAAGCCTTGAGGGAGCCTACTTGTAGATTGGTTTCCAAGGGCCCTATGACAAATAATTCCCCATCCTCCTTAGGGTTGATGATTAGGAAGTAAGGATTGGGGCTTAAATATAGTAACTATCAATTGTATTATGAATACTAATTGTTCTCTAGTTTTAATGATCTGATTTTGGCATAGTAATATATAATACTGTGTGTTGATTATTGGGAAATTGGCAGCCTCCTAGTAGGGGGCATTACATTTTTTGTAGCATAAAGTTAAAAGAGTGAACAGGAAAAGGTACACTAAAGATGTGTAAGTAATGCTCCTCGATGAATAAATTACTTACCCTCCAATTTTTATTATCATCCACTATGACTTGAACAACGTTTCACAGGCCAACTTCCTCAATTGCTGTCATAACAATGTTAGCAATAAATTTATCCTTCACCTCCCTCTCATAATCCACTAACTTCAAAAAACATTGCCCCATTAGTGGACACTACAATGATAATCATCATTGCTGCATTAGGGGACTAGAGTAGAGCCCCAATCTATACTCAAAATCAACACTTAGAGGTCCTTAATACCCCCCTTCCAACATACAAACTAGGGCTCTGACAAAGAGTTCCCAAAACCCACAAATCAAGATTGGTTCTTCAACCCAATCTCCTACACCCTTATAGCATTAATTCACACAACTCAACCCTACTAATCTAGGGATGGAACCAGGGTTCTCACAAGGTTTAATATCAATTCCCAATGGAATGGAACACCAATCCTACACCAAGTAATCTTATAACACAATTTAGACACCAAAACCTACTATAGGGCTACAAGGAGAAAACCAGAATTCTTGAGGGCAACCTACTTGGAACTCCACCAACTAAGGTCTTAACCACCCCCAAAGGTTTCAATCAACCTATCAACAGTACACACCAAGTTTGGACTTTTGATCAATCTCCAAACTCCGACTGTCCACAAATCTCTCCTAGGCCTAATAGGGCTAATTAGGTCCAATTAACAAAGGAAGTGTTCGAAATCTTTGCCTCCTTCCAATCTAAACTATTGGAACATCTATAGGATTGCATAAAACTACTAAATCCAAAGATTTAGATCTTCATTCCACCCCTGGGCCAAGTTGTGTCTTCAAACCCACAATTCTGGACAGTCACATAGAGATGCATGTCCAGAGGGTTTAATCTTTCCTCTTCTCTCCATTGACTTCCCGATCTAAGACCTCAGAAATCTTATAGTACATCCTCCCTCCTCTCTTTCCACCAAGAATCAATAATTTTCCATGGTGGATTCTCTTGGAAAGAGGAATTTTGTTTCGAAACCCTAGGTAAACCCTAGGTAGGGCCTTCCTGCAACCTGTGAACACTCAAATTTGAATAACTTTAGATCTGTAATGTCCCTGGTATTTTTGGAATATCTTTCTAAGAATTAACCTATAAGAAAGATGTTAGCAACAATAGTATGGACACATAAATATGAATAGAAAGCTAATTAATTAATTATCTACCCAACTAACTAATCCCTACAAAAGGAAGTCTACCAGGTCGGGCTCATAACCTTAATAAAGACCCTTGTGTCCTTTGATTAAATTTTGTCGTCGTCCTCTGGAGCGCATCCTTATGGACTTCCCGAGCAAAGTCTGCCAGGTCGGACTCATGACCTTATAAGGATCTTTATAGTCCTTGGCCCAATCTTGTCGTCATCCACTGGAGCGCATCACTCAGGGCTTATAGGCTGACCATAGGTCCATTCCTCTTCTTGGAAGAGATTTCCTCTATCCAAGGCTTTGTACATATGCATATGTGGGTCATCAGTGTACACTGGCTTAGTGGAGGTCTTAATCCCCCTTGAGATTTCCTTGTCAGTAATTACTTTGAAATAGTATTATTAATGAATTATCATTTATAATCTGAAATGAAATCATAACATTATTTATGATGAATCTTAATTGAAATTATCCTCTTTTAGTATCATATAAATTGTGAATGATTAACTTGGTCATATATATATATATATATATATATATATATCTGAATCATTATATTATTTATATATTAAATCTGAATCATTAAAATCCATATTATATTAAATTTGAATAATTAAAAGAATTTGAAATGGTTTATATATATATACATTGTATATATATATATAAGTACTTACTTATTACTGCTGTCAATATTCCTGTATGTTGACTGTATTTCCTTTTATTCTTCTCCTGTTTTCTTTTTTCTCCTTTTTTTTCTTTTATCTTTTCTTATTCCCCATAAATACCTTAAAAGTATGAAGGGCTATATTGTTTGAATGCCCAAGAGACGCGTCTTATAAGGAGACTACATCTCCTTACTGTGCTAACGATCCTCCTCTTAATTGCTACTAATTATAATGGTTCTTATTTACTGATCTACATAGTTTAATCATTTACAAACTTATTTCTTTAATTCGATCATGATTACAGTCTGACATAGACATCTATTTACTCAAGATACATAGATTTATAGCATTCGAATGTTACGTAAAGAATGTTCCATGATTAACACTTATTCGCTGATGCTTTGCGCCTAGATAATACATGGAGCAATTTCATTATTCTTTGGTTTATTTTTTATCGGGCTAACCATTATTAATATTTATATGGGAAGTCTTTATTGTTGACAAAAGAGTAATGGAGAATATTTGATATTAAAGACTGTCACTTGAATCATTGGTATCTAATTTATATTCATATTTAGCATATTCTTGTTTGGTCTGGAAAGTTGGAACCGAACATTTGAAAATAATGGGATGTTGTTTGACAACTATATTAATGTTGGTGATTAATGTTAATATATATATATATATATATATATTATTTATTATATGTTGTCAAGTATTATATTGATAAACAGTATATAAATAATATTATTATTATATTTATATTTAATTTAAATAAAATAATATTGCTTATCTATATTTATTTATAATATGATTGAATAATTATTTATATAATTATAAATATTATTATATTTATATTTAATTTAAATAAAATAATATTGCTTATCTATATTTATTTATTATATGATTGAATAATTATTTATATAATTATAATTCATTTATTGAATTCAATTTCAGAAATGTGGGATATCACATTATATATTGTTAATTATAGTATTTATATATTATACAATATATCATATGAATAGTATATATTAATAATATTCAATTATCGTTAATTATTTATATTATGATCATTACTATATATTTTATTATAAATTCAATAATAATATATATTGAATCTATTTATATACTTGTTAAAATATTATTATGACTATTTATTTCATTTATCTATTTATCTTGATTGGGGGGTTAACGAGGGACATGACAAGATCCTGGTCGATTCAAGACCTCAAATCAAATGCAAATCACTCTTAAGACACAGGACCAACTTCTAAAGTCATTCATATGCACATGTGTGACTGTACAGGTCCGTACAATTCAAGAACACAATCTATTTCTCAAGAAATCAATGAATTTTATTGAATTCAGATATCAAAAACTTCTCCAAATCTTCCAACTAACTTGGATCGAAGTTTTTCCTTATGTTTATACATTCCTCAATCGGTTCAACCAATCTGAGATGGTTGTGACCGTTGAGATTCAAACTTAACAACTTTTCAAAAATTGCTTAATGCAACATTGACAACATTGACAACTTTTGCCGAAGTTGTCAATTGTCAATCAAACTTATTAATCTCCATCCTAGACTCCACCTAGGACCTTAGAAAGGCTTAAATAACTTATTTCCACCTTATCTTAGGCCAACTAGACCATCCTAGTTACTTAGACTATTCTAGCCCTTTCTAACCAAATTGTCTATAATGGCCAAGATAGACACTTAGGTTTATAACCATACCCAATGTCACCTTGCCTTACAAAATAGGACTTTATTACATCATTGGATTCAAGATCCAACCAATTCCTTAACCTTTCACACTAACCCTTCAATGAGTTGGTGTTCCTGCAGCTATGGATGAATTTAAGGGTGCTCCTGCACCAGGGGCACTTAAACAACATAAAATCATGTACTAACCACTATAAAAATAAAAATACTACAAAATCATTGGTCAAACTCAATCAACATCATATGCCTCTTCAAAAATATCATCATGACCATCCAAATTAGATGATGTAGGTATTGGTATGTTAGAAAAGTCACAAATAGGCCACTAGCACTCTCATGCACCCTAGCTAACTCAATCTCAACATCAAGTGTGGTGTTCCCATCCTTCACCTAATAACAAGTTAGCAATTTAACATATATGTGATCAAGGAGTGGCAGACCTTGAGCACTTTCAAGTAGCTAGTAAATGAAGATAGACAATAGCAAGTAGATAGTTTTGCATATTCTCATCAATAAAACCAGTGGCCCTATCGAGGAAAATCGTCTTATTTATAAGACTTCACAATTTTCCTATCATCATCAAGTAAAGAACAGAGAAGGAGATGTATTGAGGTTCTTTGAGACCAAGTGATATAATCAAGGTTTGCAGACTTCAAGCAAATAGTATTGGTATACTGGCTACTAAGCAGCAGACGATATTGGACAATGAGGTTGTTCCATAAGAACATTTGGTTTCATCACTAGCAAGCATACAATATCTTTGTCCAGCATGACACCAAAATCTGATATGGATATTGAGCTCACATGATATCAAGCATAACAATCTTGTTGGTCACCAACCTTATCAATGTGTAGATCGTGATTTTACCATTGATTACATTGAACCAATGTGATCAACATAATAAACAGCAAATTCATAATCTGGCATGTTCATAAGATGGCATCCCCCATAAAGATATATCGATCATCATCAAGACAAAATGATATAGATGGAAGTATGGTGCATACTAAAGATATGACAATGATCTAGCAAAAATCAGATATCATAATATCGATGCCATGCAGATACATACGTATTGTAGCAAATATTCATGATTACACTAAGCAAGGAGAAGTCTTACATGCATCGAGCATATATGAAGGCGATCAATGTCGATATCATCAATTAACTCAATCCTAGCCACATCCCACAAGTTAGGACCAATGACAAGTCTACAAAAAGTTGCCCCGTACTCTTGGCTGACTTTTATATCTCTATATGCAGATTCTTGTGTTGAGATGTTGTTGTTGGCATTGTTGGCATTGTTGTCAAACCTATGTACCAAATGGTTGTGCTCCGGATGATGTACAGATTTTATCTATTCTATGTAGTATATTACGGTAATGAATTATGTGGATGGTTATCCTTGTTGATATTATGGCCTTGTTGGCAAATATCTCTTGCATCGGATAAGATATTAAATATATGGCGTATATATTTCGATATATAAATAATAATATTAAATATATGAGATATTTAATATTCATTGTTTATTAGCAAATCGATTATATATTGCTTAATTTGTCTCGGCCCAAAGTCGGCCCCCTTGGGATATATTATCTTGTTCAAGTCGGCCTCTTGAGAAGGCACTCCCTACTCATATAAAGGAGGGACAATTTTTGGGAGAAGAGATATCAAAGACATAACATATTCTCCTCTTCCAAGAATCGTTTAAGGCAGCATAAAGGAGCAGCGAATTCATCAATTAAGAAGCAGTGAAATTCATTGTTTAATGGCGCATCATCCCTCGGACTGAGATTTCTCTGCCCTAATAGCAGCATATTATCCATAGGTGCGAATTCTGGACTAGGAGGAGCAATACAACTGCAGATCTCAAGGCAGATTTATAGTGACTTCAGTCTGATCCTAGGTCAAAGCAAAGTTCAGATTGATGACATTTTGGAAGCCCTAGATGGGCTGACCTAGCCCATTCACATCACTCACCTTGGAGACTTAGAAGGGACTGATCTGAAGATCATTTCAGAACTACAATCCGGGTACTATCTCTCCTTGCTCTTAATCATTTATTTATATCCTATGCTTAGTCTTGAAAGATCTCTATAGCTTGAACATTTCTAGGTAAATCTGGAAAATATTAACATGGTATCAGAGCCTAAGTAGAGCAAAGATTCATTTCAGATTTAGAAATTCAAACTAACTCTTTCAAACTAAGTTGGTTATCATGTCAACCGGGATTAGACCCGAAGATAGGCTTGAGGGAGATGTTACTTTTACATCTTGGAAGATGAGGTTATTAATCATTCTAAGGGAATTAGAAATTACTTCAATCATTGAAGATCCTCCTAAAGATAATATGGATGATGATGAAAAGAAGAAATGGAACAAAAACAACAATAAAGCAATGAGGATAATTGTTGATAGTGTTAAAGACCACATTGTGTCAACAATTGCAAATCTAGAGAATGCATATGAGATGTTCACTTCATTATTTGGTATGTTTCAAATCAACAACACAAATATGGTCCTAGCTCTCAAAAATAACCTCTCCCAAATAAAGATGAATCAAGGGGAGTCAATCACTTCATACTTCATGAGGATCATTGAGTTAAGGAATCAACTATCATCAATTGGGTTCAATTATGATAATAAAGAGCTAGCTGTGACAGCTCTTAACGGATTGCCTTTTACTTGGGAAGCATTCATTCAAGGGATTAGTGCATGTTCCAAATTACCTACTCTTGATAGACTAAAGACCGATTGTCTTCAAGAAGAAGCAAGATTAATATCAAGAGTCTCAATCTTCAAGGAAGATATTCAAGTTCTTTACTCCCAAAACTTAAAAGGGGGGGTAGGAAAATTCAAGAAGAAGAAAGAATTCCAAAAAGATAAAGGGAACGAAAATGAAGGAAGTTCAAAGGACAAAGGGGGAAGTAAGAAGTACTTTAAGAAGAGGAGATCTTTCAAGAGGGACTCCTCTAAAACTAAATGCTATAAATGTGAGAAGTTTGTTCATATAGCTGTAAATTGTCTTGACAGGAAGAACCTTCAAGCATCCTTTGTGGAGAAAAAGTAACCGAAACTGAGCACTTTGCACTTTGAGAGGGAGTTGCAATTTGAGAGGGAGTTTTATATATGGGCTCACTTGTGAAATTGTCTAAGTTATAAACTCAATCTGCTGGTTACTTACATCTACATCTTTGTATCTGTTGTTTATGAGAAGCATACTTTACATTATGTTGCAGCACTAACATATTTCTGTTATATATGTACATACTTTACGCTGTTATATACAGCTGGTCTCTAGCATAACTAATTTACATTGATGTATGGGTGGCAACATACATAACTATCTATTGAGCATAGATATTGGCATATTTGGCATATTTTATAGGAACATACATTGTGATATTCTGACTGTGTATGCATAGGAGCATACCTCACATTGGCATATGTTATGTTTTTACATTGCCTTGCTTATGTTGTGTTCATGTGTGAACACATTTCTTTTATAGTAGGAAACTATATGAGTGAATACATCTCTTGGTTTATGTTAGCATTGGAATATGTTAGCATTGATTTATATACCTTCTTTGGCTCGTATTCATGGTTATTTGAGAACATATTTTTGTTATGACACATGTTATACCTTACGCTATTATGGGAAAATACACAGCTGATTGTTAGCATAACTGATTAACGCTTCTCTTTATCGATGCATGGGTGCATACATTATTGGTTAATGAATGTTGGAGCATACTTACATTGGCACATGTTGTGTATGTTGCATTTTACAATTGGCATTTTTGGGGTCATACATTATGATGCTGTTTACCCGCTGGGGTAAACTTAGTATTGCACAGACATAGTATAGGAAATATAATAAACACAGAATATATCATAGAATAATAAATACTTTCATTAATCATTCCATACTGGCAAGTACATTCACATTATATTGATCATACAATCATATCCCCGTGTCCAACCTCCGAGAGAGTATATAAAGTACCCGAAGGGCCACGACCGAAACGTCGTGACATAACTGTCTAACCTCTCAGTCACTAACGACCGAGAGTAACATAATACTTTACTAACATAATAACCCGTACATACAATTATCCCGACAACATCATCCCCCCCAAAAAAACAAGTCGTCTCCGACGACTTACAACAACAGGGAGATGAAATACACCACATAGAAGAAGAAAATCATTGAGAAGGGGCAGAGGGGCGTCCCTGAAAAGATGAAGTGCCGCCCTCCCCATCAATGCTACGTCCAGTAGGTCTTTTCCGTCACATCCCATTCCTCTCGTGCCTGCACCAAACTTGTCTCCAAAACATACTGTTCAGCTATAGCCTCCGCTAACACCATACTGTCTCCCTAGCCAATCTGACCTTGATAGCCACCCGTGCCAACTTCTCTGCTTCCAACTCCTGGGTACGTTGAGCCAAGTGTTGCTCTACTGCCTCCAACTAGGTGGTCAACTCCTCCCGAGCTCTCTATGCATCCACCAAGACAGTCTCACGTCCAGCCAACACCTACTCCAAGTGCCTCAAAGCGTAGTACCCCTCTTGAAAGACTTGCTCCAGTGCTCTCTTCACCTCCGGCATGCAGACACTCCATGCCTGTAGCAGCTCCGATCTCATCAATAGGTCACACTCTCCAAGGGCTGATAACTGAACCGACTGGGGGTCTAGGGGGCAACGCCCCCAGCGGGGTCAAGGGGCAGCGCCCCCGCCGCCAAGACCAATTTAGCACTCTCAAACCCACACAGAAGTCTATGGAACACACCATTTTGTGATTTTCTTCTGATCTCGTACTCTTTTCTGTAAAGCGCTTATGTTTTCCTTACTACCTCATTATACCCTTCCCTTTGGTACCATAAGTTACTCATTTTGAACTGTTTTGATTTGTCGTCATTTTTTTATTTATTTTTTTTAATGTTTGTCAACCCTTGCCGTCAATGACTGTCTTCTTCTTCCTGTGCCCGTACGGAATTGTATGTTTCAACTTCCCTAAGTCTACCGAATTTACTTTTTAAATCTTAGGCCTAAATGCAGCCGTACATTCCTTGGACGGTATTCTTGTTACACCTTTCAATGCCGTATGGCGTTATGATCCCCTTGGTCGTACGACGTCCAAGCTCTTCTCCGTGTATGGTAGTCTTTTGACCGTACGGTATTGCAATGTTTCTGCACGAGGCATATAACAACCTACCTCTCAGTCCGTACGGTGCCATACGATGGATATCCCAATCCTTGTATGCGCCAATGGCCATACGGCCGATGCTGGCAAAACGTACTCTATTTCCTCCGTACAGTGGCATCATTGTCTTTACATACCATATGGTACTGTACGGTCGTCTTCTTATTCGTACGGAACCGTACGGCCATCTACAAAAAACTTTCAATGGTTTCGGTTTCATATAGGCTCTGTACAGTGTTTTAACTTGTGTTGTTTGATTTCGTACGGTACCGTACGGTGGTTTATAATGCCGTACAGTGTACGGTGCCGTGCGGTGCCACTTTTTTTCTTCTTTTTTTTTCAAATTTTTTTTTCTCCACCGTACGGTCATGCATAGCCGTACGGGTGTTTTTCAATTTCCTGTCTGGAGGCTTCTCTGGTCGCCCGTACGGATGGTTCTTGGGTCGCCTGCATGACCACTTGAGTCATTTTTCATCCTCTCGGTTGCTCTGTCCCTCCTCTCTGGTCCATCCTCTCTAGGGAAGGTTTCAATTTGGTCCCGTTGATGGCATCATGTATCCGTTCGTCGAGAGTCCATAACTTGACAGCCCTGTCATAGCCGACTTCCCGACATGTTCCTCGCTTAATCTCATTATGCAGCCGTTCCCTCAAGCTTTCCCTGTGGCCGAGTCCATTTTCAATGGCCAGCCAAAGGCTTGGAACCATAAATTCTATAGGGACCACAGCCTCTTGCCCGTACATAAGAAGAAGGAGAATCAAGAGTTTGAAGGTTACAGTCTTCCACACAAGATTTCAGTCGTCTCCCGTGGCGATGGTTTTCGGATTTCTCTCATCCATCTCCGTACCCAGATTCAAAGGTTTCACCGTCGGTTCTTCGTACTTCATAGCCTCCTTGTTTTTAAATTGATGTGCGGGTACGGTGTCCATTGTAGCTTCTCCTTCCTTATACTCCCCGTACTCTGGAGGATATTGATCTGGCTCCTCTTCGTCGACGCTTAATACGTTACAGGAGGGTGAGAACATCTCATAGTCCTCCTGCTGCCAATGGAACAATCCATTTAGTGAATCTGTGTCATCCTCCGAACGGCATCCTCCGAGTTTTAGTATGCCTTCGGCATCCGAATCCATCCCCTCTCTGCCTTCGTCTCGTGGGTTATTCTCCCCTTCAAATTCAGATCCCGAGGAAGAGGCAAGTTCCTCGCTCACCAACTGTGTCCGGAGATCAATAGTAAACTTCTTGCCTCCACTCTCCATTGAGAGTGTATTCCGTTTCCAGTTGTGGTTTGCCTTCGCTGCCACCAGCCATCCTCTTCCGAGTATGGCGTCATACCCTTTCTGTTTCAACGAAATGACCACAAAGTCGAGCACAAATGGCTGTGCACCCACGGTGACTTGTTGTGCCATCAACGTGCCGAGGGGTTTAATCCTGTGCTGGTCGGCACTTAGCAAATTAAACGTAGGTGGCCACAGAGTGGGCTTCCCTAGCTTTTTCCATGTGTCCTCCGGAAGGACGTTTACCCCGGATCCGCCATCTACTATAGTATCCGTTAGGATGGTGCCCAGGATGCCCATCTCCACCACGGCTGGATGTCTGCCATTGTTGACGGCGAGCAACATTGGATTTGTCACCGAGTTTCCCGGTACGGAAGCATCCGTGTGTCTCGGTTTGGGTTTATCAACCTTTGTACCCAACAACACTGTCCCCAATTGAGGCATGGTGTATAGGAGGTCCTCCAGCTTGACAGGCACCTCCAGTTGAAGCATCTGTCGTACAATGTTCCTCTCCGCATCTGTGCAGTAGGGTCCGGATGATTCGTGTGTCTCTCCCCGTTGGGCTTTCATCGCCCTTTCTATTTCCTCCCTTGCCTCCGCCATTCTCTACTTCTCCGTTCGGGGATGGGGGTAGCGGGCTTCCTTCGCTTGCCCTCGGGTAAGAGCAAGTATAGCTTCTTTAATCCGTGTGTTGCCTTCGATATCAATCAGATTGGCCCCTACGCCAGACTTTGGACAATCGGCATCTTCATGGTTACCGGGCCCACACCACCGACACAGCTGCTGAGGGGCATCACTATTGTTACACTCACTTGCGTAATGACCCCATTGGTTGCATGCCCTACATTGGATCATTGGGCGTCCCTTCGCGTCATACTGGACCTTGCTTCGGGTGGAATTATTATTGTTCCCTCCACCTCGCCGGTTGCCACGGTAACCTCCTGAAGATGCATTATTGTTTGGTTTCGTCCCCCCTGATGTGGATGGTTGTTCTTGTGTATAGAGCACTTGCTGGTTACGCGCCTTCAGATTGTATGGGCATTCCTTCGTAGAATGTCCCATAATCTGGCAGATGTCACAGAATGCCTTCTTGGGACAGGCACCCTTCGTGTGGCCGCTCTCCTTACAATCCGTGCACCACAGTTCATCATCCTTGCTTGTTGTCCCCTTCATTGTCTTAAACTCTTTTAACATCCGTTCTATATCCTTCTGAAGGGCCGTGACTTTCCTCTTCGGCTTCTCGTCGCTGCCACTCTCCTCTTCGGACGTATCGTCTTCAGATGACGAAGATCTATTCTTCTTCTTTTTGGCTATCTTATCTTCGCTTTCCAGGTCCATGGCCCGGTTGTATGCATCATTGTAGGATGTCGGAGGCACAATTTTCATCTTCCGTCGTAGCTTAGGATTCAAACCCTCGACAAACCACCTCTTCTTTAGGCCGTCAGCCGGTTGGCTTTCCATCTTTCCGACTAATTCCTTTAGCCGGCGGCCATACACTCGTACAGTCTCCCTCTTCCCTTGCTTTGTTCCATAAATCTCTGAGACTATCTCATTATCATCTCGTAGTAGCCGGAATTCCTTCTCGAATCCCCCCTTCAGGTCATCCCATGTGGTTATGTTCGTTCTATCCAGATCCGCGTACTAGTCAATGGCCACGCCTCTCAGTGTGGCGGGGAACTGCCTCATCCATTCGTTTTGGTCAGTCACCCCGTTGGCTGCCCAGATGGTTTCACACGTACGGCAATGTCGTACTGGATCATCCTTTCCATCATCATGGAACTTGGGCAACTTTTCTTTGTGAGTCGCCATAGGTGGTTGGGTCGTTTGTTGTCTGGCACCACCGCCTGTGGTACCCGCACCCACCCCTACTATATTGCTTCATGTAGTATTTACTAATGGCACTTGTTGAGCCTCCGTAACCGGTGGAGCTGTGTTGTGTGGAGTCGTGGGCTCCAATGGAGGGTTTACGTGTGCCTCCCGAGTGTCTTCGGTCGCACTATCTCTGGTACCTCCGGCTGATCTGTCACCATCACCCTCACCCTTAGCTGTACGGTTCCCTTCGTGATCACGGTCTTCCGCACGTGGTGTACGGACCCAGTCTTCAAACTGGTTTCGTTCTTCCTGGAGGAAGGTCTTCAACGCTCGTGTTTCCTCAATTAATTCTTCACTACTTCGCACCCTTCAATGTTCCGGCGAAATGAACTGTTCCAATTTGGCTTCTGCACCTTCCGTGCCACTTCCGAGGTCCCCTTCGGGCAACCCTCCAGCAAGCTAGTCCTTGGCAAGTTGCCTGAGCCTACACCGACGTTCACGTTGCTGCGCGGATATCAAAACCTTCTGTGCGGCTTCCCCTTCGTCATCTCGTGTCTTTTTATTTCTATCTTTATTTAAAACATTGGGCATAAATCCTTTCCTCACTCTCTTCCCGAGTACGTCTAGGCAACGGCGCCAGATGTTTACCCACTGGGGTAAACTTAGTATTGCACAGACATAGTATAGGAAATATAATAAACACAGAATATATCATAGAATAATAAATACTTTCATTAATCATTCCATACTGGCAAGTACATTCACATTATATTGATCATACAATCATATCCCCGTGTCCAACCTCCGAGAGAGTATATAAAGTACCCGAAGGGCCACGACCGAAACGTCGTGACATAACTGTCTAACCTCTCAGTCACTAACAACCAAGAGTAACATAATACTTTACTAACATAATAACCCGTACATACAATTATCCCGACAACAGATGCTTAGAGATAATGTTGTTGTATGCTTGGGAGCATACTTTATATGGGTATATGTTATCCTTTATTTATCATATATAAGGGTGGATACATCTCTTATAGAAGGATCTATATTGCATTACATCTGGTTATATGTTGGACAAATTTTGGTTACCCTTATGTGATGAGACTTATGTGATTATGCTTATGACTAAGACTTGTCTATGGATTATGCTTGTTCTATGAAAGAACTGCATTTGATTTGGCTACTTATTGTGTATGTAGGTAGCATACTTTAGTGGCTTATTGTGTATGTATGGATCATACTTTCTTTTATAGCTTAGTCTATATTTATTGATTATAGCTGAGTCTATATTACATGTGGTTCTATGTGTGAACACATTTTCATTACATTGAACTTGATTCTTATGATTATAAGATCATATTGGTTACTCTTATACTTATGTGGATTCATGAGATGAGATTTTTTATTTTTTTTGTTGTGTCTAGTTCATTTGATTACATCTATGCATATGGCTAAGTTGTTTCTTATGAATTGGATACTTAGAGAATATCATGGACTTGGTATTCTTCTCATGGATCAGGGATCCATTGTTGAGCATATGGTGACATCATGGACTTGATGTCTCGAAGCCATTGCTCCAAGCACTTGGTGAATATCATGGACTTGATATTTGTTAGACCAATGCTCGAGGATATCATGCATTTGATATCTTGTGGATCAAGGATCCACATCTGAGTAATTGGTGGACATCATGGACTTGATGTCGATAGGCCATTACTTCAAGCACTTGGTGAATATCATGGACTTGATTTCGTTAGATCAATGCTCTTAATCATCATGGACTTGATATTCTATTGGCTGAGTCAAGAGGACTCGTGGATCTAGTTATCCACAAATTGGATAGAAAACATCATGAATTGATGATAACTTGTGTCCGGAAAGTATCATGGACTTGATACTACCTTGAATATCATGGACTTGATATTCAAAATAGTCAAGGTGACTAGTGGATTTAGGAAATTCACAAATTGATTGGAAATATTTGATATCGTGGACTTGATATCACTTATGGTTGATAAACATCACGGACTTGATGTTATCATGAATATCATGGACTTGATATTCTTGGGTCATGGAGACCAATGGATCTAGGAGATCCACATTTGGATAGTAAGCATCATTTGATCTGATGTTTCTCATATGAATATGAGATGTGTAGTTGAGGAATAATGAAGAACATTTGTCTTCTCATTATATCTCGTAGATAGAGATCTACTATCATAGATGAGAGATCTATGGCATTGTTGGATAAGGAATCCATTTTTATGTTTTGTGCTTTGAGTCGCAGAGACACATCCGGTTGGTAAACATCTTGAGATTTGATTTTACCATGAAAAGATGATTTTCATATGGATATGAAATCTCTGATTGGAAATGATAATGAACATATATGTTCTTATCAATATTGGTAGGATGGAGATCTACCTTCATAGATAAGAGATCTATGAAATCCATTTTGGTTATGTTTTATGATGAAGGATCCATGAGTGGATCTTTGCCTCAAGTCCAAGAGGGAGTGTTGATATTATGGCCTTGTCGGCAAATATCTCTTGCATCGGATAAGATATTAAATATATGGCATATATATTTCGATATATAAATAATAATATTAAATATATGAAATATTTAATATTCATTGTTTATTAGCAAATCGATTATATATTGCTTAATTTGTCTCGGCCCAAAGTCGGCCCCCTTGGGATATATTATCTTGTTCAAGTCGGCCTCTTGAGGAGGCACTCCCTACTCATATAAAGGAGGGACGATTTTTGGGAGAAGAGATATCAAAGACAACATATTCTCCTCTTCCAAGAATCGTTTAAGGCAGCATAAAGGAGCAGCGAATTCATCAATTAAGAAGCCGTGAAATTCATTGTTTAATGGCGCATCATCCCTTGGACTGAGATTTCTCTGCCCTAATAGCAGCATATTATCCATAGGTGCGAATTCTAGACTAGGAGGAGCAATACAACGGCAGATCTCAAGGCAGATTTACAGTGACTTCAGTCTAATCCTAGGTCAAAGTAAAGTTCAGATTGATGACATTTTGGAAGCCCTAGATGGGCTGACCTAGCCCATTCACATCCACTTACCTTGGAGACTTAGAAGGGACTGTTCTGAAGATCATTTCAGAACTAGAATCCGGGTACTATCTCTCCTTGTTCTTAATCATTTCTTTATATCTTGTGCTTAGTCTTGAAAGATCTCTATAGCTTGAACATTCCTAGGTAAATCTAGAAAATATTAACAATCCTTGCTGCGGTAATGGTGATATATCTTTTTGGTACATCTATGGTATTTTGTAAGTACAAAATGATAAAGATTGGATGGATATCATTGGCTGCTTTGCTCAAAGTTTATTATGGGCATCTCTGCTATCCGGACAATCATGTAGTATAATGGAAGATTTTGGTATGTCATTTGTATTCAGTTATAAACTGATGCTACTTGGTGCTATCCTTCGGTTGGTGCTAAATTTTGTGGTGATCAAGACATGGTCTTGGTTGTGGGGTTCCTATCGGCTCCAGAATATCTCTTATGTTATTTTTCGATATTCGTGCTATGTAACGTGCTTATCTTATGTATGACCTATCTTCAGGTCCCGTGGTAGCATGATATGAAGTTCTCATATGTGCGACCTATCTTTTATGTCTACTGCTAGCGTGTTGAACTTTATTGAAATATCTTTTTGCATTCAAGCCGACATGTTTTGCTAGGTCGACTTATGTATATGGTTCAATGGATATGTATATATACATAACATCTATTTGGATCCGAGTGTGTGTGCGTGTGACTAGGTATGTTGAAAGTGGTATGATGTGAATATGGTTATGTGAATGAATACTTGGTGGAGAAGTGTGCGAGCAGAAAAAGAAATGCGAAGGATAATAGTGAAGGCAAAGGAAAGCTAGTGACAGAAAGAGGTGTTCAATTTTGCAGAAAGATTGTTTAAGGTTGGAAGAAGATCTCTAACCTGATTTGCTGCAATCAATTGTTGTTGTGCTACTAACTAGAACTGTTTCATGCATATGCAGATGCAAAATTATCAGTTCACATTTTGTGTGTAAGACCTTTTTGTAATCAATCATTTTTGTGTCAAGGCAGTTAGCCCAACCGGCAGTGAGCAAATGAGCAGTGAGCCCTTGTTAAAATCACCTTAATCGATGTTATATACATGAGAATTAGTTTCTCCGTGGTTTTTCTCATTTTAGGTTTCCACGTTAATTTTGTTTTTATGGTGCTTGTTGTTTATGTACTCTCATGTTCTTCTCTATTTTAATTATCTAAATGATTTAAGATTGCTCCAGATCAATTAAGTTTGTGAAAAAAAAGAGTTTTTAGATAACTGATTCACCCCCTTTAGATAACTGATTCACCCCCCTCCTCTCAGTTATCTAGCTTGTTCAACAATTGGTATTAGAGCTTCATCCCTTGCAGATAGAGCTTAACTGTTTGAGGGAGATCTTGGATTATTACTATGATGAGAATCTACAAATAATGTTGGATGACATGGAATGCACTAAGTCTGAAAATGAGGAATTGAAAGAGAACATCAAGGAAGCCAATACTTGTATCTCCAAGCTGAGGGAGCGAATCTGAAAAGTCAAGGCAAGACACAAAAAGGTGAGCCGGGAGCTAAAGGAATCAAAGGAAAATGTGGCAAATCTGAAACTACAATTGGATGAGTGCAAAATTACTGAACAATTTCTCAAAGACAACATCAAGCAAAAAATGGAAAATGACCGAAGGAGATCTAAAAGATACTATCAAAAAGAAGTTGGAAGAATGGAAGAAGACTGAAGAAAGTTTCAAAGATATTATCATGCAGAAAATAAAGGAAAATGAGAAGCTGAATCAATAATAAAGGAAGCTAAGATTTGAAGAAAAAGTTTGTGAGTAGCATTATTTTGGATCAACTTTTGTCCCTGCAGAAATGTCACAAGGACAAGGAAGGATTAGGTTTCACTGGTGATTGTTTAAATCAGAAGGCCAAGGGTAAAGACAAGGAAGTTGAAGCTGAAGCAAAATCAGAAGTAACAAGCAAGGTCTAGAATTTAGGAACTCCTACAAGAAGATCTCTGATCAAGCAACCAAATGCTCAAAGGTATTTATCATTCAATGGTCATTGTTTTATATGCAAGAATTTTGGACATAAGGCTATAGAGTGTAAGAGCGGGAAGGAACAAAATGTTCAATGTTTTAGCTGTCACAAGTTTGGTCATAAGGCAAATCGGTGCAGAAGTCAAGTTTCTAATACAATTAAGAAGATTAGGATGAATAATATCTTTCATGGAAATTGCTATGTTTGTCACAATTATGATCACGAGGCTAATCAGTGCAAATCTAGGGTTCAATCACTGAGATCAGGACAGAAGTATGTTAGATGTTTCAAATGTGGTCAAACCAGAGTTCCATGACTTAGACTCGCCTATGACTCGGCAAGGTCAACTCGACCCGTGACTCGCCGATGACTCGGCAAAATGAAAAACAAAGATTTTTTACAATTTAAAACTTGTTTCACACACCCATTATTAAATCAGGGTTCAATCAGAGTTTCCAAAGTTAAATGAAGAAAGAAGGATCATTTTGGAAACAATGGTCATCATTCATAAAAGAAGCAAGCATCTGAAGGAGAGGCAAAATCATTGAATATCTTATTGAAGAACTTACCATTGGAGATTGCTTCTTGGGAAGATGAAAGATTCATTCAAAGTATCAAAGGCTAAGCACTGAGAACAATTCTTTTTTGAAGAACAGGTCATATTACTGAGACAAAAGCATCCTAATCCACAATCTTGTATCACAAAAAAAATTATTTTTCAAAGTTTTTATGGTTGTTTGTCTGGTAAGCTTTTTCGACTAATATGCCTTCTCATAGGGTTACTACAGGCATGTTGTAGATTGCTATAGGTCATCTATAAGTTGTTAAATGTGCTATTAAGACTTGCAGGTGTTATATAGCGTGTTGTTCAAGCTGTTGCGGGATTAATGAAAGATGCTACAGGTATATTGGAGGCTGTAACAGGTGTGTTAGGAAGCTAATATAATTGTATTGGAAGCTGCTAAGGGTGTATTGGAAGTTTTTACAAGTTTATTTAGACTGCTACAAACAACATGATAACATGCTATAGGTGTTTGGAGACAAGCTCTATGCTAGGTCATTTTGTTCATGTGATTATCATTACTTTCAGCAACAAAGTTGATGTCAAAAGGGAAATGCAGCGATTTCATGTGACTTGTAAACAATTGATATTCCACCTGGTGACCAATCAACATCTTCAAGGTACCAAGCGGGTCATGGGCCGCGGGCCACGACCAATCAACATTTTGCAAACAATTGTTATTCCACCTGGTGACCAATCAACATCTTCAAGGTACCAAGCAGGTCATGGGCCACGGACCCAGCGGGTCATGGCCCATGACCCATCGGGTCATGCTAGCGGGTCATGAAAACCCGCTCAACAGTGCTCGGCCCACAGGTAGTTAATACTCGCACTACCCGCAGCGAGTAATGGAACACTGAGTCAAACTGGTCATTGTGCTGCCACATGCAGATCTGTTGTTGCTCCGAAAAAGTCTAGAAATGATAAGAATGTTATAGTTTCAAGTGAACCTTAGAAGACAGCCATGGTATAGAAAAAGAAGGAAGCTAGTGAAGTGAATTTTGTGGCACCGGATCTCAATGCTAGCTCTTCCAGTAACTGAGCCTACTGATTTTGCTCAAGGGGAGTGTTGAAAAGCTAAATCTATCGATTCCCCCTCTCTAAAGTGATACCGGTTGTATTTGTTGTGTCTCCGACATATTTTGGTTGGTGAGATATATTATGATTGGTTCGGTTGATTGATGTGCGATGTACGATCTGTTTGCATCATCGATATAAATTTTGGCAGCATAAGTAATTATGAGGAGTCAATGTTAAAAAGGTAAAAATTCAAATCATTTGTCATTGTTTGTGAAGATGAAAACGAGGAATTTGCAGAGCTATTGAGAGTTTGTAAAGCTAGGTCAATTGTGAAGATGGAATCTAGTTTGATTGTTCATGAATCTAGCGTCGTCGTTCCACAGATGCTGAAAAGAGTTGAATTGGAAGAATTTGTTCATGAAAAGATAAGGCAAATGGAAGTAGGGTAAAAGGCTGATGAGTTGCAGCGGGTTTGTACTTTGGGTATGGACTTATGGGGAAAATTCCCCTAGTTTGCAGAAAAGGAGTCAATTTTATTCTTGTTGAGTCGATTCAAGGATGGAAGTACAATTTTGGACAAACACTATACGGTTACAAAGAAAGCGATTGAGGATATCACTAGTCTATGCACTATTGGAGGTCTTCCAAGGAAGAAGTCGGTGAAGTATAAGGACGTGAAGGAGCTTACTGGCATTGACAAAGACCCCCGTGCTCTACTGATTAATACCCTTGTCGATCTAGTTGTGAGGTATGTTGTTTATGGCATTACATATAAAATCTATTTCTGCAATCGTAAAGGTGCTACGTCTACTGTAGCTGTATATTTGGCTCATAAGATGGTAAAGGAGAGTGTGTAGTTTGATTTATGTAGTTTGCTATTAGATAATTTATTTGAAAATGTCAGAATGTCATTAGTTGAAGGTTATGTCTTCAAATTTGGATCTATGGTTATATGTTTGGTATTCTATTTTTTGAGATCATTACCATGTAGAGAAAATATGGAAAGGAGATTTGGCATCCCTGTCGGAAAGCGGATTTACAGGTACTTGGATTATCTAGAAAACAAAATGGATGCTTGCAAAGCTTATTTCTTATCTGTACAAATGAATATTTGCTTGGGCATGGTTGTATTTGGTGTTGTGCTTGTTGGTCACATTGAGGAGGGTTCCTCCTCCGGTGAGAAAGAGTTGAAGATTGTTATTGGTGATTCACCTCTGGAACCTAAGAGAAGAAAGACTAGCGTGAAGGGAAAAGAAATCATTACTATATCAAAGAAAGAAGAATAAGAAGAGAAATGAGAAGAGAAGGGAGAAGAGATGGAAAAGGATGATGTGTCTCCATCTAAATCAGTCTCTATTGATTTGGATGTGGTTCAGACTACGTTGGAAGAAGGTGAATTGGATAGGATAGGTGAAATGTGGTGTGCCTGCTCTTCGGTTAGTAGAGCGTGAAATTGAAAGTGCTTTAGTTGATCATTTGCTCAGTAAAGGTATTGTTGTTTCTAATGTGCTACCGGATGATCTGGTTAAGGTTGTTGAGGAAAGGTTTTTGTGGGATGGTTCAGAAGGACGTAAGTTTAAAGATGTAATTGAGAAGAAATGTGCTAGTGCAAAAAAGAAAATATCTAACATATTGGTGAGACAAAAGAATGCATAAAGGAAATGTCTAATATTTACCAGTATTGTCTTTGGTGGCCTACTGCAGTTGACAATTTTAGAGGTAAGATTGAGGCTATTGAGTCTAAGTTGAATTAGATTGGTAAGAATTTTGGTTTCTTCAAGGATAAGGGTGGTAAATAGAGAATCAGAGTTGGTGAGTTGTAGGCTGAGTTATTATCTGTTCAAAGACAGGGAGAGGAAGTGGTTAGAACTTTCTGGCTGGTAAAGGAATTGGTTAAGGTTCAGTTAAAACATCTTTTCGGAATTCTTTCTAATGCAAAGGATTATGAACATCAATGTCGGTCTCTAGATTGGTCATCATCATTTGATATGTTGGTTCTTCATGACAGTTTGTGTGCTCAGATGAGT
This sequence comes from Chamaecyparis obtusa, assembly GCA_027943335.1. NCBI lineage: Eukaryota > Viridiplantae > Streptophyta > Pinopsida > Cupressales > Cupressaceae > Chamaecyparis > Chamaecyparis obtusa. Next base: position 774,934 of record BSBK01001709.1, read on the forward strand.
TATGTTGTGGATGATTAGAAGAAGAGTCTTCCAATTATAAAAGAGAGGTACAAGAAAAAAATTCTTGTTAAGTCTATTGTTTTTATTTGATTTCCTAAATAATGTTGTTTGTTCAACTTTGGCCCTTTGCCATTGTTGGCAAAAAGGGGGAAAGAAAATGTAGGAGAAAAACTATGAATAGAATTATCTAACTCAAGGGGAGTTTGGGGACAACTTTGGCTGTTTCAAGTTTTTGGAAGCTTTTGGAGTTTTTTCTGGTTTTTTGTTGTTTTGCCATCAATGTCAAAGGGGGAGATTGATGAAATGTTGTTGTTGGCATTGTTGTCATTAATGTCAAAACCTATGTACCAAATGGTTGTGCCCCAGGTGATGTACAAATTTGATCTATTCAATGCAATATATTATGGTAATGAATTATATGGATGGTTATCCTTGCTCCAATAATGGTGATATATCTTTTTGGTACATTTATGGTATTTTGTGGGTACAAAATGATGAAGATTGGATGGATATCATTATCTGTTGTGCTCAAAGTCTATTATGGGTTATCTCTGCTCTCTAGGCATTCATGTAGTATATTAGAAGATTTTGGTATGTCAGTTGTATTCAGATATAGACGAATGTTACTTGGTGCTATCCTTCAATTGGTGCCAAATTTTGTGATGATCAAGACATGGTCTTGGTTGTGGGGTTCCTATCGACTCCGGAATATATCTCTTATGTTATCTTTTGGTATTTGTACTATGTAAAGTGCTTATCTTATGTATGACCTATCTTTGGGTCCTGTAGTAGCGTGGTATGAAGATCTCATATGTGCGACCTATCTTTTAGGTCCAGTGCCAGCATGTTGAACTTTATTGAAATATTTTTTTTATTCAAGCCATCATGTTTTGCTAAGCCGGCTTATGTATATGGTTCAATAGATATGTATATATACAAAACATATATTTGGATCTGAGTGTGTGTGTGCAAGTGACTAGGTATGTTGAAGGTGGTATGATGCAAATATGGTTATGTGAATGAATACTTGGTGGAGAAGTGTGCAAGCAAAACAAGAAGTGCAAAGGATAATAGTGAAGGCAGAGGAAAGCTACTGATAGAAAGAGGTGTTCAGTTTTGCAGAAAGATTGTTGAAGGTTGGCAGAAGATCTCTAACTAGATCAATTGCAATCAGTTGTTTTTGTGCTATTAACTAGAACTGTTTCATGCATATGCAGATGCAACATTATCCGTACACATTTTGTCTATAAGACCTTTTTGTAATCAATCATTTCTATATCAGGGCAATGAGCCTTACCTTCAGTGAGCAAATTGGCAATGAGACCTTGTAAAAATCACCTTAACCGGTGTTATATACATTAGAATTAGTTTCTCCGTGGTTTTTCCCATTTTGGGTTTCCACATCAATTATGTTGTTATGGTGCTTGTTGTTTATGTACTTTCATGTTCTTATCTGCTTTAATTATCTAAATGGTTTAAGATTGCTCCAGATTGATTAAGTTTGTGAAAAAAAGGGTTTTGAGATAACTGATTCACCCCCCCATCCCCACTCTCAGTTATTTGGCCAGTTCAATATCTTGTTGACGTAGGAAGGGATCTCAACACTGTAGGATTTGGGATTTAATACAAACAAAAGATCTAGCAAGTTGATCATTTTTTCAATTTCTCAATAGTTTTTGTAGTTGTTTGAAGAAAGATTCTTCAAGATCTTGTTCTTTCTCATTTATGATAGTCTTCATCTTCTCTCTCTCATTCAGTCAATGTTATCATAAATCTTTTCCAAACAAGGCCAATCCATGTCAGTATAACAAATCATACTCGATATGAGCTCAATTAAACTAAGGACATATTCAACATGATCCCACTAGTCATCCACTTAATGCTTGTTGCCCTTACAATGTTAGATTGCCTCCATATGGACCAAATTTGACAAACAATCATATTAGAGTTTGTTAGAAATTAAGATCTTAGGTTACCTATCATTGCAAAATAATATAAAATGCATAAAATGAAAATTGCAAAAAATGAAAATTGCAAGATACACAAATTTGTCGCATTACATAATATATATACATGGGAAAGAATCTTTTGGGGAAAAATCACATATAGCATCAATTTAATAGCTAAAACACTTACAAAATTGTCTATATAAAAATATAGATAGAAGTTGGGGATATCACTTCTTAGTTCCATAAGCCTTTATATCATGTGCAAAAACTCCAATTCTTGCCAATTCTCAATGAAAGAGAACCTCCTTAAATATATTTGAAGAATTGACAAAATACCTCAAGAGGTATTAATCACACCTGTTTAAAGCTATCATTTATAAATAATCAATAATCTAGTAGTTATTAAACTACAATTATTTTAATGGGATATGCTTAATAATGCATGCATGCATACATACATATAGTTTTATAATCTTGTATTAGAACAATATATACATGTTATAAGGGTATGACCCTTGAGAATATTATGTTCTAACAAAAGTGCCTCTAATAACACAAAAGTTAAAAAGCACCTAATAGTGTTGCCACACAATAAAAACAAAATCGCCTCAATTTCCTCAGTGTTAATACCCTTTTTGAAAAGAAATTGCCTTTGAGTTGGAATCAATGCAAACGATCATCGACAGTTTGGTAGCAGCCCAACTTTTGATTCACAGCAGTTTCTCAGAAAAATCTTAGATCCACTGTTTGGCTATCCACACATTCTGTATTACCTTTAATTGTCTATAAGACTGCAAATATAGTCATGGCTACTTGGAGTAATAAAAAAGTAGCTCCTTACCTCTCCAAGGGAAAGTACACTACTTCGGAAAAGCTCATTTATACAAAGCTGTGTCTGTTTCATTGAATTATTTGGATTTAAACATGGGAGGCAGCTGCAATGAAAAAGTTTGATTTTCAATATGCCTATATCACTCCAAAAGATAAAATACTCCTTACATGTTGTTTATCAATTTTCCCTCATAAAATCTACATGCTTGTTGTAGGATCTAGCGAGAGAGGACAATTCAACAGCAGATCATCAAACTCATAAAAATTATCATATGTTTATTATTTATGTTAGATTTAGCCAAATCAACTAAGTATAACTATAAGCATTCAGATTAGTCCTTTGGTTTGGTAAGAGAATTACCTCATTACGCAAAATGCTGAGAGATTCCCCAACAAATTGGAGTTTTTCAAGATCAATAGGATGCAATGTTTTCAGCCCCTCCTCTGTCTGGATAGGAGTATGTATTACAGGACCCTTCATGTCTTCAATGTCAAATTGTATGCCGAATGCTGGCAAGGGGGTAAGTATATCTGAAAAAATGATTACACCATCAGGACGGAATGCTCTCCAGGGCTGCAAAGAGATTTCCACAATCAGATCAGTTGTCTCTGACCTCTCACGGAAAGATGGATGTTTCTGTGCAACCTTTCTGTAAGCAGCCATATACCTTCCTGCCTGACGCATCATCCATGCCGGCGGCCTTTCCACAACCTCACCTCTTGCTGCTTTCACCAATAATGGATCTGAGGATTCATGCAAAGGGAAAATCATTGTCAGCTCAAATTACTCAAGGAAACCAAAGATCAATCTCCCTTGATCAAGTGTAACAGCCAATTCATGCAGAGGCTATGCAATGCATACCAGACTAATTACTAAAGGGGTCTGTATGTTATAACAATGGTTGGAAATTGCCAAATGAAGGAATATGGAAAGCTTGAGATCTTCAAAGCAACAGAAAATAATCTACCTTGGTCAGACACATCAAGTCTGTTCAACAAGAGGCCAAAATGCATCCTATAGCCAAGTAAACCAATGTGTTTTTTACATCATAAGAACTGTTTGGTTAGTTGCTAAGGGCGTGCAAGCTCTTCAAGGCAACAAAAGAGTCAATCTTCCTCAGTTGCATTAACTGTTTCAATCAAAGGCTATGCATTGCATACCATACAAATCAATGGGTGTGTGGGCTTGCATGTTACATGCACTTGTTCTTAGCATCACCAGCATAACTCAACCCACTTCAGCATCCCAATGTGTGTAGCAACCTTAGGACAAACAGAGGCTATGCAATACATACCAGACATATAAGCAAATAAGGTCCAGTTGGTAAATACCATTTAGTAGCACTGTTTGATAAATGCCACTTATATGGCCCTACTCACAGTGACATCCCTCTCTGCAGGACAGAGACAAGTTTGTTGTAACTTGTTGGACTTGGTTGATTTTATCATTATGATGTTATTGAACACATTAATGCTATTTGTTATGATGGTATCATTGCTTGGATATATGTGTTATTCAGATAGCATGATGCTTAGATATCATAGATGTTGATAAAGTTATTGATGTAATTGATTGTATGTATGATCACGCTTATAGCACAACTGTTACTGCCAAAGCCACCCTGTGGTTGCAGGTGAGCAGAAGCATGGACAGGAATTTTGAACTTGGATGAGTTGGCATCTGACTTAACTTTTTGTCTTCAGGGAACTTGATGATGTTACCTCTTTATGTATCTTAATGTCAGTATTCGTACTGGTCTGGGTCCTGTGGTATTTGACAGTTCAATGTGTTGTTTGTAACTTTGTGTGGCTTATGATGTCACGGATATATATGTACATGTATTATATTAAGGGCCTACTGTCATTGTGCATTGGAAGTTTGAGAGTCCTTTGTGACTGTGTCTCACCTTAGGTTAATGTGCTAAGGATCCTATCTTGCACTTGTCAAGTTGCCTAATTGAAGCTTTTTTAGTTACTAAGTCAAAATTTAAAACATTTCTAGATGAAAATTGGCCCCTGATCCCCGAAGGGGATTTCTCTTGGATCTTTCTATATCCTAGCACCAATGAAGTGCAAGATCCATGCAACATGACATAATGGATATTCAATAATGTCTTTGTAGCTCCTTGCAAGGGGGAAACTACACATACATACATAGATAAACAGATAGATGTATGTGTGTGTGTGAATATATATATATACACATTACCACATTTGCTCAGAACAGACGGAATTCGAAAGTCGGTTCGCTGCGAATTCGAATTCGGTTTGAATTCTGTCAAAAGTCGACGCCAGTCTGAGACATTCGCCAGAAATTCGCTGTTTCGAACCCTGGGCGACTTTGCAGGGAATTTGACAAACTTTTGAAATCATCGCACAAGTCCAGACAGAATTCCGGCGAATTTGGAGTAAATTTGGGGGCCAACGTCAGTTTTGTTGACTTTCAATAAAGTTTTGTTTTACTTTTTAGGTTTATTCAACCTTCCAAAACCTAAAACGACTTGTCTATAAAGGTTTTTTCCCATTTAATATGTCATATGTGATTTGTGGAAGGCAGCGACAGTTTTATGAGGTTTTGTTTGGACAGTTTTATGTAGGCAGTGACTGTGGTGCAAGAAATATCAAGTTGATTTGCGGATTTAGAAACTTCCAAATTCCCTTTGACTGTGTTCCAACTTCCAAGCTTGGGCAGCAACTGAGTTTATTGTGAGCTGAAGCCTTTATCTGGGAAATAACAGAGATAAGTGATAACAGAGATAACTTTTCTGGGTGTTTAAGTCTGCAAATCTCAGTAAATTCAAGTTGTCCCTGTGCTGAAGCATAGTGGTGTATGAACTTATTTGCTGCTGCATATATATATATATATATATATATATATATATATTGTACGGATGAACCCAAAACAAATCCAAACCCAACCACAAAAAAATTTGGACGAATTTCGAACCCGAATCTTGCCCACACATTTGTACCGGAATCCGAACTGGCAACTTAAATATATATATATATATATATATCCTCTATCCATACCCAAGGAAGAAAACTTTGTCGTACCAGGCTCCGGTTCCCATATGCGCACCTATACCCAAATTGGCACCTTAGGCTTTCTTTGGGATTCCTTGCGACCATGTTTTCTTTGAGCTTTGACTCATCAGGAATATAACTAATATCCTAGTCATTCTCTGAGTAGTGATACTTGCTTTGTAATCGAATCCTAGTAAATCTGTATGCTTGTTATATTGGATTTTGCATGAAACCCGGACTATATTATGAAGATTTGTTTGCAGTTGTGTTCTCACTGAAACCATAGTTCTTCGCTATGGAATAGTGATGTTTGATTGATATTGGGAATCACAAATGTTTATATGACTAAATGGTTTTCAGTTGAACCCTTGGTCATACTTTTGAGATTACCATTACCTGAGATGTGGTAATGAGCCCTAGCTACTTTTTGTGGTTGTGGGGAATGTGTCAATATTTGCCTCTGTGCACTGTCGATGCAGTAGGTGAATTGTCGTTTCCTTGTAAGTCACATTCAGGTTTTGAGTGTGCCTGTTACTTATATTAGTTATGTTCATATCTCTGTGGTAGGAAAAATGTTTCTCCATTGGCATTGGTTTTGAGTTTTGACCCCAGTAGCTGTCGACTAAAACCATGGTTAGCCAGGAACCACCATTATCACCTTATGATAGATATTGTTTATGAACAGTTTATTTCTTCTTGTGGAAGTGTTGGTTTTATTACATCAATAGTTAGATTATAGGCTTAATAAATTATTAAAAAAATAAGTTAGTTTTTGGGGGTTACTTTCCTGTAAAGTAGTTTTGGTAGTTGGCATAGGAAAAACAAGGCTTTATAAGCCGGCTGATTGCAATGTATATTTAATCTAGATGTATACATTGAATATTAAAAAATCGTTATCTTATGTCCTATCTTTCCAGATTCCCTTCTGGCAGGCTGAAAGTCGGTTTGATTCGCTGCAAATTCTGGTCCTTATCACATTCACTGGAAATTCAGCCGCAGTGGACCAAATTTGTCCCAAACTCTCACAAAGGGACTCGGGCCGAATTTACCAGAATTTATGGCAACTTTGACTAAACGCAGCAGAACCCAGGCCGACTTTGGTTTGACTTTTTTTAAGTTTTTCTTTGCCTAATTTAGTCTATATGAATATGAATATGCAAAAACATGATTATTTTGGTATGTGATTCCTGTCTATTATTCTATCTCTCTCTTACCAGTTTGATTGTGCCTGGTTCATTCTATTTGCCAATGACCAATATAATATCGGGAGTAAACTATCTGGTTGTGATTAATGTTTTCACTGTCTCATTTGCATTGGCAGACATTTTATTTTGGCTGCTGCATTCTGTATTCCTGAAGGATCAGTCTGCATTTACTTGAGAATGCAGTCATCTGCATGTGTGTAGTCTTGGTTCTGTTACAGAGGATTAATTGTACTTGAAAAGCATCTAGTGCTTCAGTTGACCCTTAAAGAATTTAGAGTACTTTGATATGCTTCCATTTTCATTATGTTGGGGAAGCCATAACTTGAACTGGAATCATAAAGCCTAAGGAACATTTCACTTCATGCAAAGATATATGTTCTATGTTGATTTTTGTAAGTGATGAATCCTATATATCTAAAATGAGATTTATGGTGATACATTTCCGATTGTTAATATATATGGTGGTGTATTTTGCTATGTTACTTCACTATTAGCATAGTGGTGTATGAACTTATTTGCTACATATATATATGTGTGTGTGTGTGTGTGTGTTTTTGTATGGACGAACCCAAAACGAATTTGAACCCACCACAAAAAAAGTTGAACGAAGTTCGAACCCAAATCCAAACCGGCAACTTAGCTTATGTCTTTAATCTTGCTGTTCAAAATGGTATGATCTATATCCAATCTGATTACAATTGCACAGAAAGATCAGTTGGATTCTTAGTGTTTTGATTAAATCACTTAGCTCAGTGTTGCCAAGACTGCATTGAGAAGAATGAGAGTTGAACATAGTTTTATGGTATGATCTATATCCAATCTGATTACAATTGCACAGAAAGATCAGTTGGATTCTTAGTGTTTTGATTAAATCACTTAGCTCAGTGTTGCCAAGACTGCATTGAGAAGAATGAGAGTTGAACATAGTTTTTATCCTGTCAGTGTGTGAAGTTGTCTTAATTAGGAGAAATTTTACCTGTAAATCAATTGTGCGTGTTGAAAGAAGGGGTTCAAGTTGGTTTGGAAAACTGTCACTCTTGTTTTATCATTATTGAAAACTAAACCTTATGATCCAGTCAGAGTCAAGTTTTCTGTTTCACACTCTTGTTTTACCTATATTGGTCTTGTATCATGTATCTAAATTAGAGATCGTGCATTGGACCATCTTGGTGATGCAACATTAACAATTTACAATACTATGCATTATAATAGTTCTTTCATTGTGGTGGGAAAAGAGCTGTTATTGTAGGCCGTGGCAGAGAACTTGAATCAGAACAATGTTCTCATATCTGTTCCTATCCACTATCATAATTGCAATTGACCATGTCATCAAGTCTCAGTTTCTGACTGAAAGGTTAAGGAAGATTCTTGGCCTCTCGTCGATATCTTTGGGTTTAACCCTCTTTCTTGTTGACTGTTACTTCTCTACATGTTTGTTGGTATATGAGATAATGCCATGTTGGTAATACTTAAATATTGATGAGCTTGAACTATACTATAATATCCAAAGAAATGTCCTATTGAGATAGAACTGTGGTAAAGGTTGCCTATTAAGTTTTCTTGTAACATCTGGCAGTAAGTAGGTATAGTCAATGCCTGCTGAAGATGCCAGGATCTTGAATAATTGGAATGTCGTGTTGTTTGGATTTTGTAACGTCCCCTTTTCACCAAGTCAACTAGTGTGGAACCAATGAGCCCATTTCTATACTTTTCAGTTCTCAGTAGGTGGGGGACGATTGCTAAAGTATATACTGATGAGGTTTGGTTCTAGTCATCTCAGACAGGTATTTTTATGAGTTTTGGACCACTTCCAATATTTTAGGGGCATTTCTTAAATTTTAAGAGGTCAGTTGGAGCTGGGACCCTCACCATTAGTCTCCTCATGGGGGTTCTACCCTAAAGAGACTTTTTGACTATCAACTTTGTTCATGCCCTTGGATATTTTGAAGTGTGCATAAGTACCCTCAAGGAAACTTGCTCCTGCTTCTTATTGGCTTTTGGAGGACTACCAGGACAGGACCATGTCACACAGCCTGTTCAAGGATTTAGAGGTGAGTCAGCTAACATAATGCTTTATCTCAGGTCTTTTGAGCAACTAGTTTTCAAGCTTATCCCAGTTAACAAGAAAAAGACTTGGTATGCATGCATTGCTTCTGGTTTTGACTGTGTGAGGAAAAAAAATTACACGGTCAAAACAGAAGCAATGCATACTAACATCATGGACTGTAGAAATTATATGTCTGCAAGAAGAAGACTTACTTGTGTTATACCTCTTCACAAGATCAACCATGCCAAGGGGATCTCATTTGGAAGGAGGCTCCTTGGCATATAAATAAAGGTTTGTATGCTATTTATTGATTAAATATTATGAACTTGTAAGTAAGTGCATGTTATGACTGATGGCAATTGTTGACGACTGTGTTCTATAATTAAATTGTTGTTTCTAAACAAGAATAATGCAACTGTTATTGGGAGGTACACCTAAATTTATTTTTTTCCTTTTTTTAATGACCTTAGAAAAAATGGATTATTAGTTATGACACTCACTCCTCCATGCCAGTGCCATGCAACACATACCAGACAAATGACTCGATGGCTTTCACATTGTAAACACTGGTTGATAAATGTCGTTTGACCTAAGGACAATCAATCTGCTGAACCAGTGGCTATGCAATGCACACTAAACAATTGACACAATAGGCCTTCATGTTAGATGCAGCAGTTGCTAGATGTTACTCATCCCTCTTCAATATTCCATCTTTAATACGATCAACATATTCAACAAGAGATAAAAAATGAAATGTAATATAAAAAATTACACACAACTCAATGGGATTTCAGTTTGTAAGCACGGATAGGTCAGAACAACTCACATGACGCAACCAACTTCAGCAATCTGAATACACATTGAACTGAAGACAACTGACCTACTAAACCAAAAGCTATGCAAAGCAACTAGATAAATGAGTCAGTAGGCTTATAAGCAAAGGTAGATGCCACTCCCATGACCCCACCCGCTTCAGAATCCCAATGCTATGCAATAGATACTCAATAAACAACAGGATGGCCTTTCATGTTATAAGCTCTTTGCCACTTGACAAATTTAACGTGTATGATCGCACTTACATATCCCCAACCCACTTAGCATCCCGCTCCATATCAACCTTAAAACAACCAACCTATTCAACCAGAGACCATTCATTGACGATAGAGAAATTATCAGACGGGTTTTTTTGAAAAACCTATAAGCAATCAGAGTCTGTGCAATGTACTATTGAACATATTTCTAAATAGGCTTTGAAACTGAAAGCTCAAACTGAGAAATATAACTAACATGACTGAAACCACTTCAGCATTCCAATGGATGCTGACACTAAGGTAATCGACTTCACCATTCCTACGCATTATGAGATTGGGATAGTCCACTTCAGCATTCCAATGGATTCCGACATTAACACAATCAAATAATCTTTATTTACCCAAAACAGTAGACAAGACATACCCTTAGACAAGCTCGAGACTAATGCATTTCTGATCTGCATACCAGATATTACTAATGGGCAACGCATCAGGTTGCTAACCGTTTAGAATTCAAGCAGGCTGTCCAAACCCATTCAGAATATCAATAACAGAAGAACAGTACATTGTTCATCTGCCCCTACCATACTTGTTATAAAACTACACATTAGAGACTTTGAAGTTTACCTATACTAGAAGCAAGCACTTTACAGCCCATTTGCTGTTTTCTTCTTGTACGAAGACTTCTTCTATGAAAACCCCCATGAAGTACTGTTTCTCCGAAAAAAAATGTCCTGGACTCCACGCTGATAAAACATAAACAAATAAATCTGTAAATTTTCATGCGGATTACTTCTTGAATAAGTACAGTACTATGTTTATTTTGTGTGAGACGATATCTGTTTGTATTGTTTTAGGAGTCTGAAATTCACCTGGATAATGTCAAAGGCTGCATATGAATCCCCTGCAGCATATTTCACCCACCCTTAAAATCCTTTCTGCTTACACATCAACTGTTCCAATAAAACACCACTTTTAACAGAGAAATGATGAATTATGTTCTTCCTTATCCGTGGATAGAATAGATGTTTCCTCGTCTGGTATTCGATAAAAAATTCCTTTGATTTTCAGCCGAAGAAATTTGATTTATAGCTTTGATTGGTACTACCAATACAAAAAAGGTAATTCACAACCTCTCAACAAACACAAACAAAAAGTTATCCCTCATCTGTAAGACCTGGTGTCATTACGTTTATTCAACTGATAAAAACCTTACTGTGCACAATTTCCGTTGTCGTAAGTGTAATCAAATTCTGGCAGTATTTTGGTTTCCCATGCATTGTATGAATAATTTAATAGGGTCAAAATTCCACCATAGTGTGAATGAGGGTGGGCCAATTATTAAGCTTATGATTATTGTCTTAAATTAGAAAAGAAATCATGCATCCAAAGAAAAGTGTATACCTTACCGTTTTGTTCGCCCTGATCATGTACCTCCTTATAGAGTTACATAGCCTTTTCTATTAATAGATTTTATTACTTTAACTCCCTTTTATCAATATTTTTTAAAATCTAGTTCTTAGAGCGACAATAAATGTATTTTAGTTTTAAAAAGATTTATAGTGTATAAATTTCAAAAATTTCAAAAAATTATATAGACTAAAAAAGATAATAGTAAGAGATGAGAAACTCTTCAAACATTATAAACAAATAAAGCATAAGTACTTTCTTCATTAAAGATTGCACTTGTTTAAATGTCAAAAGTAATGTTTGTCTTTATATTAAGAAAATTAGATGACCTAGGAAATCACTTAAAATAAATAGTAATAATAAAGTTAACCATAAGACACTAAACAAGAACTAGCACACTAACAAGAATCAAGAATACAACGCCATTATAGTCAAACTTCACAAGAATACTAAAGTCTTTACTTAAATCCTACATGGGGCAATCTTAATTATTTCCAAAATCAACCTTGATGGCATTCCAATTGGAAGCTAATCTTGCCAAGAAATGAGCAACCTAATTGCATTCCTTTTAGTATGGTTATCCTTAACAACATTGCAACCATGAATGAGGACGTTGATGTCTTTCTTACATTTGTTTGAATTTTACTACTAAAAGTGAGAGGAAGACTCCATTTAGAGTAATCAATCACGATTTTAGATTTTAATTCTAAACAAGGACGCAAAGCGTCAAAGTTCTTGTCAAAGTTAAATGTAATCTGTTGAAAGCTAATTAGTAAGAAACTAGAGCAATTGAAGTGTGTTGGAAAATTATTGAATGGAAATTTATGAATGAGAAAATAATTTGTAAGATTTTATGTTTACATTTTGGTGAGAGCTATTTTTACTTTCCACTTGATCCACTCTCACCTTTGAAAAATGTAAATGATAAAATTTAAATAAGATTATATGGATTTTTAAGTACATGCATAATATTCTAGAGCATCCCTTTTTCCATGGTATAAATGTGTTTTAAAGAGGAAGATTAAAAAAAGATAGTAGTTCCTCTTTCATATTAAATGGTTTTACATAATTCTTTATCTTTAAAAAATTGAACCTCAAGAAAACCAAAGGTGACTACTTATGTAAGGGGGAAAACGTACAAAGATGTGTCGCAGTTTAGGCTAACTACGAAGATCCAATCGATTCCAACTCAGTCGAGTAGGACTCGGTTGAAACCACATGGCCCCACGTGGCGCCTACGTGGACAATGGGTGGTAGGGGGTTTTCGACCGAGTAGGACTTGGTCAAATCCTACTCAGTCGAAAACCCTCAAATATAAACACTAGTCGCTCCAACTTAGCCTCTCATTTGCATATTGCAAGCTTGCTAGAGTGGGAGAGGGGCTAAGAGGGTGCTCGGCCAAATATGGTAGGGGCCCATTTTTTATATTTTTTAAAAAATTGTTTTTAAATGTTTTTTTGTAACGTTATATATAATAGATTTATTATTGAAAAATGTTTATTTTTAAATATTTTTAGTAAATTTAATGTTTCGATTGTTTATATAATGTTTAGGTTACTTTTAAATTAATTATTTAGGATAAATGATTTAGATTAATTGTAATAGAAAGCTATAGTAAATGGTACAATAGAAAACTCATACTCATGTCCTATAAAAAACAAAAGCCTACACCCTCACTTCAACATAAAAATACACTTTCCACAAACAACACGTATGATGCAAATCCCATGAACACTTTCCAAAACAAACCCTAACTCTAACACTAAACTAAATGAAACTTCACCCTAAACCTAATTAAACAATAAATAAACATAATCTCTCACCCTAGCACTTAACGAACTAAAGGTAAAACCTTTAAACATAATCGACCTTAAGAATGTACAAATTGAACCCTAATACATTATTGTATTAAACAAAAAGCCTAATCCTAATTGAATATTACACCAAATTTTAAACATGTCGCTTATTATAAACTAAATGAAAATATAAATATAACAATTGTATGCTATGAAAATGTGTTTAAAGGAATACGATAGCAATAGAAAAAGAAAAATAAGAAAGCTCTTCCCCCCTCTGAGCCTGCCTCTTTCGGGCCCAAGGATGGGTTGAAGTCTGTCAAGGACACTTCTGAGGACAATGCCCCTGTCACTGCTAAGAACAATATGGAAACCCTTGTGAGTCCTGCCAATTTGAAGCCTGATTGTGTGAAGCCTTTTTCCATAGTCATGACTGATATTGATCTTGAGGTTAGTGAGAATACCCAGGTGGGTCATAATGAGTTGTCCAATTCCACCACCCAGATCCCTGAGGAGAATGAGACGGAGAACCCTGATGTCACTACCACTACTGTTAAGGGTAATTTTGGGGATAACCAGGATAATCAAAATAGTGGGGAAAAGCCCAACCCTATTTCAAAGACTGGCAAAGCTGATGGCAAAGATAATACTGTGAATGAGGTTGAGGTTGAGGAAAATAAAGACAAAGATGTTGATACCAATTTTGTTGATAGTAATGTTGATGATTCGGGTAAAAATAGCTTCAGGGTTATGGAGGAGGAAAATCTGGACTCCCACGATTCCCCTAGCTCTGGGAAGGTGAACAAGAAGGATGACAGTGAGAGAACCCCTGGCAGCAATAGGTCCCAACCTCTTCAGGATGATCTTAGAGAGATGGAGTCGCAGGTCAAGAGATCTATCATTATGACCCCCCTTCAAATTGCTAAGAACAAGTCTATCTATAGCTATAATCTAGATAAGTGGGTGCATAATGATTTGGTTGAGCTGAAAAATAGATGTATCAAATTGGAAAATAAGAACACCATGCTTGAGGAAATCATTGATAATATCAGGAAGGAGAATGCTCCCAATGCTAAAGCCTGTGTTTTTTATTACAGTTCTGAGATGGATGAAAAAATTAAAAAAGTTGTTGAGATAGCCATGGTTCTCATTCATGAGAAGACTAGCAAGAACGAAGCTATGTTGAAGAATTTGCTTGGTTTGGCAAATTCAGGAATGAAGTCTACTTTGGTGAACTTGAACATGCCAAGCAAAATGTTGGAAGGGAACAAAGAGGGCCCTCTGATCGACAACATTGATCTGATTGGTTCCAGTCAGTAGATGGGACCTGGTACCAGAACTAGGTCCAACACCAAAAAGAAACTCAAGGTCAAAGATCAAGACATTCAGAGGCTTAAGGATAATGTCAAGATTATGCAGGCCCGGCTGGAGGATTATGAGGGCTTCTTGAAGACTCTGTCTTGATCGTGGTGCTGGTGGTCTTTTTCTTTGTTTTGCTTCTAGCATCTTTTATTTTTTTGTTGTGTAGGTGTGTATTGAATATCTAGGATATGTCCCTTTGTAGTTTGCTCCCTTTTTAGGGGTAGCTAGCTATTCTTTTGGTCTTCCATGCTTATCTCTATCTTTCTATGTTAAAGGGTTTCGGGGCCCTTCAAAACCTATTTTTACCATAATCAAAAACAATAGAAAGCACTCAAAGCACAAGATCAAAACCACATATATGATTAGACAAAAGAGAACTAAAATACTAAATAAACTAAGAGAATGCAAAACCTCTTAACCCAAACAAGCTCCCTTTGATGTGTAGATTTGTCCAAGATTGGGTATATGTGCTCAAAGATTCATGCTCAAGATTCAATGGTTTGGGAATATTTTGGCATTATGGGGTTATGGTTGATGTTTTTGGATCTCAAAATGGAATTATAACTTTGCTTTGATGATGGATGAAAATGAAGGAGAAGGAGTCTCAATTTATAGGCAAGAGGAGGGTGGAATGAATGGTCAAGATGCAAACTTGAGGAAGGGTGGAGATGCATTTGAGAGAGAGCACATGGATTGTGCTTTCTTGAATGCCTCGTATTGTGATAAGTGTCACAAGGAGAGAGGTTTGGAAGAATGAGGGAATGTGACCATTTTGGGAGATGTGAGAGGGGACAAAGGTGTAAGAGATGGGTGGAGTGTGTAAGAGGGAAGTAAGAGCATTTAAGGTTGACATGAAGTAAGGGAGTTGGGGGATGTAAGGATGTGACATGAGGGTTGAGTTGGGTTGGGTTAGGATTTTCTAATCCATAGATTATGATTGTGCAAATGTTTAGTGGGTGATTAAGCTTGGATTAGAAGGCAAGTGGTAGAATTAGGAGGATGTGATGGGAGGAGAGAGAATGACTGGAGGGTTGGATTAGCTAACCATGAGTTATTAGCTAATTAAGAAGGTTTAGTATGTGTGAATGGGTTGGGTTGAGTTGGAACTAGGAGTTAGGTGGTTGGGATAGGTTAGGTTAGGGTTTAAAGTTAGGAGTCATATGCTTAAATTAAATTAAATGCATTATTTAATTCCAAGTGGAAGGGAAAAGGGATTTATGAATTAATTTAAATAGATGAATGCATTTATTTAAATTAATAGAGGAAGGGGATTTAATTAATTATCAGACTATGGGTTGTCAGTTAGATAATAAATTGGACTATAGTTAATTAATTAGGGGATGATATAAACTAAATAAATATTTAATATTTAATCAATTAATGTCCTATGAGAGAACTAAATGGGGTTACTTAATTATGTAATCAAATTTAGTTGTCTAGAACAATAAACCAAATAAACCCTGTAAGAGAGGAAAATTGGGGAAAACATGCATGCTAGAGTAACCATCAAACCCTAAAATCACACAAAATAGATCATATCCTAACATTAAATCAATTGAGATGGAATGCATAAAAATATTAAAACATTATATTATACATGTACATAAAAGCATACATATCAACATTATCAAAGTCATTGAACATGTCTTAAGGGGATGTCTAAACCATTATACATGTCTTAGGGGATGTCAAAACCATTATACATGTTGATTCTCTTAGATGCCACAATATGGGTATATGTACATCAAAGCATACATATCAACATTATACATGTACATAAAATCATACATATCAACATTATCAAAGTATTGAACCATTGAAATGTTAGGATCAAGCAATACTGAGAGGGGGGGGGTGAATCAGTATTGCAACACTTTTATACTTTCTAAACCAATTCAAACTTAACCATGTGATAACTAAAATAAGAAGAACATGCACAAAGTAAATAACTCATATGACCATGATTTATTCTCGAGGAAATCCTGGCCAAGGGAAAACCCTGGTGGGGATGGTACCCACAAATGATGCACTAAAAGTATTGTGTCCCTGTTAGGAGACCTTGCCCTATTAGGAGTAGAATATTACATTAGTACATGTCCTTGTTAGAGGACAGACCCTCTTAGGAGTCTATAACCCTGTTAGGGGTGAATACAAAATGGAGCTCATTTCTCATATAAAGGACTAATTGTCTAGTGTTAAAAAAGGGTTTTATAACAACAAAAGTGAATTGTAAGAACATCTGCTATGCCAAAGCAGTTCCAGTTGAATCTCGCAATAGTGATCACAGAATCTCCACTTTACTCAGCCATCACAAATTCTCCATTCATCTTATCATCACTTTCAAAACTCAAAACCTTCATATATATATATATATATATATATATATATATATATATATATATATATATATATATATATATATATATATATATATATATATATATATATATATATATATATATATATATATATATATATATATATATATATATATATATATATATATATATATATATACCTTGATCAACTTAATTTCCTTGTCGACTCACTAATTCTTCACAAAACATGTCTTTACACTCCATTCACAGCAAAAATATATCATGCAACCATACACACGCAAAGATAGGTGAGGACCTATCATAAATCATAAATCACATCACAAAAATAACTTATGTTATTATCCCAATCCTCACATCTACTTAGGTGACCTATTTTCACAACATATTGTGCTTGCACAACTTCAGAAGCATGTAACTCTGTCCAGACAAAGCCAAAAATCAAGCGATCATAACAAAAGCTTTATTATATCCCATAGAACATATATGTATTCTCGTAGACCATGAAGATAAGTATCACATGCTCGTTGACCAAACTAGTATGATTGTATTCTGGAAAATGTTTTTGTACTTAGGTATTTTTCACTTAACTGATTACCAAAGACTTATTTACACTCTAGGTGACCATCATAGAGGTATGTGTTGCTAGAAATGATAACATATACCCCTTCATGCACTGCTCACTTTTGAATAATCTCCCCATTTGGCATTGATGGAAACACTTAGTAAAAAATGACTAAGTGTCCAATGCCAAACTACTCTCTATACACCCCTTACACATTTTTAATAGCTACTTCTCCCCCTTTGACATCAATGGAAAAGGTATATACAAAAATGTATCTATATACAAGGCAAAATTTTAGGACCACACATCAAAACTTAAAACTTACACCATGCCAAGTATGTCTTGGAAGGAGTTTTCCAAGACCTTTACATCTGCTTCCCATGTCATCTTCAATGTCTGACCAATCTAAATTAAACCATTCAAATAAAAGGATGATGTCTCAACATCCTTCAGTATTGTAGGCATAGATCCATGAATAGATTTCTTCGTTGTCTCCATGTCCTCAAGGTGATTCTCCAAGATCAATAGTTTAGGAGTAATTAGACTCTGCAACTCACCATATCTTCCCAACACTCTTTACTTCTCAATTTCTAGCACACTAATTTTATCCAATAATTTGGACACTTCCTTATCCAACTCAGTAACTGATTGTGAGGAGGACTCACAATTCTTCACTACGTTATCCAATACCTTCTCATTATTGTCAATTATGTCCACCACATTTTCCACATACCTAGAAGGATTTATGCAATACTTGTATATCTTCTTCCCATGCTCAATGCAAGTCCTAATTCTAGAGATAGTGGTAACTAGTATGCCTAAGTCCCACTTTATTGACTTGCATACCTCTTCAAACTTCTTCGTCATGAATTCCTTTTCAACCTTCATAGATGTGGCCTTCTCCAAAGAAGTGAAGTGCATATAAAGGTCATCAAGGACTTTTCCCAAGTTGTTTATTGCATCATTACCCTGGAAGGTAAGAGGTATGGGTAAAATTTATTAATTATGTCCACTGCCTTGTCCAATACCCTGACTTTCTTCTTAGTTTTCTATTTAGATCTTTCCTTAGCCTTAGCAAAGGCCATAAGAGATAGCTTCATTAGCTCATCCTCATCCATTTCATCGACATTGGTGATCAAAGGCTTTTTGTCACTTGCCAACAATTTAGTTGTAGAAATAGATTCCTCCTTAATAGGAGTAGAAACAGGAATAGAGATAGTTGCTTTTGTTTCTTTCTCAACTACAACCTCTATTTCAATATCCTTCTTTATTTCTTTCATTTCATCTTCAGTCAATGTGCCAAGATATATCACTTTTATTGTACTATGTGCATTACTATCATCTATCTCAGGAATAGTGTCAATATTCTCTTGAAAAGGGTCATCAATATCCTGTGAAGTGTCCAAGGACACAAGTATACATGCCATAAAGAAATCTAGATGCTTCACTGTACTGTAGAATTGATCAGTACTTTCATCATCCTTAGGATTGTCTTCTTCTACTCTAGCTGATTTAGATGATTCTCCAATCATTATTTCTTTCGGTTTGATCCCCTTAGAGGGATTAGGTTTTCCAGGTCCTTCTTCAAGTAGCAATTATCAATGGCCTTTTGTGTGTCTTCTTTTACCTCTTCATATTTCCTTGTCATTATCTTGATCAATCTTGTCTTTGTCCTCAACAAAGGTTTCACCTTCTTCAAAATTCTTTCAATCTCTTTGTGGGAAATAACTAGATGCATATCCTTTATTACTTTTACATGGATCTTATTGTCTTCTTCTAAGGCTCGCTTCTTTCTAACTTCTAATCTGTCAAATAAGTCCTTTGAAATGTTGCCTTCAAGCTCAATCAAATTCTTCTTAAAATTTAACATATGACTTATCACAATATCTTTAATTTCAATTTTATCCTTCTCATCATACCTTTCATAATATTTTGGCAGCTGGTTCAGCTTTCCTTGCTCCACTATCCTCTTTGCTAGCATTTTCAGATTGGGTTTCCACAATTGTCTCTTAACTGGCTTCTCGTGTTCTTTCACCTTGTGGGAAGGTTCAATGGCCTTCTCTATTTTCTCCTCCTCTTATTCATCTTCTTTCTTCTTCTTTGCTAGGGATTCTTCCTTGGGTGGAGTAACCAAGGTATTTCTTTTAGAACCAAGTCTAGAGCTCATCACCTTAAGTATAGAGGACCTTTTTTTTTCCTCACAGGAGTTTCTTCTTCTTTCTTCTCAGTTTTTACTACTATAGTCCTCTACGATGTTCTCTTAGGAGGGGTAGGAGTTTGATCTTACACTGCGACTACTGGTAGAGGTGAATCTGATATGTCTACATGTTTTGTAGTCTGTAGGGATGCAAGCTCTAAGCTCACCTATCTAGTGGACTTCTCTATGACCTTTTCCTTAGTTATACCATTATATCTTTAGGTACCCCTTCTCCTTCTATAAAATTTTAAACAAATTTCTCTACTTTCCTCTTCCTTTCTCCCCTAGATAATTCCTCTCTAACCTTTAGAGACTTTTCCTCATATGTTCCCCATCTTTCCTCTGTTGGATCTTTCTCAGATGCAAGGATGTGTTCAATGTGAGGGATAAGAATTTGAGAGCTCACCTCATAACCCATTGGAGGACACCATCACACTCTTGGTTCAACTACCTCAATGCATGTGCAATTAGTCTCCACCATGAAGGAGAGTGTCTCCTTGTACTTTTCTACTATCTCCTTGGGTATCCTCTCCCTTTGCTTCATCTCTCTTTGAAAGACTTTGGACATACCAAATATTTCACCATCAACCCAATTCTTATCTTACATTCTATAATACCTGCTAATCTGAGCAGATGTAGGTTCACCTTCTTTCCATGTTTTCAAATTGCTAAAACTAAAAATCAAGCTTGCAAATAGATCTAAATACATTCTTCTCCAAACTAGGGTTGTGGATCATGCAAACACTAAAATTGATCCAACTGCTCCAAGATCTCTTTCTATTTCTTCAACCTTTCTCGAATGGTGATAAAAATGATCAAGTATTCTCATTCATAGTTTGCAAGACATTTCTAACACATTAAATGCACTCCAAAAAGTTGTTACAAGGCCAATCATCCATGAAATTATCGGCGGTCAATCTTAGTCACATTCCATACCTTGCAAAAATAAATTTGGCATTAGAACATATTCATTCAGTTGCACACAACCTCATACACTCTCAATATTCATATCAGGGGCTAAGTAATTGACTGGTGAATTCCTCCAAAGATCCCCCTAAGGTCATACTTGGCCATTTATGTTGATGTTGATGTTTTGTAGCTTCAGTCAGATAAACACTATGAGTCAATACTAGTGAAGATATGTATATATATATATATATAGTATATATGAGATGTATGTATACACTTAAATAAATAAATAAATATATATATATATATATATATATATATATATATATATATATATATATATATATATATAATGTAAATATTAGAAAAATTAATATAATACTCAAGAGATATTATATATATATAATCATAATTATCATTATATTAATTACATAATAATGAATAGACATGTCCCATGAATGGACATGTCTCTTCTTGGCTCATTCTCAATATAAATGCAAGAGATTATTGCATTTGGAAAACACACATAATCAGATAGTGCTATTGCATTTGCAATGATCTTAAAACCTTAACATGGTATCAGAGCCAAGTTGCAAATGTAAGAGAGAAGTTTGTTGATGGTGGTGAATGTGTGACTATCTCAGAAAATACAGTTTTAGGTTGAGGACCATATCTCCCAAATTCACTATTGGATTTTGCTGAATTTTGGATACGTTGGTGATAAACAAATTTAGAACAATCTCACCAAAGCGATTGGAGAGAAAAGGTCACATTCAAAAGTTATGACCAACTGTTTACGGGTCTATGCAAAATTTGTAAAAGAGCGAGGTTCCTTCTTTAAAATCCTAACTGCTTGAAGGGAGATTCGATCATATTCAAGGTTGTCATAGTGTATAGAACCTTTGGATATTCAAGATGGGTCATGTAAATAATTATGGTAATATTCAAGAATGGTGACATCATTTTGTGAATTTGCATAATATTTTCTATATGGGCTCACCTTGCAGAATGAAATACTTGAAATTTATAAAAGAGAAGTATTTCATGTTTTATTAATGCACATAATTTTTGAGTTTGTAATTCATGCTATACTATTGGTTAGTAAAATTTTGTATGCTTCTATCATTGGTATTTCTGGTCGAGATAGTTTAGTGAGATATTTGTAATCTCTCTGTGGCATACCTTCACGACAAAAGTACAAGATAATTTCATTCAAGGGAGAAAGAACTTGATGATTGCAAATGAATTGATGATTGAAACTAGATGCAAAGAGAGTCTGACATTTCAAAAGAGGTCAAGATTTTGATAAACTTGAGCTTCAGAGGGAGAAGATGGTTTAGTTAACTTGTGACAATCTTGATCATATTGATTAAGAGAGAGTTCACTATTGAAGGTGAAACACTTCTAAGGTAAACTTGATATAATTGATTATTAGACTAATGAATCATGAATGTTTTTAATGGGCCTACCCCTTGTGTAAATCACAAGGAAGTGATGACTTCCAAATGATTATCACTTGTGTAATCACCTAAAAATGGACAAAGATCAAATCAAATCAAATCAAGTTAAATAAAATCAAATTAAGGACAAAATTGAATCAATTGAATCACAATGCATAATTAGCCAATCAAAATTAAAATCAAGTCTTAATTTGAGATCAATCAAAATTGAGAGCATTTTAATCAAGTGCAATCAAATTAAAATACAATTAAATCAATTAATTGTATAGTCATGGATTAAATTAAATTCAACCCATTCAAGGGGTACATGGCTAAAATAAATCAATTCAATCAATTAATAAATATCAATTACTCAACAAATCAAAAGGAGAGGAAATTCAATCAACCAATGAGATTTAAGGAAAGGCATTCACATGGATCAAGACAAATTCAATCTCAATCACTCAAAGTGAAAGAGATTCTTGACCATCCATCTTGTCTACTTGTCCCAAGCTTTGAGGACACAAACTTTACATTGTCTTCAAAGGGTGGAACCAAGGACTCAACCAAGGTTTAACCATGATCAAACACAACTACACCCCCTACCATTGGGAAAATCTATAAAAGGAAGACCAAATTCCTTCATAATTCATAACCACACATCTGAGAATTGCATTGAACCTCTTGCAATTTGAGTTTAGAAAGGCATTGGAGAGTATAATTAGCATTTACTTTGATAATTGTTAGCAATAGCATTGTTTATCTTTATCATTCTCATTCTAGGACTGTCATATGAGAGCTTGCTGAGAGCTTAATCATTAACATCTTAGTTAGAGAGCCATAGGATGCTCGATTGATCATTAATTTTGCTAAATAGTTGCTCTAGTGTGGTTTAAATTAGTTACTATTTCATTTATTATTGATGTTCAACCTTAATTCTATGAAGATACTTTTATTAGTATACAAAATGGCACCCACCGTGGGGCTCCAAGCCTCATTTTATCAATTTCATCATTTGGATCATATTTTGTATGCTTGTATTTTCAATTTTCTGTGAATATTTTGCAGAAAATAGGTGAAGTCACACGTACACTCAATTTAGTCATGCCTATAGTCATTCTAATGACATTTACAATCTCTGTCTCAACGTCTATTAGCTGAATATTTGTGCCTAGTCGATAACTTCTATTCTGTCTTAAATTATTTCTTGTCGACTGCAAACTAGATGCTCACGCCTGTGAGATAAAGTTATCCTACCTTTTTCTCATAAAGTCACACCTATGAGTTAAGAAATGTCACCTGTCGATTATCTGTCGTCGCTTGTGACAAATCTTTGTGCAGCACTTTACAGGCAAATTCACGCCTAGTATCAACTATCTTACGCTTAGTATTGTTAAAGTGTCACTTTGAGTAGGTCAGTTTATGCAATTTTCAATACTCTTTGCACCTAACAATAAATTGTTTACGCTTGATTAACTTTCGGTGTCTCCTGTGTCACTAGAAAGTGTCACTTGGTATCATTAAAGTTATGCCTGCAAACAATTTGATCACGCGTATTAGCTGGACAATGTCACTTTCTATTTGTTGTCTTAATTTGCTGTCAAATTGATCAATTCATTTATCTAACTCTCTGTTTGTATGTTTTGACTATAAATGAGCAGGCACAAAAAGGTCCAGAAGCCAGAAGGCATGTTTAATCAAGAAGAAAAGGCACTAGCTAAAATGATCAAGAAGGAAAACTTTGAGCACATTAAGACTCTTCTCGAGACATCACAAGAGGAAGAAAACCAGGTATACCAAAACTATCTTGCAATTATTGAAGCTTACATAATGAAATTTGTTTCTCTTAATTGGATTTTTACTCCTTAGCTCAAGTTCTTCCTTGAAAATTTGCAAATAAGGTGCTTAAAGTTCATTAATTTCATCAATTTCGATTTGGTTTCCCCTCATTGTGATTGTTGGTGTTGACTAACTTGCTGGTGGAAAAACACACTTGGGAAGAGCTATTGCCAAGGTAAGGTAAAAATAATGGAATCAATAAAAAATGCCCCTAACTTCGATTAGCTACAAAGAATAAGGTAAGCCTCAACTAGTCAATATTTTCCTTTAGCTTG
The DNA here is from genome assembly GCA_027943335.1 of Chamaecyparis obtusa. Lineage (NCBI taxonomy): Eukaryota > Viridiplantae > Streptophyta > Pinopsida > Cupressales > Cupressaceae > Chamaecyparis > Chamaecyparis obtusa. The sequence continues at coordinate 799,149 of BSBK01001709.1, forward strand.
TGGCATTGGTGTATTTCATAATCTAATAATTTAGATAGCTAAAAGGATAACTCAAACACTAAATCAAAACCCTTTGTTTGTGGAAGAGAGTAGAAATACTCAAATCCCTATAGTTAGTGGGTGAAATCAATTGAACAAAATTGTCTATTGTGTTTCGGAACCAAAGGAAAAGTTAGGGATATGCTCTTCACCTTTCAGGTGAACCAAATTCCCAAAAGCTTGACCTTAATTCCATTTTCCTCACTTTGAATGAACATGCTAGAGAATTAGTGGGCTCATCTCCTGAGTTGTGCCTTAACGAGGCCGGTGTGAGGGACAACCCAAAGTGGGATACGCTTGCTTTTTTTCGCGGGAATCCAACCCACTCTAAAATGAAACGCATGCATCCTTAATGGGGTGTATGACAAATGAATCTTAATTTTTTGAACTTCCTCTAGTAATCCTCATGGATTGCGCAAAATCATACCTCGGTGCGTGTGGGAAGCCCCTTAACATACTTGGGGGATGAGAGATTAAAGTCTATTTGAACGGAATCAATACTAAATCCTTGATAAAATAGCAAGACCACCTTCTAGAGCCATGTTTATGAACCAAATCTTGTGCTAGGTATGTGCTTGAAGTGTCTTTTTGTGCAAAACCCGTCACAATGTTCTTCAAATCAAACATTTTATGTTAAGAGGGTAAAAAGAGACAAGTGAATGTGTGATTGTTGTGTTTGAAATATATAAACAAGTGAGAGATATCCATTGAAAACTCATCTTACATTTTTAAATCTCTTCAATATAAAATCAACAATTTTCGAATCAAGGATCATTCCCACTCAAACACTCATTAGATGTCGGTTTCCACACGGTCCCACACATATAGGGTAGCATTACCAGGAGATAGCACTCTTTTTGCAAACCAAGGGCAAGAAGTTGAATACCAAAGTGTTTTCAAGGACCTAATCGAGAGGAAATTTTTCCAAATCTATTTGAACCAAGACTTGAAGAGATGGCGAATAGAAATTCAACATATCATAATCACAATATCAACAATGCCAATTATAATTCTAAGGAGACACTTGAAGAAAGGTTTGAGAAAGCGGCCCAAGACCTAGATTTCCTAGAGGTTATGGAGAAATTAATAGACAAAGATAAGGAGAACTTCTTCTTAAACCTAGCCCAAAAGGGACTAAAGCTACCCTATGATTTTGATATTGATCAACTCAAGAAAGACCAACACCAAGATGATCCCATGAATGTTATGACTAGGCAGATAAAGGCCTTCCAAGAGAAAATTGATACCATGAAGAAGGCAGCCGAACCTAAGGCCTTTTCCATCGAAGCTTTGTGTCCTTTCCCTTATGACAAAAGCTTAGCTATGGTATCTTTTCCTTTTAATACCATCTTTCCTAAGTACGATAAGTACATGGGTAAAACAGACCCACAGGATCATCTAAGGGAGTTTTGTGCCCTAAGCATAGAGTTCATGCACAATGATACATATCTAATGAGACTCTTTCCTAGAAGCTTAGGAGGTCCCGCAATGGAGTGGTTTTCAAAACTAACCCCTGGAATAAAGTCCTTTGAGGAGTTAGCCTCCAAGTTTGTAACCCATTACTCTTATAACATTGAGCATGAAATCACAATGCTCAAGTTATGCAATACCAAATAGATAGATGGAGAGTCCTTTTTAGGATTCTTACAAAGGTGGAGGACCATTTTCGCAAGGTCTCCACGAAGTATCCCAGAGAAGGAGAAGATGGAAATGTTCACCAACAATTTGACCTCGGAAATGAATTATAAATTACAACTTCAATGTCCCCCAACATTTGAGAAACTCATTGAAAATGGGATCAAGATTGAAGATGTTTTGGTCGAAAGAGGTGAAGTCAAATTATTTAAAGATAACAAATCCAACAACAACAGTGATTATGTGCCTAAGTGTTTCAATAATAAAGGGTCCAACAATAATAATGATAAATCCAAATCATGGATGAACAATAACAACAAAAACCTTGTGAATGACGGAGTTGTAGAGGCCCACACTGTGAAGTCAACCCCTTTTATCCTACCATATGGAGAAAATTCTTCAAATAATGTTAATCAAACAAACAAAGCTCCATATAATTCCAATAATTCCAATAATAATTCCAACACTTCCAACAATAATGCTAGTGGGGACAAATCAAAATCATCCTACTCCAATTACAATAAAAAGAAATTCACCTACCTAGGTGAACCTTTGGAGAATGTATTAAAGACCTTGGTTGCCAATAATGTCATCACATTACCTGATATGAAAGATGATGAACCCGAAGTTAAACCTTATTGGTGGAATGCATCCCATCATTGTGAATATCATAGAAATAGGGGTCACCCAAAAAATGAATGCATGAGGTTAAAACACTTGGTGCAAGATTTAATTGACAAGGGAACCATTCAAATTGAAGGACCACAAAATAATGGAGATCATACGGCCTTCAAGAACCCCTTTTTGAATCATGAAAAGGGGGAGTCATCGAATACGAATCAAAATAAAAAAAAGGGCAATGAGAAGGTGAACTTTGCTCACACATATGATGTTAGGATTAACAAGGCAGAAATAACAATTACATGCAAATATAACCAATATCAGAAAACAATAAACCACACAAAAGAGAACATAAGACACAAAGATTTAACATGGTTCACCCAATCCCTGGGCCACGTCCACCAACAGTGAGTCCAATATTATTATTATCTAGTGATTACAACCTGATTACAATCTGTAATCCCTTACAGCTCAATTCCACCACAAGTACTAAAAACATACATCATAATGAAATCTGTAACCCTAAGCCAATATAACAAGGCTTATGTTAGTTAACAAGTTAACCCTAAAATACTTGACGAGTCAACCTAAGAAAAGGCTTGATGAGTCAACCTAGGGAAATGTTTGACGTGTCAACTCAAAAATGCTTAACGAGTTAAACCCAAAACCCCACGATGAATGAAAAGTGTACAATACTTTCCTGGATAGTACTTTCCTGATCAATCACCACAAGCTAACAATCTCCCACTTGGGGATTGATCAGACTCTACACCAAACAACAATCTCCCACTTGGAGACTGATCGTGTAGCTAAACTGCTACCCTGTGAGGCTCCCACTGGATCCAACCACCCCAGACTCAACTCTCCCTTTATTCTATTCAGTCTAGTAGACCAACCAAAGTTGAACAGGAGTTCAACTTCTCTCTTGTTACTACCTTTGTAAACATATTTGCTGGATTATCATCTGTATGAATCTTTTCTAGCTTTAACTTCCCGTCATCCAAAACTGACTGAATGAAATGGTACCACAACTATATGTGTTTTGTCTTTGAGTGCAAAGTAGAATTCTTCACAAGATGAATGGCACTTTGGCTATATGTATGTAGAAAATTACCCATATGTGGATGTCCCAATTCTTCCATGAAGAATTGAAGCCATATCATCTCCTTGGCTGCCTCTGTAGCAGCAACATACTCTGCCTCTATAGTGGATACAGCAACCACCTTTTTGTAGTCGAGAAATCCAACTCACTATTGTCCCACCAACAATAAATACATAACTTGTAGTACTCCGCCTGCTATCTATATCTCCTGCCAAATCTGAGTCAACATAGCCTTGTACAGTAGTAGTAGAACCCCCAAAGTGTAAACACTTACTAGATGTACCTCTCAAATATCTGAGAATCCATTTGACTGCATTCCAATGCTCAATACCAGGGTTACTCATATATCAACTAATGACTCCCACTGCGTGTGCAATATCTGGCCTAGTACATACCATAGCATACATTAAGCTCCCTACAACTGAAGCATAAGGTACCTTGGACATTTTAGCCTCTTCTTCTGATGTCTTAGGACATATCTCCTTAGTCAAATTCAAATGACCAGGCAAAGGTGTGCAGACAGCTTTGGCATTCTCCATAGAGAAATGTTGCAACACCTCAATATAATCAGCCTGAGATAGAGACAACTTCTTATTTTTCCTATCTCTACAAATTTTCATACCAAGGATTTGTTTTGCTTCTCCCAAATCTTTCATAGCAAATGAATATGCTAACTGTTGTTTCAACCCCTTAATGTGATCCATGTTAGACCCAGCTACAAGCATATCATCAACATATAAACATAAAATAATGTAGCTGTCATCATCCAACCTTTTAAAATAAACACAATGGTTAGAATGACACCAACTGTATCCATGCTCATTCATAAAAGTGTCAAATTTAATATACCATTGCCGAGGTGCTTGCTTTAAGCCATATAAACTCTTCTGCAATCTGCACACCAAATTCTCCTTACCCTTGACCTCAAATCCTTGTGGTTGTACCATATATATTTCTTCATCCAAATCACCATGAAGAAAAGTTGTTTTAATATCAATCTTCTCTAAATGCAAATATTCAGTAGCCACAATACTTAAAACAGTACGGATAGAAGTCATTTTAACAACTGGAGAAAATATCTAATCAAAATCAATACCCTTTTTCTGTGCAAATCCTTTTGCAACTAACCTGGCTTTAAATCTTTTCTTACCTCCATCTTCTTCTTTTATCCTATAAACCCATTTATTCTATAAATCCCTTTTACATGTAGGTAACTTACATAAATCCCATATTTGATTTTTCAGCAAAGAGTCGATTTCATTTGTCATTGCAAACTCCCACTGAAGCTTTGTATCCACCTGCACAGCTTCATTATAACATTCAGGTTCACCAACATCTGTTAATAAAATAGAATACAAAGAGGGAGAGAATCTCTCTAGAGGTCTACTTAGCCTTGTTGACCGTCTAACATTCATTAGGGGTGTGTGGTATTTGTTTTTGCTATTGTTGTGGAGCATAAGGAACTACTGAAACATCATCTTTTGGAGTATCATCCAATACTACATAATCATTTTCTTTCTTCTCATCCTGCTACAACAGATCTTTGTACAATACTTTCTCATTGAATATGACATCCCTGCTTCTTACAATTTTATGATTTTCAAAATTCCAAATCCTATAACCAAATTCATCAATGCCATATCCAACAAATACACATTTCTTTGACTTAGCTTCCAGCTTGGTTCTGTTTTCAAAATCTATAAGTGCAAAAGCTTCACAACCAAAGGTTTTGAGAAAAGAATAACTCACCTTCTTACTACTCCATGCTTCCTCTAGAATACCACAGTCCAAAGGAGTAGAGGGGCCTCTATTGATTAAATAAACAATAGTGTTCACAACCTCTGCCCACATATTTTTGGGCAGCCTAGCATGCAACCTCATACTCCTTGCATGCTCCATTATTGTCTTGTTCATGTGTTCAGCCACTCCATTTTCTTGTGGAGTCCTTGGTACAGTTTTCTACCTATGAATACCATTAGAGGAACAATAATCTTCAAATTTTGTGCTACAATACTCACCACCATTATCAGATCTGAGACATTTTAACCTTTTACTAGTCTCATTCTCAACCAAGCATTTCCATTTCTTAAAAGTTTGAAATACATCAGATTTATGTCTAAGGAAATAAATCCATACTTTTCTTGTTGCATCATCTATAAATATAACATAATACAGAGAGCCACCAAGGGAAGATACCTGAGCTAGTCCCCATACATCTGTATGCACAAGCTCTAATCTCTCATTTTTCTTTTCCTTCCCACTCTTCACAAAACTAACTCTCTTTTGTTTTCCATAAACACAACTTTCATAGAAATCCATATTGACACATTTCAGACTAGGTAAAACTTTCTTTGAATGAAGTAATTTCATACCTTTTTCACTTATGTGCCCAAGTCTATTGTGCCACAATGCTGTGTCAGAATCTACAACAATGGTTTGATGTTCTTCCTACTCAACTACAACCACTGTTCCTGAATATTCATTATCTTTTGAAACAATTAAAGTAGAAGGAATAGTATGACATGTACAAAGATATAAGGTGCCTACTTTCACACCTTTTGCTACTACTAAGGAACCTTTGGAAACCTTCCAATTTTTATCATTAAAAGTAACTGTGCAACCCTCATCAATGAGTTGCCCTGCGGAAATTAAATTTCTACTCAGCCTTGGAACATGTCTTACCTCTTGTAGTAGCCAATGATTCCCATTGTGCAACTTAATCTTGATTTTCCCTTTTCCAACAATTTGACAGGGTTCATTATCTCCCAAATAAACTAGCCCAAAATCCCCTTGGACATAATCAACAAAATAACCTCTATGGGGTGTAGCATGAAATGAAGCCCCCCGAATCTAACACCCATGAATCATCAACATTTTATAAAGACAAGAGCAAAGCATCCTCTTCATATTTGTTACTTACCACATTTGCCTCCTTGTTTCCATCATGTTTGTCTCCTTGATCTTTCTTCGGAGACCAACAATCTTTCTTCTTATGTCCTGGTTTTCCACAGTACCAGCAGTCGCTAGGTCCTCTTGACTGAGACCTCTTTCCCTTTGACTTCCCTCATGATTTTCCATGATTTCCAGAGTTTTTTCCTCTATCTCTTGTTCTGCCTCTGCTTTCTACATTCAATACACTACCTGATGTGGATGCCCCTGAGCTTTTCCTACAAATTTCCTCACTCAATATAACACCAATAACATCATCAAACTTTAGGGTATTAGAACCAGAAATAGAATTACTAACAACCATTACCAAGCCATTCCATCTTTCTGGCAAAGAGCACAAAATCAAGAGAGCCCTAACCTCTTCATCAAAAGTAATTTTAACTGAGGCTAACTAGCTTGTAACTGTATTAAACTCATTCAAATGATCAGTGACTGATCCACCTTCTACCATTTTCATATTAAATAAACGCTTCATAAGAAATACCTTGTTTGAAGTTGAAGGCTTTTCATACAACTTCACTAGGGTATCCATAAGATCTTTAGCTTTTGTTGCTCCAAAAATATTGAATGCCACCGATTGTGCCAGGCATAGATGAATACTCCCCAGTGCCTTCCTATCCAAAATATCCCAATCATCCTGAGACATTGTTGCCTCTTTCTTGGCTATTCCCTCTAATGGCCACCATAGATCCTTCTGATAGAGATAGTCCTCCATTTGCATCTTCCATAACTGGAAGTTCTACCCATTAAACTTATCAACCTTCAGCCTACCCTCATCTTCCATTTCTCCCACTTAACCGAGATACTCTCCCACTGACTCATGAGACCTGCTTTAGAGAATAGATGAAAGAATGAATGAAATAACCTCACTCTGATACCACTTGTTAGGATTAACAAGGCAGAAATAACAATTACATGCAAATATAACCAATATCAGAAAATAATAAACCACACAGAAGAGAACATAAGACACAAATATTTAACATGGTTCACCCAATCCCTTGGCTACGTCCACCAACAACAAGTCCAATATTATTATTATCTAGTGATTACAACCTGATTACAATCTGTAATCCCTTATAGCTCAATTCTGCTGCAAGTAATAAAAACATACATCATAATGAAATCCCTAACCCTAAGCCAATATAACAAGGCTTATGTCGGTTAACAAGTTAACCCTAAAATACTTGACGAGTCAACCTAAGAAAAGGCTTGACGAGTCAACCTAGGGAAATGTTTGACGTGTCAACTCAAAAATGATTGATGAGTTAAACTCAAAACCCCACAATGAATGAAAAGTGTACAGTAGTTTCCTGGATAGTACTTTCCTGATTAGTCACCACAAGCTAACATATGATAACATGATAAATACTCTAAGAGAAGAGGATCAAACCATAAATGTTATCATAGTGAAAGATAAGTCAAGGGAAGTATCATCAAATGTTGTCACTAGGGGGCAAGCATAAAAAATTATCCTACCTACCAATGCTCCAAAAGTGGTGATATCAAACCAAGCTTCAACATCATCATCAAAGCAATACAACTTGGTTGAGCAATTACAAAGATCTCCCGCTCAAATCTCTATTCTTGAGCTGCTCAAATTATCACCAATTCATAAGGATATCTTGGAAAAATCCTTGTTGGAAACAAATGTGCCTCTAAATTTGGAGGTAGACAAATTCCAAAATATGGTGGGGCACCTAATCGCACCTCATTGCCTATCATTTTCCAAACAAGATGACATGTCCCTTAATCATCCCCAAAATTTGCCCTTACATATAGAAGTATTGATCCATAAGCATAGGGTGAAAAGAGTCCTTATAGATGGAGGAGCTGGCCTAAACATTTGTACCCTTAGCTTGGTGAAAGCCCTAGGATTTTCTGAGGAGGCTATTGACCCTAAGAAGAAGATAGCTATAAAAGCCTATGATGACGAAGAAAGAGCCTCAAAAGGAGTCATAGTATTACCTATAAGAGTTGGTCCCATGAAAAAAGAGACCATATGCCAAGTGTTGGACCTAAAGTTGACATATAATATCTTGTTAGGAAGGCCATGGATCCACAAAATGCAATTTGTTGCTTCAACTTATCACCAATGCCTAAAATTCCCATATCTAGGGCAAGAGATAATGATAAGTGGGGATCTAAACCCATTCCAATATTGTAATAATGTCAAGCCTATCAATGACTCCCTAGTCCCACATAATACTAAAGGGCCTATACCTAAGCAAATGGAGCAAGGTCAAAGTTCTAAGGACATCCCTTTGTCGAAAGGAAAAGCAAAGATGGAAGAAGAAGTTATTATTGAAGATACAACAAAACTCATTAACCAAACTACCTCAACTAAAGGAAAAGAGAGGGTTAATGAGGATAATATTATTGAGGAATCAAAAGAAGATCATATCCAAGCTACTCAAGTATACACCAAAGAGGCCCATTATCAAAAGATGGACCAAATGATGAAATTTTTTGATAAGCAATGTAAGATCAAACAAAAGGGAGTAGGTGAATACTCCTTATCTATGATGGAGCTACCTTTATCACCCAAGTCCTTTGGGAGACCCTAAAACCTACCCCATAAATATAATGAGAACTTTGTGAGGGAAAGTACATCATTTGCCATGGATGAAGAAGACAATGAGATCCTAAACTGGTTGTACAAAGATGAAAAATCAAGTGCCCACGTCAAACATATCCAAAATATAACCATTCCCACACATCAATATGGGAAAGGATTTGCAATCATGCAAAATATGGGATACAAAGGTCAAGGACCTTTAGGCACAAATAATGAAGGGATTATTGAACCCTTAGAAAGCACATGGCGAGATTCCAAGGAGAAAAGTAGGAATAGGGTATCTTGAGGAAGGATACACTCAAAAACATCATCCCGAACTTTATAGCCAAATATTACAATTAGAGTCTCATAGTGATGAGGATTCTAATGAATGGGAATGGGAGACCCTATCAGATGAGTCATGCCAAGACAAGGGCATTGACGTTATTCATACCTATGCTTCTACCAAAAATAAAGGACCAATGACAAAATCTACTTCAAATCAAGCATCTAGTTCTAGCCAAGTGGTTCTAAATGATGTACCAAGTATAGAGATAGAAATCAATCAGTGGGTAGGCAAACCATACGTTCCTTCATGGAGACCTACTATGGAAGAGTCAAATTCTAGGTTTAATCCATATGACTTTTATCCAATAGAAACCCTAGAGGAGTCTAGTGAGGGGGAATTTTATCCTTCTTCTTTAGAACATTTAGAGGAAGCCCATATTCGAGATTTTCAAGATACAATGTATGAACCCTCCAATAATGAGATATATACCTTAAACCTGATTGAAACAAACCTATGTGTTGGCCCATTAACTCTCATCCGCTCGGACTTAATTGAATGGAATGCCATTGAACCAACTACCTTGCCAATTTTCTTGAATGACAACATGGTGTCCCAATACCTCAACGTGGTTGAACCTTCTTCTATCAAAGAATATCAAGAAGAAATGATTAGAGGGAGCATCCAAACTTCTAATCCAAGAAAAAATTAAAAAATAAAAAAAATAGAAAAAGAAAAGAATCAAGTGTTGAAAACCACTTTGTGGCAACATTAGATCAAGAAAAAAATAAAGAAATAAAGGATGTTTCCAAAGGTGAAAACCCAATTGAGGCACCTATGGAAGGAAGTTTGGATGTTCTACCAGAACACTATGAAGAAAGATCTCCAATCTTAATTGAGCCAACATAAAATATAAACATTAGATCAGAAATAGAGCCAAAGTTCATCCACTTAGCAGCATCCCTATCTAGTGAAGAAAGGACAAAATTCATTAAGTTCTTTAAGGAAAGACAAGTTAACTTCACATGGTCTTATGACAATATGCTAGGTTTAGACCCAAATCTGATAATGCATCACCTAAACATCAAGGAAAGAGCAAAACCTATTAAGAAAAAGCTAAGGAAAATGCATCCTCATATAGCACTACTTGTCAAAGTGGAGTTAGAAAAACTATTGAAGATGGTATTTATAAGGGCTATTGATTATGCACAATGGATCTCAAATATAGTGCCAGTATCAAAAGCAGACAAATCCATCTGAATCTGCACGAACTTTAGAGACTTAAACTTGGCATGTCCTAAAGATGACTTCCCACTTCCAAGTATTGATGCCATTGTAGATTTAACAGCGGGGCACTCTATGTTCTCACTCATGGATGGATTTAGTGGGTATAATCAGATAAAGATAGCCCCAAAAGACCAAGATAGAATTGCCTTTACATGTGCATGGGGTACATTTAGCTAGAATGTCATGCCATTTGGGTTAACTAATGCAGGAGCGACCTATCAAAGAGCAATGACCACAATATTCCATGATATGATGCATAAGTTCATGGAGGATTATGTGGATGACATACTAGAAAAATCCCACTCAAGAAAAGAACACCTACCAATCTTGGCAAAATTTTTTGAAAGGTTAGAAGAATTCAAAGTGAGACTCAACCCAAAGAAATGTGCTTTTGGAGTCCAATCCGGCAAACTCCTAGGCTATATTGTATCTATAAAAGGGATAGAGGTGGATCCCACTAAAGTGAAGGCTATAATGGAAATGGAAGCACCTAAGAACATTAGTCAAATGAGATCTTTATAAGGAAGGATCCAACCCATTAGGAGATTTATCTCCCAATTAGCGGAAAAATGTCATAATTTCACCCAACTTTTACATAAGGATACAATCTTCAAATGGAATGAAAAATGTGAAGAAGCCTTTAATCTGCTAAAGAAATATCTCATGAATCCACCAATCTTGATGCCACCCATTAGAGGCAAGCCCTTGATCCTATACATTTCAGCAACGAAGAATTCATTGGGGGCACTTTTAACACAAGAGGATGAAACATGAAAAGAGAAGGCAATTTACTACATTAGTAGAACCTTGGTCAAATACGAGCTGAACTATACATTTATGGAAAGGGCATGCTTGGCTGTAGCTTTTGCTTCCCAAAAATTATGCCATTATATGCTAGCCCACGAGATAAGGCTCATTGCCAAAATTGACCCATTGAAGTATCTACTAAGTAAAACAACGTTGAATGGAAGGCTAGCAAAGTAGGTAATGGTACTTTGTGAATTTGACATAGAATATGTTGATAGAAAATCAATCGAAGGACAAGTAATTATAGACCAATTAGCAGAAGCACCACTTCATGATGATCATCCCATCCAAGTGGAATTCCCGGATTTAGAAATTTTGAAGGTAGAAGCAAAAACATGGCAGCTTTATTTTGATGGTTCCTACACTCACCATGGATCATGAGCAGACATACTTCTCATCACACCCCAATGTTCTACTATCCCTAAGTCTTACAAATTGCTATTTCCATGCACCAACAATATAGTGGAGTATGAAGCATTGGTTATTGGAATCAAGCTAGCATTAGAGTGGAAAGTGACATAATTAAAGGTTTATGGAGATTCACAATTAGTCATAAATCAAGTCAATGAAGAATATCAGATGAAAGATGACAAATTGGTACCTTACAAAACCATGGTGGGAAATCTCAAGAAGTATTTCATAATCATTACATTTGACCAAGTATCGAGGGAGAAGAACAAAGTAGCGGATGCTATGGCAACTTTGGCTTCACTTTTGTAGATGCCTGATTAGAGTGCTAGATATGAGTTCTTGGTAGAAGAAGTGATTCAACCCGCATTTGACCCAAACCACCCTTATACCATTTGCCTACTAACTACAACTGAATCACCCTGGTATGGACCAATTTATGCCTACTTGAAAGATCAAACCCTTCCTATCAACCAAACCAAAAACCAAAAGAAAAGCTTCATTCGTCAAGCCACCAAATATACTATAGTTTCTGAAACATTGTATCGAAAAAGTCTTGATGGAATGCTCCTTAGATGTTTAGAAGAGGAAGAATCAAACTTAGCCTTATGAGAAATTCACGAAGGAATTTGTGGATCACACTCAAACAGATTATCCCTAGCCAAGAAACTTCTAAGGATAGGATATTTTTGGCCTACCATGGAAAAAGATTCATGTAACTTTGCAAAAACTTGTAAGAAATGTCAATTCCATGGAAATTTGATACATGCACCCACACAAGAGCTTCATCCGATGACAACACCTTGGCCGTTCTACCAATGGGGTTTAGACCTAATAGGCATGATTTATCTGCCATCCTCAAATGGCCATAAATTCATCATCACGACAACTGAATATTTTACTAAGTGGGTGGAAGCTGTACCTCTATCAACTTCAACAAGCAAACATATATCCTTGTTTATCCTAAATCATATTATTTGTAGATATGGCATACCTCATGCCATCATAATGAATAACACAAAGCATTTCAAGAACAAAGAAATAATAGAATTGTGCACCAAATTTCACATGATCCATCATTCATCTTCAATCTATTACCCTCAAGGTAATGGACAAGCCGAAGCAGCCAATAAAAACATATTGAAAATCTTGAAGAGAACGGTGGACAATTATGGTAGAGATTGGCATATCAAGAGAAACCCGACCTTGTGGGCTTATAGAACAAGCATAAGAATGCCAACATGGGCTACACCTTTCTCCTTAGTCTTTGGAACAGAAGCAATTTTGCCTTTAGAGGTAGAACTTCCATCTTTGAGGATATCTATGCATGGTTTGATAAATGAGGAAGACTATAGGGTTGCAAGGCTGCAAGAACTAGAACTCTTTGATGAAAAATAGAAGCAAGCATTTGATCATTTGAAGGTGTACCAGAATAGGATGTCAAAGGCATACAACATATCAAGCCAAGAACATTCCAAATAGGGGACCTAGTTTTGAGAGAAAGTCCCAAGAACCAAGCAGAACGAGAAAAGAAAGGAAAATGGGAAGCAAACTGGTTAGGACCATTTCTCATTGTGGAAAATTTTGGGATTGGCACATACAAACTAGCAGATTGTGATGGTGAAGAATTGTAAGAGCCAATCGATAGCATACATCTCAAGAAGTTCTATACATGAGGAAGACAAAAGAGGATAAAGAGTATCAGATGGAGGAGCATCATTTTATTATACATAGTGAAAAGAGATCTTGAAAAGACCAAAACATTGGAAAAGTAGAAAAGATAAAAAAATAGTGAAAAATTGAGCATGAAGAAAGCAAAAACATTCATATATGATCCTCAAAAAGAGAAAAAAAATTTTGAAAAAAAGAAAAATACAAAAAATAAATAAAAAAAGAAGAAAAGTGCCTTGGTGAAAACCTAGTAAATAGGCACCTTGGTAGCAAAAGAAGAGAAAAAGCTTTAAAAATAGAAAAAGAGCTAGATCCATTCAATCAGTGAAAACCTGGTAAATAGATGCCATTGAAAGTCCAAGTCATTCGCATACCTAGAAGGTCACCTTGTAAATATTGCATTCGCCAGCATTTGTATATATTGCATAATAAAACCCCATAGTTACATTTGCAAGTACCTCAAGATTTTGGTCACCTAATCCAAAAATTGTCCTAAGTCCCATAAATGAAATCAATATCAAAATGGGGGCAATCTACTCTAAAGGAGTTAGGTTTCATCAAAAAGCTTTATTCAATCAGAGAATCAATTCATCATACTTGAAAGAGGAACACTTAATCAAATCTACATCCCAATCTAATTTGAGCCTACGACGAAAAAATTGATCCAAGGACTTAAATGACCTTACCTTTATCAGGATTAAAAGTATGAAATGGATGGAACTACACTTGAACTATGGATTTGAAAAACATTGCAAAATTTTTCTAAGTGTTAACTCAATTGATGAAATCATTTCTTTCTAGTGAATCGATGAAAGTTTTAGACTAGACAAGCTTTGATGAAATGATGATATGTTTCTTGATTTTTAAATGACTATCTTAAAATCAAAGTTTTAAATCATGTATTATTTTTCTAAGGATGTGATCATCAAAGAATCATCAAGTACTTGTACATAGGATAAAATAGAGATTTCTGCTTGTTTACACAAACAGATACCTTGGCTATTTTGATTTCCCATATCATAATACCAACATCCACTTGCAACATAGAATCTGACAAAATCGGTATTCACACTCTCATGATTGGCTTCAATCAGTGATAGTTGTACTGAAGAGATGGATGGGAAAGCAAACAAAGAGGCAAAAAGTATTCATATCATCATAGTTGAACTAGTGATGGTTGTACTAAAACAAGATTCCAAAAGTGCTCAATGATGATTATAAGCTCCAAATCTTGAATAATGACAATTAGCTGCATACATTTTAGATTAAGTGCATTGTATATATGTGTTTTTCCTTTCTTAGCTTAAGTTGTAAGGGGAAAAATGAAATAGGCAGTTCAATTCAAACATCATTATCCTTGATTACAAACAACAAAAGTGAGATTATCTTTTGCATTCATGCATAGCATTAATCATTATTCATAAATATGAAGAAAACATAAAAACAATCATTACTCATACATCATTTGCATACATGTAATTAAAGATAGAATTGCATACATTTGAAAAATAAAAAACATAAGATCATGCATATCCATATTTCCATAAAACAATTTGCATCCATACATTGAAAAACAAAAAAACATCTCATAAATCCATACATCAATGCATTCATCTATCTATATTATAAAAATAAGATACATTGCATCTATCACATAATCACAAATAAATGCATCATAAACATCATATAGCTGCATACAAAGATAATCTCATAAATCAACTCATCAAGGAGAATGAAGGAATATATCATCACATATCATCAAAAGAGTGTTCATCAATGATCCATCAAATTAGTATATCAAGATACAATGTCATACAAAGTGATACATCAAAGGTTCCGACCAATAAAAAAACATGAAATGTGAAACAAAGGACATCAACAATGAGAGAATCTGTCATCAATCAATCAAGATCCCGTAGGACCTGATGCATCTAGACCTCTATCATCCTATGGAGGAGGAGCCTGAGAAGTGCTCGCTCCACTCTATCTCTGAACCATAGCAGACATAAATTGCTGCATCAAGGTAGCAACCTAATCTAAATGCCCAACAACAGTGGATATATCTATCCTCATAGACTGAACCTCCCGTACTATAGTACCAATAGTAGGAGCATCCTACGAACTCTGTCCCTAATCCTATAGCTGCTCAGCCTATGTAGGCACCTGTTGTGCTAGAGCATGATCCTGCTGTGCTGGAACATCATCATGCTGAGCCAAAGCAACTCTCTACAACTGAACTAAAGGGTCTAATCTACCCAGAATCTGCCTAGCAACATCTACATGAGCCTGTCTCTATTGTCTCTGCTATTGATGAGCTTTATGATGTCTATATGCTGCTCTAGGATGAACATCAACTACATCATCATGTCCTCTAGCTCAATCTCTCACCCATCCTCTACCAACAATAACCAGAGGATCTCTACATCCTTGCCATCTCTAATGTCTCCTACAACCACCATCACCATCATCATCATCGCCGCCACCACCACCACCACCACCATCACGCTGACCTAGAATAGGCTCGGATGGATCCTTAAAATGAATAAACCTATTACGAGCCCACCAATCTACATACTCATGAGACATACCTGCATATGCCATACTAGGAAGTATCTCCCACCTGCCATAAGCCATACTAGCAATCTAATCCAAGGAAAACTAATAAGCAAAAAGAGGACCCCACATAGATCTCTCTGCTTGTACCCAAGCATATAATGTTGCACCTTGAGGCATATCCTGCACTCTACCATACTGTCTGGAAACTCTACCAAAATAGAATCGCTCAATAGTGGTATCAGACCTACCAATCATCCAATGAGGAGTGAACATGTATGGTAACTCATCATCATCCTCTCTCCAACCCTCACAACCAATGTATGGTCACCACTGAACCTGATCAAGATCATCTATAACCCGACGCCAATAATCCAGATAACCTAAATGATGTTGAATCACCATACCAATGTATAGAAAAGCATATGGAAAACCACAAGGTTGAACCCTATCAGAAATAGGCCTGGTAATAGGGAGATGCTCCCAAATCCATAATTGAAGAACCAAGGCACCTGCAGATAAGGAAGAACTCTCTCTATATACCACCTCATGAAGATCTTGATATAACTGTGCCAGCACATAGGAACCCCAATCAAAACGTCGAGGCTGTGCTAGTAAATCCTCCAATATCCTACCCCAATGAACAAAATAACCACGACCTCATCGGTTGGGAAGAAGCAAACCACCAATCAATGAGCCAAGTACTGCAAGCAATGTAGGAAAGGAAGAAAACTGTAGCCATGTGATAGTATCATCATCAATAGTATTGTCCCCGAACACTCATCGATAGATAGTAGAATTATAGATAGAATCATAATAGACTATCTCTCCTCGGCACGGGATATGTAGCAAATGATACACATCCTCCAGCGTGATCATCATCTTGCCATGTGGAAGATGAAAAGTATTGTGGTCGGAGTGCCAATGCTCCACCACAGCTGTCAATAACCCACGGTTCAGATGGAATTGGGGAAGATCAAGAAGAAAACTCAAACCACAAATCTTGATGACACGGTACTCTGCTAGAGTAAGGGCCTGCCTGAGATCAATGACCCACGAAGCAATTGATTGGATATACAATACAGGAAAGTGAGCCTTCTTGGAAAAACAAAAGAATCATATCAGCATATTATATCAAGGAATAGCTAACGTTGATCAAGTTATTCAAATATCCATTTGCTCATCTTAAGTGCATCAAATCTCCTAACTCTATATCTTGAGGAAGGAAAATCATTGTTTTATCTCTCTAGATCTTGAGAGTGAAATATCAAACCATCAACCTATCATATTAGATTGACAAATCACATTCATTGGTATTACTATACTGATATTCTAATCAATTGTTTAGTTTAAATGCAACAAACCTAATCTAATCATTCGAATTAAGCATCAGAAATCATTAAAAAATTTCATTAGACAAATCAAGTACAAGTGTAAATTTTTTTTTTCAAAAGTCGGCAGGTGTGATTTTAATCATCCCAGGCGACATTTCTCTTAAGTGGTATCAAAAGGTTGTTAAGCGACATTACTTCTATCTCAAGCGACAAATTACACATAGGTGACAATGAATCAAGCTAGGCGATAACGAAATATGGCCTAGGCGATAGTAAATTGTTAGGGTTTCCTACGCGGTAACATAATTGAAAATTGGCATTTTTGCCCTAGCTCTATGCGTGAATGTTTTATTCTTAGGTGAGAATGAAAGTGTCTTAGGCGACAATTAACTACATGACTGCATGAGTAAAATGTGTGAATGTGATAGTAAAAAGGCATAGGCGGCAATGAAATATTCCTAGGCGTGATTTTACATATTCTAAGCAATGATGAAATCAAAATTTGTAATAAATGCTAATAAATGAGCAATAAATGCAATGAGGGAATTTGAAATAACTTACTAGAGGTCCATAGTCAGGTGGCCTTGCATATCTCTGACACCTCTCGAATCGATGCTCTCGGATAGGGACAACCATCTCGAAAATCAAAGGAGAACCAGAGCAAAATCACTAAAGAGAAAAGTGAAAATGAATAGTAAATCTAGGTTTTTTAATCTATTTAAGCTAATTTGATCTAATTTTGAGGTGCAAATTTGACTTTGACCTATATTAACCTATCATATTTAACCAAGGCAAATTGTGAAGTAGGGCAAATCATGAGTGTTTTTTAGAAATGAAAACATATCAATCAATCATTCAAATTTATCAAACCAAAACAACAATATATTTTATTTCTGAGGGAGCATACCATCAGATAATCAAATCAATATCATAACTAACATCATCGAAAATCAAGAGACTGATCATCAAATCAAAGCAAAATCTTTTATCAAATTTTTTTTCGTAATCAAACGAAAGGGGCATCATATCAAATATAATCATCAAATCAGGTATCATACTAGGATCAATCATCAAATCAACCATCATATCGAGAACGATCATCAGAGAACCACATCAATCAAGAGAGTTTCATATCATTCATATCTACAACAATCTCATATCAAAAATCAATGGATCGACCATCGAAAGACATCAAACGAACATCAAGGATCGACCATCATTGAATCAGGACCTATCATCGAGCAAGATCAGAGTATTCTTTGAATCGACATGCTTCGCACGTCAACTCAAAGAGGGGCATTTGTAATCACCTAAAAATGGACAAAGATCAAATCAAATCAAATCAAGTTAAATCAAATCAAATTAAGGACAAAATTGAATCAATTGAATCACAATGCATAATTAGCCAATCAAAATTAAAATCAAGTCTTAAGTCAAGATCAATCAAAATTGAGAGCATTTTAATCAAGTGCAATCAAATTAAAATACAATTAAATCAATTAATTGTATAGTCATGGATTAAATTAAATTCAACCCATTCAAGGGGTACATGGCTAAAATAAATCAATTAAATCAATTAATAAATCTCAATTACTCTCAACAAACCAAAAGGAGAGGAAATTCAATCAACCAATGAGATTTAAGGAAAGGCATTCACATGGATCAAGACAAATTCAATCTCAATCACTCAAAGTGAAAGAGAATCTTGACCATCCATCTTGTCTACTTGTCCCAAGCTTTGAGGACACAAACTTTGCATTGTCTTCAAAGGGTGGAACCAAGGACTCAACCAAGGTTTAACCATGATCAAACACAACTACACCCCCTACCATTGGGAAAATCTATAAAAGGAAGACCAAATTCCTTCATAATTCATAACCACACATCTGAGAATTGCATTGAACCTCTTGCAATTTGAGTTTAGAAAGGCATTGGAGAGTATAATTAGCATTTACTTTGATAATTGTTAGCAATAGCATTGTTTATCTTTATCATTCTCATTCTAGGACTATCATTAATGAGAGCTTGTTGAGAGCTTATTCATTAACATCTTAGTTAGAGAGCCATAGGATGCTCAATTGATCATTAATTTTGCTAAATAGTTGCTCTATTATGGTTTAAATTAGCTACTATTTCATTTATTATTGATGTTTAACCTTAATTCTATGAAGATACTTTTATTAGTATACAAAATGGCACCCACCGTGGGGCTCTAAGCCTCATTTTATCAATTTCATCATTTGGATCATATTTTGTATGCTTGTATTTTCAATTTTCTGTGAATATTTTGCAGAAAATAGGTGAAGTCACGCATACACTCAATTCAGTCATGCCTACAGTCATTTTGATGACGTTTACAATCTCTATCTCGACGTCTAATAGCTGAATATTTGCGCCTAGTCGATAACTTCTATTCT
Source organism: Chamaecyparis obtusa (assembly GCA_027943335.1). Lineage (NCBI taxonomy): Eukaryota > Viridiplantae > Streptophyta > Pinopsida > Cupressales > Cupressaceae > Chamaecyparis > Chamaecyparis obtusa. The sequence continues at coordinate 818,815 of BSBK01001709.1, forward strand.
GTCTTAAATTCTTTCTTGTCACCTGCAACCTGGATGCTCATGCCTGAGAGATAAAGTTATCCTACCTTTTTCTCGTAAAGTCACACCTGTGAGTTAAGAAATGTCACCTGTCGATTATTTGTCGTCGCTTGTGACAAACCTTTGCGAAGCACTTTACACACAAATTCACGCCTAGTATCAACTATCTTACGCTTAGTATTGTTAAAGTGTCACTTTGAGTAGATCAATTTATGCAATTTTCAATACTCTTTGTGCCTAACAATAAATTGTTTACGCTTGATTAACTTTTGGTGTCACCTGTGTCATTGGAAAGTGTCGCTTGGTATCATTAAAGTTATGCCTTCAAACAATTTGATCACGCGTATTAGCTGGACAATGTCACTTTCTGTTTGTTGTCTTAATTTGCTGTCAAATTGATGAATTCATTTATCTAACTCTCTATTTGTACATTTTGACTGTAAATGAGCAGGCACAAAAATGTCCAGAAGCCAGAAAGCATGTTTAATCAAGAAGAAAAGGCACTAGCTAAAATGATCAAGAAGGAAAACTTTGAGCACATTAAGGCTGTTCTTGAGACATCACAAGAGGAAGAAAACTAGGTATACCAAAATTATCTTGCAATTATTGAAGCTTACAAAATGAAATTTGTTTCTCTTAATTGGATTTTTACTCCTTAGCTCAAGTTCTTCCTTGAAAATTTGCAAATAAGGTGCTTAAAGTTCATTAATTTCATCAATTTTGATTTGGTTTCCCCTCATTGTGATTGTTGGTGTTGACTAACTTGCTGGTGGAAAAACACACTTGGGAAGAGCTATTGCCAAGGTAAGGTAAAAACAATGGAATCAATAAAAAAATGCCCCTAACTTTGGTTAGCTACAAACAATAAGGTAAGCCTCAACTAGTCAATATTTTCCCTTAGCTTGTGGCATTGATGTATTTCATAATCTAATAATTTGGATAGCTAAAAGGATAACTCAAACACTAAATCAAAACCCATTGTTTGTGGAAGAGAGTAGAAATTCTCAAATCCCTATAGTTAGTGGGTGAAATCAATTGAACAAAATTGTCTATTGTGTTTTGGAACCAAAGGAAAAGTTAGGGATATGCTCTTCACCTTTTTGGTGAACCAAATTCCCAAAAGCTTGACCTTAATTCCATTTTCCTCACTTTGAATGAACATGCTAGAGAATTAGTGGGCTCATCTCTTGAGTTGTGCCTTAACGAGGCCGGTGTGAGGGACAGCCCAAAGTGGGATACACTCACTTTTTGGCATGGGAATCCAACCCACTCTAAAATGAAACACATGCATCCTTAATGGGGTGTATGACAAATGAATCTTAATTTTTTGAACTTCCTCTAGTAATCCTCACGGATTGCACAAAATCGTACCTTGGTGCATGTGGGAAGCCCCTTAACATACTTGGGGGATGAGAGATTAAAGTCTATCTGAACGGAATCAATACTAAATCCTTGATAAAATAGCAAGACCACCTTCTAGAGCCATGTTTATGAACCAAATCTTGTGCTAGGTAGGTGCTTGAAGTGTCTTTTTATGCAAAACCTATGACAACGCTCTTCAAATCAAACATTTTATGTTAAGAGGGTAAAATGAGACAAGTGAATGTGTGATTGTTGTGTTTGAAATACATAAACAAGTGAGAGATATCCATTAAAAACTCATCTTACATTTTTAAATCTCTTCAATATAAAATCAACAATTTTTGAATCAAGGATCATTCCCACTCAAACCCTCGTTGGATGTCGGTTTCCATGTGGTCCCACACATATAGGGCAGCATTACCAGGAGATAGCACTCTTTTTGCAAACCAAGGGCAAGAAGTTGAATACCAAAGTGTTTTCAAGGAGCCTAATCAAGAGGAAATTTTTCCAAATCTATTTGAACCAAGACTTGAAGAGATGGCGGATAGAAATTCAACATATCATAATCACAATATCAACAACGCCAATTATAATCTTAAGGAGACACTTGAAGAAAGGGTTGAGAAAGCGGCCCAAGACCTAGATTTCCTAGAGGTTATGGAGAAATTAATAGACAAAGATAAGGAGAACTTCTTCTTAAACCTAGCCCAAAAGGGACTAAAGCTACCCTATGATTTTGATATTGATCAACTCAAGAAAGACCAACACCAAGATGATCCCATGAATGTTATGACTAGGCAGATAAAGGCCTTCCAAGAGAAAATTGATACCATGAAGAAGGCAGCCGAACCTAAGGCCTTTTCCATTGAAGCTTTGTGTCCTTTCCCTTATGACAAAAGCTTAGCTATGGTATCTTTTCCTTTTAATACCATCTTTCCTAAGTACGATAAGTACATGGGTAAAACAGACCCACAGGATCATCTAAGAGAGTTTTGTGCCCTAAGCATAGAGTTCATGCACAATGATACATATCTAATGAGACTCTTTCCTAGAAGCTTAGGAGGTCCCGCAATGGAGTGGTTTTCAAAACTAACCCCTGGAATAAAGTCCTTTGAGGAGTTAGCCAACAAGTTTGTAACCCATTACTCTTATAACATTGAGCATGAAATCACAATGCTCAAGTTATGCAATACCAAATAGATAGATGGAGAGTCCTTTTTAGGATTCCTACAAAGGTGGAGGACCATTTTCGCAAGGTATCCACGAAGTATCCCAGAGAAGGAGAAGATGGAAATGTTCACCAACAATTTGACCTCGAAAATAAATTATAAATTACAACTTCAATGTCCCCCAACATTTGAGAAACTCATCGAAAATGGGATCAAGATTGAAGATGTTTTGGTCAAAAGAGGTGAAGTCAAATTATTTAAAGATAAAAAATCCAACAACAATAACAACAACAACAACAACAACAACAAAAACAACAACAATGATTATGTGCCTAAGTATTTCAATAATCAAGGGTCCAACAACAATAATGACAAATCCAAATCATGGACAAAGAATAACAACAAAAACCTTGTGAATGACAGAGTTGTGGAGGCCCACACTGTGAAGTCAACCCCTTTTATCCTACCATATGGAGAAAATTCTTCAAATAATGTTAATCAAACAAACAAAGCTCCATATAATTCCAATAATTCCAATAATAATTCCAACACTTCCAACAATAATGCTAGTGGGGACAAATCAAAATCATCCTACTCCAATTACAATAAAAAGAAATTCATCTACCTAGGTGAACCTTTGGAGAATGTATTCAAGACCTTGGTTGCCAATAATGTCATCACATTACCTGATATGAAAGATGATGAACCGAAAGTTAAACCTTATTGGTGGAATGCATCCCATCATTGTGAATATCATAGAAATAGGGGTCACCCAAAAAATGAATGCATGAGGTTAAAACACTTGGTGCAAGATTTAATTGACAAGGGAACCATTCAAATTGAAGGACCACAAAATAATGGAGATCATACGACCTTCAAGAACCCCTTTTTGAATCATGAAAAGGGGGAGTCATCAAATACGAATCAAAATAAAAAAAAGGGCAATGAGAAGGTGAACTTTGCTCACACATATGATGTTAGGATTAACAAGGCAGAAATAGCAATTACATGCAAATATAACCAATATCAGAAAACAATAAACCACATAGAAGAGAACATAAGACACAAAGATTTAATGTGGTTCACCCAATCCCTGGGCCATGTCCACCAACAATGAGTCCAATATTATTATTATCTAGTGATTACAACCTGATTACAATCCGTAATCCCTTACAGCTCAATTCCACCGCAAGTACTAAAAACATACATCATAATGAAATCGGTAACCCTAAGCCAATATAACAAGGCTTATGTTAGTTAACAAGTTAACCCTAAAATACTTGACGAGTCAACCTAAGAAAAGGCTTGACGAGTCAACCTAGGGAAATGTTTGACGTGTCAACTCAAAAATGCTTAACGAGTTAAACCCAAAACCCCACGATGAATGAAAAGTGTATAGTACTTTCCTGGATAGTACTTTCCTGATCAGTCACCACAAGCTAACAATCTCCCACTTTGGGACTGATCAGACTCTACACCAAACAACAATCTCCCACTTGGAGACTGATCGTGTAGCTAAACCACTACCCTGTGAGGCTCCCACTGGATCCAACCACCCCGGACTCAACTGTCCCTTTATTCTATTTAGTCTAGTAGACCAACTGAAGTTGAACAGGAGTTCGACTTCTCTCTTGTTACTACCTTTGTAAACATATTTGCTGGATTATCATCTGTATGAATCTTTTCTAACTTTAACTTCCCATCATCCAAAACTGACCGAATGAAATGGTACCGCAACTATATGTGTTTTGTCTTTGAGTGTAAAGAAGAATTCTTCACAAGATGAATGGCACTTTGGCTATCTGTATGTAGAAAATTACCCATCTGTGGATGTCCCAGTTCTTCCATGAAGAATTGAAGCCGTATCATCTCCTTGGCTGCCTCTCTAGCAGCAACATACTCTGCCTCTATAGTGGATAAATCAACCAACTTTTGTAATCGAGAAATCCAACTCACTATTGTCCCACCAACAATAAATACATAACTTGTAGTACTCCACCTGCTATCTATATCTCCTGCCAAATCTGAGTCAACATAGCCTTGTACAGTAGTAGTAGAACCCCCAAAGTGTAAACACTTACTAGATGTACCTCTCAAATATCTAAGAATCCATTTGACTGCATTCCAATGCTCAATACCAGGGTTACTCATATATCAACTAATGACTCCCACTGCGTGTGCAATATCTAGCCTAGTACATACCATAGCATACATTAAGCTCCCTACAACTGAAGCATAAGGTACCTTGCACATTTTAGCCTCTTCTTCTGATGTCTTAGGACATATCTCCTTAGTCAATTTCAAATGACCAGGCAAAGGTGTGCAGATAGCTTTGGCATTCTCCATAGAGAAACATTGCAACACCTTCTCAATATAATCAGCCTGAGATAGAGACAACTTCTTATTTTTCCTATCTCTACAAATTTTCATACCAAGGATTTGTTTTGCTGCCCCCAAATCTTTCATAGCAAATGAATATGCTAACTGTTGTTTCAACCCCTTAATGTAATCGATGTTAGACCCAGCTACAAGCATATCATCAACATATAAACATAAAATACTGTAGCTGTCATCATCCAACCTTTTAAAATAAACACAATGGTCAGAATGACACTGAGTGTATCCATGCTCATTCGTAAAAGTGTCAAATTTAATATACCATTGTCGTGGTGCTTGCTTCAAGCCATATAAACTCTTCTGCAATCTGCACACCAAATTCTCCTTACCCTTGACCTCAAATCCTTTTGGTTGTACCATATATATTTCTTCATCCAAATCACCATGAAGAAAAGTTGTTTTAACATCAATCTTCTCTAAATGCAAATATTCAGTAGCCACAATACTTAAAACAGTACAGATAGAAGTCATTTTAACAACTAGAGAAAATATCTCATCAAAATCAATACCCTTTTTCTGTGCAAATCCTTTTATAACTAACCTAGCTTTAAATCTTTTCTTACCTCCATCTTCTTCTTTTATCCTATAAACCCATTTATTCTATAAAGCCCTTTTACATGTAGGTAACTTACATAAATCCCATGTTTGATTTTGCAGCAAAGAGTCAATTTCATCTGTCATTGCAAACTCCCATTGAAGCTTTGCATCCACCTGCACAGCTTCATTATAACATTCAGGTTCACCAGCATCTATGAATAAAATAGAATACAAAGAGGGAGAGAATCTCTCTGGAGGTCTACTTAGCCTTGTTGACCGTCTAACATTCATTGGGGGTGTGTGGTATTTGTTGTTGCTGTTGTTGCGGAGCGTAAGGAACTACTGAAACATCATCTTTTGGAGTATCATCCAAGACTACATAATCATTTTCTTCTCATCCTGCTACAACAGATCTTTGTACAATACTTTCTCATTGAATATGACATCCTTGCTTCTTACAATTTTATGATTTTCAAAATCCCAAATCCTATAACCAAATTCATCAATGCCATATCCAACAAATACACATTTCTTTGACTTAGCTTCCAGCTTGGTTCTATTTTCAGAATCTATAAGTGCAAAAGCTTCACAACCAAAGGTTTTGAGAAAAGAATAACTCAACTTCTTACCACTCCATGCCTCCTCTGGAATACCACAGTCCAAAGGAGTAGACCTATTTTGATTTGAATGAGACTTACAGTTCCTTGCAATGTGCCCAAAATTGTTGCATTTGTAACAAATGATCTTATTGGATGTGGTAGGTTGTCTAACATAATCTTGACTCTTCCATGTTTCATCTATTTTTCTACATTCATTTATTCTATTTCCATATGCCCAACAATTAAAGCAATAACCAAAAAAATGTTTGGAAACATTCTTACCTCTACAATCCTTCTTCATGTAACCAAATTTATTACATTCAAAGCATATTCCTATGAAAGGTTTGAACTACTCTTTAGGTTTCTCATTTTGGTTAGGTTTGTCTTGCTCCTTTTTGTCTTCAAATTTCTTCTCTTGAGATTTGGAACATTCAACTTCATTGAAGCAAACTCCTGTCTTGTCACCTTTAGGTTTTTGTCTCTCTAGTTGTTCATCAATTTTTGTACTGCTCGCATGAAGTTTTTCAATATGATTCCTTGCCTCCACAAGCTCTTCCTTAATGATGATATTGTACTTCTCCAATTCCTCATACTTGGTTTTGACATCATTGATTTCTAGCTGCATTATTCACATCTGTACATTTGCACTCTTCAAACTTCTTCATGTTTTTTATTTTCTTCTTTCTCTTGTTGAATTTATTTAGTCATTTGCAAAGTGGTGATCTCACATTCATGCTTTAGTGCATCCTTTTCCTATTTAATTTTTTCAATCAAATCAAATGAATCAATCTTAGGTTCCCTCATCTTCTCAACAAGTTCTTGCCTTTTTTCTTGAAATGTCAACCTTCTCTTTGTGCCTCTTGATATAGTTTCCATCCTTCTTTAGCTTATAATTTAATTCAACATTTCCAACATTATCCTTATCTAGAAGTCTTCAAGTGCTACCTCAAAATTTTCTTTCAAACTGCTTGAATCCATCAAGAACTATCTCAAGTTGTTAGGATTTTTCTTCAAGGGCCACAAGCTTTGATACCAATTGTTAGGATCAAACAATACTGAGAGGGGGGGTGAATCAGTATTGCAACACTTTTATACTTTCTAAACCAATTCAAACTTAACCATGCAATAACTAAAATAAGAAGAATATACACATAAAGTAAACAACACATAACACCATGATTTGTTCTCGAGGAAACCCTAGCCAAGGGTAAACTCCAGTGGGTGTGGTACCCACAAATTATGCACTAAAAGTATTGTGTCTCTATTAAGAGATCTTTCCCTATTAGGAGTAGAATATTACATTAGTACATGTCCTTGTTAGAGGATAGACCCTGTTAGGAGTCTATAACCATGTTAGGGGTGAATACAAAATGGAGCTCACTACTCATACAAAGGACTCATTGTCTAGTATTAAAAAAGGATTTTATAACAACAAAAGTGAACTATAACAACATCTATTATGCCAAAGTACTTCCAGTTGAAGCTCACAACAATAATCACAGAATCTCCACTTTACTCAGTCATCAAAAATTCTCCATTCATCTTATCATCACTTTCACAACTTAAAATCTTCATCACAAATTCTCCATTCATCCTATCATCACTTTCATAACTTAAAACCTTCATATATATATATATATATATATATATATATATATATATATATATATATACCTGATCAACTTAATTTCCTTGTTAGCTCACTAATTCTTCACAAAAGGATATTATGTGACCATACACATGCAAAGACAGGTGAGGACCTATCATAAATCATAAATCATAAATCACATCACAAAAATAAATTATGTTATTATCTCAATCATCGCATGTACTCAATTGCCCTGTTTGTTGGCATTAAGGGATGGTAACCGGTAAGCTTACTACTGGTATATGACAATTAAGTATTGTCATTGATTGGCAAAAGAGGAAAGAGGATAGAGGTGTTTGAAATATCAATCTAAGGTTTAAGGATATAAGGAGGACACCAGTGTTGGATCTGTGAATTCTGTGTGTAAAGAGACTGGTTTGAACAATTGGTGACAAGAGATTGGTTTGGCAACTGGTGACTCTATGCAAGAAAGAAGAGACTATATCTTCTCATCAAGAGCAATGGGTCACTAAGAAAAATGCTTTGGCAACCGAGGAAAGGTTACAGCCAGTGTCGACTACGCAACTAAGGAGAGGATGCAACTGGTATAGAAAAAGGAAGGAAGGAAGGGTGACAGCTCAAATCTCTTACCTGTTCACAACATAAGGATCTTACCGATCAAGTGAAGACTTCATTATGTTAAGATGAACCGGGGAAGTCATAGTCAACTATATGTTAACCAACTCTTTGACCAAGATTTACTGCACTAAATTTGGAAGACTTTGAGTTAACAAGTTGATCGGTACAAGGCGTGTTTGAAGGTTTTAAAGTTGGAGTTTGTGGATTTAAAACATGGAGTTATCTCTTGCAAAGGAAAGGTGTTTGACATGCATCTATTGTTTTCTTTCATAAAGAAGATAAAGAAGAGCATGCACCAGATGTTTCCTTAGTGAACTAATACTCCACTGGGTGATGAATCTAAAGGAGATCTATAAACAGGTTGTGCACAAGAAAAGTAATTAGGGCAAGGACTCTATATATTCCTCTACCAGTCAAGAATATAGTTTTCCCTCATTCTGCCAAAGCAAAGAGTGAACTTGTATGCTAAAGAAGCTAAGGTGAATAGAAAGGAGAAGATAGAAGAGTGTGCAGAGAAGCACAATAGAAAAGGAGAACATATCAGCAACGACTGATGATGTTTCTCAATTGAGTATAATAGAGATCTTATTAGGCTATGCAAAGCCATTTGTAAAAGGTCAAATCCTTCTATATTTTTCTAATAATTACAATAGCTAAATCCTAGTATTTTGGATGGACATTAATAGGTCCCTTATACTAAATCCCTTAACTGAGTGACATCTTTTTAGGTATTCCAAGTCCTCTATCCAGACAGGCACTAACCGACCTTATTGTATCAAATCCCTTAACCGGGTTGCATCTAATAGTGTGTTGTAATCCTTTAATAGGGAAGGCTCCTAACAGGGTGCACTTCAAAAGAGTGCAAAATTTGTGAGGTTTCCTCACACCATGGTTTTCACCCGATTTGGGTTTCCACATGATAAATTTGGTGTTACTTTGTGGTTGATTGCTTGATGCTATCCTTATGCTTGAATCTATTTTGCTTACAGTTATAAGTATACTCCATCAGATTTATTTTATAGTTTTTTATAGGTGTTGATTTGCCCCTCCCCTCTCAGCACCAGTTGGGACTATCAATTGGTATCAGAGCCTCGGTTTCTTTTCTTTATTGCTTAACCGCAAAAAGAAAAAAGTCAAGATGATGAGAAAGGAAGGACCAAAGTTTTCAAAGGAAAAAATTACTTTGTGGTGTAGCAGAATGAAGTTGTACATGAAGACCACCAGCGATCAATATTGGAATCATGTAACCAATAATTACAATGAACCCACTAGTACCCTAACTCCTGATGAATTAAAGATCAAGACAGAACATATAGCTTCCATGGATATGATAGCCAGGATGTTACCAGATTATATCTATGTTGAGATTGAAAATTTGGAAACTGTTCACAAGATGTGGGCCAAGCTACAACTAGTATATGGAGGTGACCCAAACGTACAAAGAGCTAAGGTTGAGAGCCTCAGAGGGAAGTATGATGACATGAGTATGAATGAAGGACAAGACATTGAGAAATACAACAACTGAATCAAAGAAGTGATCAACTCCATCAAAAGTACTGGAGGAAAACTTAGTGAAGAGGAGGTGGTTAGAAAAATATTGGGAACACTCAGACCTTAGTATGCCATCACGATCTCTACCATTCAAGAGCTTAGATCAGTGACCATAGATCAAGTCACTCTAGACTCCCTAATCAGTAAGTTAACTGCATTTGAATTGAGAAATTTTGATAATAGCTTACCCATTCAGGAAGTTACCTTTAAGTCTTCAGTTAATACCTCTTCCACCAAGAAAGGAAGAGAAATCAGTAATATCTCTACCAATAAGATTGGAAGTCTTGTTGAGAATATTCTCTCAGAAGAGATGGAGCAATATGAGTTTGAAGCACTCATCGCGAGGAGATTTCCCAGAGGAAAAGGAAAATACAAAGGAAAGCTTCCTCTAAAATATTTCTCTTGTAATAAGATAGGACATATTGTTGCAAGATGTCCAGATAACGATAACAAAGACAAGAGAAACTGATTCAAGAATAAAGTAAAGAAGGAGTGCTACCTTGCAAAAGAAGGAGTCAAAGATAATGAATCTGAAGACTCTAAAGATCTAGAAACTACATTTGTTGCAATAATAGAAGATAGCCATATGGTAAGTGAAATGGAACTTATCTCAAGATCTCATTAGCATGATGATTGGATCATTGACAACAGATGCACTCACCACATGACCAGTGACAAGAATAAGTTCATCAGCTTGAAGCTCAATGATGGTGGATCAGTAACCTTTGGAAATAATGCTCCCTGTGCTATCAAAGGTAAAGGCTCTATTTCACTCAACAACGATGCTATTTGTGAAGATGTGTACTGGGTAGAAGGAATTCAATACAACCTAATTAATGTTGCATAATTGAACAACAAGGGATTCCTGTTGGAATTCGGACAAGGTTCTTGTGTTGTCAAGAATCAATTTGGAGCTCATGTTTCTACTGGTAGATAGAGCATAGGGAAACTATTCTACCTAGACTCAACGGAATGATCCCATCTAATAACATCATACAAAGGAGAAGCAAGCAATATTTGTCTTGTATCCAAAGAGGACAATAGCTGGTTATGGCACAAGAGACTCTACCACATAAACTTTGATAGTATTGTCAAAGTGAGCAAGAAGAAATTAGTAAGATGACTCCCTGAGATCACAAAACCTGAAAGAGGTATTTGTAAAGATTGTTAGTTAGAAAAACTGATAGGAACAAGTTTTAGCAGTAAATCTTTCTCTGCTGAAAATGTTCTAGATCTTGTGCACACAGATTTGTGTGGACCTATGAGAACAAAGAGCTAATACAGAGACCAGTACTTCATGCTTTTTGTAGATGATTTCTCAAGAATGATGTGGATACTCTTTCTCAGAGAAAAATCAGAGGCATTTCACATGTTTAAAATCTACAAGACTTGAGTGGAGAAGGAGACCAGTAAAAGCCTAAAGTGTTTGAGATCAGACATAAGAGGTGAATACACTTCTCAAGAGTTCACTCACTACTGTGAGGAACATGAAATAAAAAGGCATTTATCTGCACCTATGACTCCTCAACAAAATGGAGTAGTAGAAAGAAGAAATAGGACACTGATTAACTGTGTGAGAACCTTAATGATTCAGAAGGATCTTCCTCATCATTTATGGAGAGAAGCTATCAACGCTATTGTCTATACACTGAACTAAGTTCAAGTCAACAAAGGAACCAGTAAGACCCCCTATGAACTATGGTTCAATCATATTCCTAGTGTAGGATATTTCAGAATCATTGGTAGCAATTATTACATTAAAAGAAATATGTACTTTGGGAAGTTTGAGCCCAAGAGTGACGAAGGTATATTTTTGGGTTATTCTACCAAGAGAAAATCCTACCAGTGTCTTAATAAAAGGGAAGGAAAGATAATGGAAAGCATCAATGTAAAGGTTGATGAATATTCAGAACCAAGTAAGAATATAGGTCATAATGAACATGACATTCTATAGGGTCACAATGATGAAAATCCTTTTGAGTTCAATGAGGTGACAACTGAAGATGAAAGAGAAGAACATGAGAACAAACCTCTAGTGCAGGAGCTTGTACCTAAAGCTGACATACCAACTCAAGATTATCAACAAGAAGTTGTTCATGACCATGCTAAACAAACTGCTCAACTGGAAGAACTTAACCGGGAACAAAGATTGGTTCTCCCAAGGTATGTCACATATCACTCAACTAATAATATAATTGGTGACAAACATGCAAATATCTTGACTAGGAAAAAGGCTAGAGAGAATGTCTGTTTGTTTTCCTGTATAGAGCCCAAAATCAATAGGGAAGCTCTGGAAGATGAAAATTGGGTCAAGGCCATGGAGGAAGAAATTGAGCAAATAGAAAAGAATGATACATGGGTGATTGTGCCTAGACCATAGGATAAGAATATCATTGGGATAAAGGGGGTCTATAGGAGCAAGCTGAATGAAGAAGGAAAAGTAATAAGAAACTGTAGACACCTAAAAATCTATCGGTAAATGAAAGTTATTATTTTTCCAAAACTCCTGATGACATCATCATTAATTAATTAATTTATTTGTTTTTATGCCATTAAATCCTCCTATTTTGATTAAACATCTTTAATTAAAGAATCTCTCCTCAAATCATTTAAATCAAGTTTGAGTGATTTTCCCCTATTTATTAATTATTAATTGATAAATTGACCAAAAATCTTTTAAATAAATAAAAAATTTATTTAAATCCTAAAAACTTAGAAATCTTCTAGAAATCCCTAACCTCTTCTAGAAATTCCTAATCTCACTCTAAACCTGATTAAAAAGTGATTCCTACATTTCTTAGCCTAAACCCTTCAAACTTTGACTTTGGGTCAAAACCCCTCATAAATGCTTCTTACATCCTCATTAATGACTCTTACAAACCATTAATGAAGCCCATGTCTCATCTTCCACTCTTATCCCCTTTGCACACTTCCCTAGTGTTTCTCACACATGTGTGAGCAACCTTGACCAAGGTTAAACCTTACCATATCCCAAACCTTACCTCTGACCCTAACTCTCCTTCCTAACCCAAGCCCTTCCTCAAATCCTATAAATACCCTCCTCTTCCAAGAGAAAAACACCAATTCACATCTTTTACATTGATTAGTGTTATAATGTTAGATTATTGCTAGATCATAAGCTTTTTAATCATATTTGTTAGATTTCATGCTTTTTAAACATATCCTAGAATAAGCTTAATGGATTAAACTTAGTTTTTATTCAAGCTTTTCTAATCATTTATGCATCATATCAAATCCTTCCTAAAATGCATTAGGGACAAAGCTCCAAGTGCTTAGAGAGCACACCCACATCCTTCCTATCAGAGAAAATCAAACAATGCTTGAATGCATTTGTTTTGGCTCAATCTGAGGTGGCTTGGTTCTATTTTTTATGTTTTTGAAATGATATAAATATTTAGATTTATCTAATGTTTTCTTGTTTACCCTGTTCTAAACAAATAACAGATAAACCATAGCTTACATTTTGGCACGCCCGATGGGACCCACTTCACGGGTTCTTTATTGACATTCTAATGTGGTTTGGAATGTTTGTTGACTTTTCAAGCTTGTAGGTGGAGGGAGTGTTTCAAATTATTCTTCCTCTTCTTAGTCTTATTATTCTTCTATTCTGTGTACTCCTTATTCTTGCGAGATCTTGGTGTATTCTCTCAGAAAAATCCATAAGAAAGCTCATTTTCACAAAAATCTTTGTAAATCTTGCATGAAAACTCCATTTCTATCATGTTTCACTTTGCCAGGGATCACATACGGGAATAAGGCTTGCACCCCATGTTTCTAGGATAACATCTAGAATTTCCTGGATTGCATCTGGTCTGGTGTCACATGTAGTTGAATTCAGGATCACATCCGGGATCTCTCAAATTTCCCAGATCGCATCTGGGGAAGGTATCATATTTATTTAAATCCAGGATCACATCTAGGGTTACAGATCATCATTTCTATTTGGGCTTAGAAATTGAACAAGCAAAATCTTACACACTTTGTCTAAATGGTTAAAATGAACCTCAAAATCACTCTGGAATGCCTAAAAACTAACAAATCAATCAAATCCTAATCAATTCAAGTCATTCCTAAGTAGTCCTATAAACACTCAAACACACTTCTAAATGATTCTCTTTTGGCTAAAAAATAACCATCATGCTTTCAAAATTTAGGTGTTTTTGAGCTTCATGCAAACTAGGAACACTTTAAACCTTTTGGTGCTTAAAAAGAACCACAAAATTGCATATCATTTCTATTTCAGTTCCTAAAAGAGTCCTAATATTTTCAGTCATAAAACATTGATCTTGATAGAAACAAATGTTATGTTGCAAAAATATTGAAAGTTTCTAAAGTTTTCATGCATAAAGATCAAGCTAGGAATATTCATTTTGGCTTTAAAAAATGGATTAAAACATCAAATCTTGAGTGCCTTAAGGAAAAGTTGAAATCAAATCAAGGAAGGCATTTGCTTCAAAATTCACTCTTGAATGTCTTAGTTGAAATCAAAAAGAATTTTCTCTTTTCAAATCAGTTTCAAAGCAAAAATCACAACTCTTGAGTGCTAGTTTAACAAACTTACAAATCTTTTTCAAACTTGTGTGTCTTCAAAGAAAAAATCAAAGCTTAAACACTTGTGTCTTCAAAATTCTATTTTCAAAAACATTAAAAATCACATTGGGAAATCAAATCTGCTTGGGGTGCATGTCAACATTTTCCATTTTCTGTATATCCTTGTTAGAATTAAGTGACGTAAAGGTGAATTGAACTTGGACTAGTTCATTCACTTTACTTCTAGAGAGGCCTGTCTAGAGAGAAAAGTGCTTCCTCTTTGGATAACGACCTCAAATTGGTACCTTCCCCGACCGGCATAGAAATAAAGTGCTAAGAAAACTCTCACTTCATCCCCTCAAGCTCGTGCAATGTGTGTTGATGGTAGTCCGAGGTAGGTGAATATCCCAACTATTTCGGACTACCAATTGGGAGGACTCCACGGATCAAAATACAAACTTGATAAATCACAAACCTTCTGATCCACCCCCAAAGGTATCACAATATTTGTGCAAGGACCGATCCCTATGGTTTCCTGGATCACCTTAAGACACTCACCACATGTATCCCCTTTTAGGGGGTATCAAGCTGTGGGCAAAGATTCTGATACTCACCTTCCCTTAGGTAGATTTTCTTGAAGTGATTGCACAGTCAAAAACTTAGTAAAAACACTTGTTGGAATATACACCTTTCAAATATTTCTTTTAGATTCAGTGGCTAAATCATTTCTTGTATCCCACAAAGTTGCATTGTCCTTTGTTGGGATCATTTTCAGAGTGTCTGTTGTCAACTTAGTCCTTTGCCATCAAAACATCACAAAATTGAGCCAAAAATCTTCAAACAAATCTTGCAAAAAAATCCTTCAAAATCAACAAACCAAAGCCTTATTTCAAAACAACTACCAAAGCTTTTCAAGATATGTCCAATTTGACCAAGCACAAGAAATAAAAGCTTCCCAATCCCTGCGTTTATCAAGAGAAGAAGATTGCAGAAAGAGATCTAAAAGATCATCAATCCATCCTAAAAGCAACCCAAGCAGAGGAGAAATATCAAGCGAAAATGGACAACGTAGGCTATAATGCCAGAGTAAAACAATTTGCAACCCAGTTCAAGGTTAATCAATGCTATCTCAATCTAGAGAGAGAAGACTAGCTTGGCCCATCACATGTCTATTACTCCTTCAGAATCCCATGAACCTGTCTTGGTATCACTTCGTCCTAGCTCATCCTTAGTTTCATCTTTGCATCACCATCCATCCTTAGTTTCATCCTAAGTCATTCTCAGTTACATTCTTTATCATCTTCCTAGTTGCATCATAGGTCATCCCTTTTAGCTACATCTAGGTCATCCTCTTAGGAATAACATCATTCCATCATCCATCATCATACCTCCATCTGCTTCCATCCTAAATCCTTGATCCCAAATCCAGCATCCACCATCCAAATCAAAAACCTGCCATCCTTGAACCAAAGCCAATAATCCAAAATCCAAACACTTAGTGTTTAAATCCTTTGAGTTGCTTCAAAACCTTATCCCAAATTAGAAATTTCCAGCCTTTGACAAAGCATTGTCTAGGGAATCTTTACTTGTCCTTGTTTGCCTCATCATCTCGAGCAAGAGATCAGTGTACACTGATAAGAATCCTGTTAGCTAAAGATCATTAGTCTATCTTAGGTTGACAAAATCTACCATTGATCCTATATCAGGAAGCAACAACTCATTTGACCAACACTTAGTAAGCTTCCATAATCCTCCACAAATCCTCCATCTTCCTTGACCCAGATTAGAGAAATCCCACCAATCTTCCATTATCCTTGATCCAAATCAAAGCATCCCACCAATCCTTCACCATCCTGCCATAGTTCATTTGTTCCAAAACCTTGCATCACATCATAGAAATGCACCATCCTTAGAAGTTTCTTAGACTTGCATCCATCATTCTTTAGATTTATTAGAAACATCTTGCATCCATCCCATCATTTGCATTTTTATCCTTAGATCTACATTCCATGCCCATCGAGACGAGATCCAGGAAGAGAAGGAATATGGATCCCAACTGAGCCACTAGTTCATTTGATCCTAACGATCCTACCAGCGCAATGATAACATACAATCCACTGATCCCATAAGTTGATAATATATGGGATGATCCCAATGGACCCCCTACTGCATTCTCTATGGAGATATTCATGAGCCATCCAAGGCATGCATAGATAGTCAGTGCACTTATTTATCAGAATCGACAAAACATATTGGCTAACTTCGTGCAAGAGGGTACTCCCATTCCACCATATCTCCAACCTCACATTCCCATAAACACCATCCAAATCCCAACATAAGCCTACACCCCCATCATTTAGCAAATTTCTAATCCTAATTTACACATATCACAAGTGGCTTCGCCCATCCCTCCTCTTTTGCAAAGGAGTTTCATGAATCTCGCAACACACGCAACACAATCCACTCCATTCTCAATCATGGGCACACCATCATCTTCCATAGCATCTCAAACCATTACCCAGACCCAAATATTTTCATAAAACCAACTGCCACCTCCTGCACAAGCTGCCACACAAGAAATTCCTCCACCTTCCATGGGCCAAGCAGTATCATCATTTCCAAGGGCAACATAATCATTTCCCACCTTCTCCCAGCAAGCTTCCACATCGGCTAACCCTTTCTATGGGGAACACAAGCATCTTCTTCCACACCTCAAAAAGTGTTTACCCAAGCACACACCCAACAAGTTTCTTTCACCATAGGCATGCCTTCCATGGGATTTCCAAATCCACCATTCACATCCCAAACTCCCATCACATCTACATTTCTAACATCTTCTACATCACAGCTCCCACCATGAACCACCTCTTGTTGAGGCCTTACTCAAGAAGAAATGCAAGCCTTGGGAATACCAACCCACTCTCTCACATCCATAACTGTAACCCAACAAGTCACATTCTCTCAGGAAACACAACAACCATCACAGCTTCTACCAACTTCATCCTTTCCTTCATACACCAACTATCTATCTGTGCCACCTACCACTTCTCAAATAGTTCAACCACCCCAACAATAGAGTTCTTCCCATCTCACAAGCTACCTTGCCCAACCACCTCTTGCTTCCAACTTCCCTACATCAGTTCCACCTCTAAGTA
This sequence comes from Chamaecyparis obtusa, assembly GCA_027943335.1. Lineage (NCBI taxonomy): Eukaryota > Viridiplantae > Streptophyta > Pinopsida > Cupressales > Cupressaceae > Chamaecyparis > Chamaecyparis obtusa. The sequence goes on from BSBK01001709.1 coordinate 836,381, forward strand.
ATGCAGGAATGCACCCAACCTACATAAACCAAGGACAAAGCCAAGTACACTAGAGCCAAGATTATCAATAAGTTGCACCATTCCATCAGCCACCTCCATCACAATAGTATCCCATTTTCCCACAACAACAAAAAGCTTCATACTTCCCAGCGCAGCAACAACACCCCATCATCCTGCAATAGTAAGCCATTTCATATCCTTCACAGTAGTATGTTCCTACACATCAACAACAGTATCATCCCCAACAATCATCAGCTCAAAATCCATTCCAATTTGCCTATCTTGCTGGGAAATCTCCATTTCCTAATCCATAATATCCACCCCAAAATCACCCTTATTCACCAACACCACTAGATCCTTTCCAAATGGGAGTACCCACTCAAATGCCAATCAATGTTGAGTGGGAATAAATGAAGAATGCTCTTAAGAAGCTCAAAGCTGGCACAGAGAACAAGACCTTCAAGTTTGAAGAGGTGTGTCCCTATCTATTTGATCGATCAATCATAATCATCCCTTTCCCTAAGCATTTCAAGACACCCAAATTTGATAAATATGAAGGGAAAGGAGACCCCGTAAACCATGTCAAAGAATTCTATATGGCCTGTCAAGAAGTGGCCTACAGTGACAACTACCTTATGCACCTATTCCCCAAAAGCTTGGGAGGAACTGCTATTGAGTGGTTCTATAAGATACCCTATGGGATAGTCACAACCTTTGCCTAGCTCTTGGAGAAGTTTGTTGCCTAGTATACCCACAATGTCGAGAATGAGTTGTCTTTACTAGACCTTTGCAACTCAAAATAGAAAGAAGGAGAAAGCCTAGCAGATTACCTGCAACAATGGAAGAACCTCACTACTAGGTTATTGTATCAACCCCCAGAGAAACATCTCACAAAGATCTTCATCAATAACTTGCATCCCAAACTATCCCACTTTATGAGGATGAACTGCATCCAAACATATCAAGATATCAAAGGCAATGAGATAGATATCGAAAGAGGTCTCCTAGATGAAGGCACAATCTGGCACTACAAGGATGATTCCCATAGCAAGCCTAACAATAATAAACCCTGTTACTGGAATTAAAAAAAACACTATTACTAATGGAGAAACAAACACTAAGCATGTCCAAATCATTGTGGCCAGTCCTACACTTACTCCTGCATATTAGCAACACCAATCTCCCATCCATCAACAACCCATGCAGAACTATTAGCAACAAGTGCATCAAGAAAATCAAGGCAATCCACCTTGTTAGGCCAATGCCATAATAACAACCCCCAATCAGAACAGGCCCCAAGCCCAGACTTACCATAAGAGAAGCTTCACGCCTCTTGGTGAACCTCTGGATGTAATATTTCATCACATGGCCAAGGCCAATTTGATCACGTACCCACCAATCCAACAATTTGATGATGCACCTGCCAAGCCTAACTAGTACAACGATCATGAGTATTGTGATTATCATTATGTCAAAGGACACACTACCCTAAGGTGTATGAAACTCAAGCATTACATCCAAGATCTCATTGACAGGAAAGAGATCCAAGTAGACACACCAGCCCAAGCCTCACCTAATACCAATATGTAGATCTATCAAAATGTGTTCCCGCAACACAATGCTGGGAAGAACCAAATCAATCCCAATCCTCCTCCCTAGAACCAAGGCAAAGGAAAGCAAGGAGACCATGCTAACCACAAAGACTATACTACTGCTCATATAAACTATGACAAATTTATTGGATATATAACCCAAGTTGAACCCATAGTCAATGTCATCCACATCAAAGGAGCAGATAGTCAATGTGATGTTACCACCTGCAAAGGTCGGATAACTGTCATCGGTGAATGTCCAAGGCTAGCACACAATGCACAATACAACCTTATAGAACATCTTGGGAATACACTTGCCCAAATATCCATCCTTGACCTTCTCCGCACTTCACCCCTCCATCAAGAAATCTTGACCCAAGCCCTTCACGAAGGACATGTCTCCACAGACATAAATGTTGTCCAGTTCAAAAATCTTGTGGGACATCTATCCACGTCTTGTTCTCTGTCCTTGAAACCATATGACATACCACCTATTGCACCTGACCATAATATCCCTCTCTGCATCACCATTATGGTCAAAGATTTTGCTATTAAAAGGGTCATGATAGATAATGGTTCATCCCTAAAGTTATGCACATTGAAATTCATTCAGCAGATAGGGTTCACAGAGGCTGACATATCACATGAGGTCATCACTATCAAGGCATATGATAACTTGGAGCGTACCTATAAAGGTACCATTCTTTTTCCTATCAAGCTAGGCCCTATAACTCAAGACACCATCTACCATGTTATTGATCTTGACCTACCATTCAACATCCTCCTCGGCTAACCATGGATCCATTCCATCAAGGTTGTACCATCCACTTACTATCAGTACGTCAAATTTTTGCATCAAGGCACTGAGGTCACCATCCATGCATACCCCCAACCCTTTGCATACTATTGTGCGATGGAAGCATCATTCCCTTATTCCACCCATTGTCCCAGAACTGACATTGGAACCTCTATTACCAGCTCCTCATAGTCCCATAGAGATCTAGAGACAATCCTAGCATCCACCCTTTCCTTCATCAAAATCAACAACCAAGGTTGTGGTGAATACACCTTGAATGATGCATTTGTGGTAGGGGCCCTCCCACTTGATCCACATACACAACAATGCCCAAGCCACCAAACCAAACCCACTGAACTAAATCATGAAGTCAAGCAAATGGAACCTATGACTTTTGTTTCCCATGGCAACATAGACAGTCAAGAGATGGACCTTGACATTAACTGGTGGTTGTACAGAGATCCTCCACCACATGACACTGAACTCCTTGGCTACTTCAAAGAAAAATACCCACAATCACACAAGTACGCCATTGAACAATGGAAATACCAAGGCGGTGGTCTAGGACCACAAGAAGGTGGAAGAAAAGACCCCATCACCACATCAAAGAATCCAAAGCATCAAGGTCTTGGCTTTAATAACCCTTGCCTACGTATACAAGAGCCCAATACCACAACTGGGGGTGCCAACATGACCAATGTTCCCTTCTTGAATAGCTAGGACAACCTCGTAGAGATTGAAGACATCCCTGAAGAGGAAGACAAGAAATCATATGATGACATCTTTGATGATGATACCCTCCTGGGCACTTGTGTCCTCCACCATTAATGTCATATAACTTCCCCTCATCTACCTTGAACTCATAGATTGGGATCAAACAATCATCACACAAATCAATGAGTTCCAAAGAACACAAGTGCTCCTAAGGTTCATGGGAGCATCAGGCCAACAAGCAGATCAAGATCCATAAGCAACTCATGTCTGCAAGCTCGACCCCAAAGGATATTTTGAGGAGGAGGCAAGATCTAGCAACAAAATGGAAATTAAAAAAAGAAAAGATTAAGTCCTTATGTGAAAACCCTTATGGGGTGCATTTCAACTTCAAAAAAGATAAAATAAAGGGCATATCTTCTAGTGAAAACCTCTCTGAGGCACTAAAAGATGGAGACTTGCCTCTTCCTCCCATCCAGGATTACAGACCTGAGAAGTCAACTATCATCATTGAGGAAACCAAGCTAGTCAACTTGGCATAGAGGAATGGTGTAGGAGAACCCTTAGGAGACTAGTTGGTTGTCCTATTTTGATGTGGAAGACCCTCTTGAAGGGAATTTTAACTAGATAAGGTCATGATTGACCAGGAGTGGTGTGGTTTGAGTCTAGATTAGTGTCTAAGTCTAAGTTAAGAGCTCATTTTTTCTTCATGAATGTCCTGTACCTGATGATGTTAGTAAGTGATCAAATGTTTCTTTTAATGTTTTTAGGGTCTAAGATGCCCTAAGAAGTCTACCTAAGGTTAGGAAAGCTTGGGTGGAGTTAAAACACCTTGAAGAATGAAAATTTGAAAAAGATGTAAAAATGTTGTCGAGCAACATTTGCAACTTTTAAAAGTTGCTATGACAAAAAGCCTAACTTAAAGGATTTCAGCCTTAATAGGGTTTATAGATGCCTAATAGGCCAAAACACATGAGATAAGCATATATATGTTTGAAAAACCCTAATTTAGGGTTGGTGATCTCATTGTGTATGGACTGACATTCTGTAGCAAGAAGTTTTCACTGTGAATAGAGAAAGACTTGAGTAACAAAGTGATATTTTATCTTTGCATGGATTGAAATATCATTTGTAGCTATTGGAATCTATTTTTTTATCATTTTTTAGTGTGATTCAAGCTTTTAGTTTGTTCTTTAGTTAGGTTTACTTGGCATTTTGTAAATTCCTTTTGTTTTCATAGTTCACTGTCTAGTTTTGACAGTGTGTACAAAATGTAAGCCTAGCTCCATTTCCCACCATAGTTCTTGTATAGCCTTTTGGGGATGGAGACTAGGGTTGATAAGCTTCATGATGCCTCAATTTTGGGCTCTGAAGATGCATGCTATGATTTTTAAGGTCTTGCCCTAGGCGAGCTAAGTGTAAAAGCTCGGCTAGGAAGACCTAGTGTTTGTGTAGAAATATTGTAGGAGGGTTTGTTTCAAGAGCCAAGAAGGCCTTGAATGTGATGTTTAGTGATCTTTAGTTACTCTATGAACATGAGGAGTGCCCTGGAAGTCAGCTTGCCAAGTTTTGAAGCCAAAGACCAAATATAGGTCTAAAATCTAGAAGAAGGCCCTAATTCTGAAACAGGGTGTACGGACAGTGTCAGGACCCCAGACCAAGAAAATATGGAAGGTCTTAAGGAATATATGTGAACTGCCAACAAACATTTGGGGTTTCTTTAAGAAGATTTAGCAGTGGAAGAAGAATCCTAGATTTTAGGAGGCCTAATTAGGCAAAAAGGCTACAAGGCCTAGATCCTAGGAATTCAGAGAGCGATGGGAAAATGGGTAAGCTTGGTAATTAGAGACTCCAATTAGGAGTCAAAATTGGATTAGGAAGAAGCCCTTAGCCTCCTACAATCCAAACCATAGATTAGGGCTTGTGAGTGATGGAATGGTAGAGTTCTCTTTGAAGATAAAGAGTGGGAACCAAAGAAGATAGGAAGGCTCTTGTAAGTGGGAAGGAATTGATTCCTTCTAGGAGATTGAGGGTGGATTGAGGAAAACCTAAGAGGTCCTAAGTGTGACCTAATAAGAGTTCAAGAAAACTGAAGGTGTTTGGGGAGCCTCCCTATCAGAGTGGTATCAGAGCAAGGTAAAAGATTTGGGAAAAGGAGTGTTGCAGGTAGTGAATGTTGCAACCCACCAAATCAAGTGGAGAATCAGTTGCATCTAGCAGGATGGTGACTAATGCCAAATTGGATAAGAAGGTTGAAGAGTAGGAGGAGGATAACTAACTGCTAAGAAAGAGATTGGCTCAATTAGAGCAACTCTTGGGCGAATTCCAACACAAGACTGATAAAGTAAAGGACAAGGTAGACCAGAAGGAAGAATAAGAAGCTAAGGAGAAGGAGATAAACTTGGAGGAAGAAACTCCAACTCTTGTCATAGTAGAAGAACCCTTCTCGAAGGTGTACACACTAAGATGTGCACTTCTCTAAGCCTTTTCTTCCAAGGGAATCCATGAATGGGAATCCTTGAAAAGTGACCTAGAGCTCCCTAGGCATGGAGTGCAAGGATATTAAGAGTGCTCTCAGCTAGAGCTATTAAACCTATGACCTTGCTAGTAAACCATGCAATGGGAGATTCAATGGAGACAAGGGCAAGAATGCCAATATCCTCAAGAATAAATATGAGAATGAAATGAAACTATGCTAGAAATGAGAATGCAAACTAATCTATGAAAGGAAAGATGTAAGTGTTACAATCCAAGCTAATTAATCTATGTGAGCTAATCTAGAGCATAGAAATGAAGCTAATCTAGGAAAGCATAAACATGAAGCTATGATGCAAGAAATGAAAGATGGATGTAAGAATGTCTTCAAAAATCTCCAAAGTCTCCAAGCAATCCTGTAGCATAAGGTTAGTATTCAAAAGATGGATCCTAAAATGAGAAGAGAGCTCTCCTTTTATAAGAAATGAGAAAGAATGGACCATGGAGATTAAGAGGCAAAATATTTAATCAATGGTGAAGTTTGAAAGAGGAGAAATCCATGTGCACAAATATCCTCCAATGAGAAAATAAGAGTTGACTTTTGTGTCCATATGAGACAAAAAGTGCCTTTTCTCCTTTTTATAAAATAGGAATAATGCTTTATTTGTGCAACTTAGGATAAGAGGAAAAGTGGGGGCTTTTATTTAATAAAAGAGGAGGAAACTCCTTTTAATTAAATAAAGACTTTAGGATAAAATGGTTAGCCCATAGAAAATAATCTAATAAATGATAGAACTAGGATTTGATCAAGAATAAGCAATTGATGATTTTAGCAAATAATGCTAGAAAGGGGCTAATAGTCTAGATGACCATTTTTGGGTGATTACATTTGCCCCTCTTTGACTAATGTGTGATCGATCCAAGAACACATTACGTCAAAGAATAGATTAGCCAAGAAGGCAATAGATAGAGATTTGAATCCAAATAATGAAGTTTAGAGAGAGAGAAAATCCTGCATGGTCAGCCTGCTAGCGACCGTACTAAACACTTAGGAAAGAGATGGATAGTATCAGAACTCAAGATGACAACTAACATGTCAAGCGCAAAGATAGATCGATTAGAGCAAATGAAATGGTCAAGCATATGCTCTAGAGAATAGCCAATAGGATATGATTTGTTTTCCCCCTCGGGATTGAAATTGAAATTAGGTAGAGGGAAGGCAAGAGCAAGAGCAACATGATAAAATCACTAGAAATCATAATCAAAGATGAAAGATGATAGGATAACCATCAAGCAGTGAAGATATGCCCTAGTCAAGACCTTAGAGAGAGATGAATTAAATGAATGAAAGACTAGAAGGGTGAGAGAGATGGAGATGAAGAAATGAAGATGCCCTAGTGAAGATCGAAGGATCAAGCCTCAAATGGTCAGCCAACTACACAAAAGAGGGTGAAATGCAATTTTGATGATCAAGGTGAACTTGGATTTCAGTTTCAATCCTGAAATGAAGAGAAAATGATGTGATATGAAAGACAAGAAGTGAAAGATGTGATCGGGAAGAAGTGAAAGGTGAGCGCAGTTGACCGACAGGTCCATGAAAGATGAAAGGAGAGCTCTCTCCATATGCAAGATGCAAAACTAACTAACATGAACCTAAAAATGCAAGCTACTATGAAAAGTGGTTTACTTGCAAGGTCACAAAGCTATTAGACTCTAATATTCATCATCGAGCATTATTGGTAGCATCGCAAGATCATACAATACACACTAGTATAACTATGTGGATCTGAATATGATCTATATCAGATAGGAATGTGGGAATCCCACCTAGGCATCAAAGACATGTAGGTCAATATGACTAGTGCAGTGAGATTCCCTAAGTTTAATATAGCAAGATTATGCTCACATCGAGACACAAGAAAGTCAAGATGACTATAAGCATGCACTTGCAGAAAAAAAAAGTCAAGGATAATACCTTGTAGATCCTAGAGTCAAGTGGAACAAGCATACATGCTCATGACAACCAAGATCAACAAAATATACCCACAGGCAGAAAGCAAATAAAACATGTCCTCATGCCCTAGTCTTCTAGCTCGACATCATCAAAAACTATTAGGGATAGAACACTCATCAAAGAAATCATCATAGGCAGCACACAAAGAAATATAGCAAATTTCAGCAATTCAAGTGTTTAAGTGCGTGTGTGTAGGTCATAGAGTCAAACTTTGAGTATCACATCTGCTAGTGAGAAATTTTGCATCATTTGAGACTGCGGATAGGATATCTGATAAGTGTTGAGAAACACTCGACACTAGGAAAGTGGTGAAAAACACAATTGGGATGATGTTGAAAAACACCATTGGAACCAAGAGGCCCAAGAAACCCAAACGCACAAAGAGACCCAATATAAGCTTAGAACAACAGATGCCCCCTAGACTAAGACAAGAGTCAATTACAGGCTAGGAGAAGCAAAGTGAGAAATGGAGCGAATGAGCGCCATGCAAGACTGATAGACATCGGTGCAAGGGTTTCAAGCAGCGCCTGTTTCCAAGTTTTCACCAAGACACTTTTTCTATTTTTTTTTGAATTTTTTTATTTTTAGAATTTTTGACAATATATCATTTTTTTTGGATTTTTTCAGGATCAATAAGTATGTACAAAGGATGCCCCCAGATAGAATGGGAATCAAACTCCCAAGCAAGATCACATCATGAAGTCCTAATGTCTAGTAAGGTGGAGAACAAGAGGGATTAGCAAGCTGGTGGAAGAGATGGAAGACAAGAGAATGAAGGAGGATGAAGGAAAGAAATCCTCAATGGAAAACTCCTCAAGAGTACCCAAGCTAGGGAAAAAAAATTCATGCAAAGCACATTTGGACTAGCAATGAAAGGCTAGCATAGAATAAGTCACAAAAGCATAATGCAAAAGAAGGAAAGGATGCAATCGAAAGGAGTAGACATGTCAAGATGCTTCATAGCATCATATTTTACTCTTTTTTATTAGATCAAGACCAAGGGGAAAATGATAGTGAAAGGATAGAATGAATGGAGGAAAATAAATATGAAGGCTAAACATGAATGGAATGAAAGAAAGATCATCGTAAGATAGCTCACAAGATAGCCAAATGTCTGTGTATAGGTCAACATTGTCAAGATCAAAGAGAGAAGATAGAACAGATGAAATATGTAGAAGAACTATGCATGATGCCTGATTGCTAGGTTTTCATCACGGTACTTATCCAAGGTGCCAAAAGGGAGTGGTTTTCACCATAGAATGAGTTTATTTCTCTTTACTTTTGCTACCAAGGTGCCTATTTCCAGGTTTCCACCAAGGTACTTTTTCAAAATTTTCACCATTTTTTTTTTTTTGGAAGAAGGAAAGCTTTTCAAATAATACTCCTTGAAAGGATGAACCATGATATGCCAAGAATTCAACATGATATGCTCAAAGATTCTGATTGGGAAAGGAAGATGGAAGAGAAAAATGGAGGATAAGGTTTTATGTAAAGCGAGTGAGGTTGGAAGATATGAGGAATAGGCAAATGAGGGAAAATGATAGAAGGTAGAAAGATAATGAATGGAAGGATTGTGAAAGGGTAGATGAAAAGGAGGGCAAGATCAACATAAAAACACACCTTGAAGGGTGGCGAGAGGATGGAGGAAATGTGAATGAAGGAATACGAGAAGGAATATGGTGAATATTTAGCAGAGGTTGCGGTTCAGGCACATGGAATGGAAGAATGTTTTTGGAAGAAGATGAAGCGGAAGCATTTGGAAGCTTGAATGTCAACTTCACTTGTTTCTCAACATTAGACTCTTTCAAGAGAGACTTTGGAATCCATATAGCCGTAAGATTTTCATTTATTTTTGATGATTTAGAGAGAATATCTTCAATGATGGATTTTGGAACCCATACTTGTCTTGTAGTTTTCTTCTTAGATATCTCTTTTGACTTTTTACCTCCATGTTTATTAGAGGAGACACGGTGATCTTTTTTTTTGATGGATTCTTGTATTTTTTATTTTTCTTATTTTGAACATTCAAGTTACTTCCAAAAGACTTGGGTCTTGCGAAAGAAGAAGGATAATATGACTGGTTTAGATGAGTGGGTGGATGAAAAGGATTCAAGGGTATGCATCTATGTTGATCTTGAGGAAAGATAGGAGATGGAGGGACATAAGGACCCAAGATGGATGATGAATTAGGAGAGTTAGGAGGGGAAAGTGAAGGGACATAAGGGCCCAAGATGGAATGAAGACGTGAAGCCCTTGGTGGTGGTGGAAGAGGTCCAAGGATGGAAGTAGAAGATGCAAAAGGATAATGAATAAGTTCATCAACATATATATGACAACCAAGGACATCAACATCTTTAGAGTGAGCATTAGGATTTTCAATAGGATCGTGAACATCTTGAATAGGAGCAACTTCTTTGATATAATTGTTCAAAGCTTGCAAAGACTTAGGAAGAGTAGAAAGTGGAAGAGAACATGGAGTGGTAGAACAAGAAGATGGAAGACTTTGATCTTGACAAGGAGCTTTGGATAGCTAAGCGTATCATTTTTCTCTTGATTTTCAATAGGCTTAACATTGGAAGCAACAACACTATTTTTAATAACCTTATTGGAAGTATCATCTTTGGAAAGCACAAGTGTAGTAAGGTTATTTTGATTGTCAATAAGCTCAACGGTGTAAGTAGTAGCTTGATCTTGCTTAGGAGAAGACTTAAGACATGGTGGAATGAATGAGGAAGGGCGTAAAGGATCAAAAGAACCATGAAAAAGATAAGAGACATCATGAAAAGAAATGGATGACAGGGAGGGTTCTTGATCTTGATCTTTCTTTATGTTCTTTTCTTTATCATTTTTAGAGTCCTCTTGACATGGAGCCACTTCTAAGGACAAGGAAGCATGTTGGAATTGTATGGAAGAATTTGGAAAAGATAGTGAAGGACTAGCTAAAGTAGGCATTATAGCACATAAAGGCTTAGGATCTTTAGGTTTAGCATTATTTAAAGTATTTTCAGCCAAGTGAAGGTTAGCTTGAGTTTCTTTAAGAGGTACCCCTTGAGGATAACTATAGGGAATCATATGAAAAGTATTAGGAATTTCATTGGATGAAGGATTTGTGAAAGATTTGGAAGACTCAGAAGCTTTAGGAAGTGTATGGGTATTAGAGGAAGTAGGGGATGGAAGGGAACCATCACAAGACAAAGGTCCATCATTAACATAATCTTGCTTGAGAGAGAAATCTTTATCTTCAGCTTGAGGGTTCTTAGAGGAAGGATTCTTATAATATTGAAATTTCATATCAATGTGATACATTTTATATTCCTCAACAGAAGTGGATGCATCATCTAGGTATTGTTGACATAAATCATCAAAGTCTTGTTCAAAATCAGAATCATATGGATCACCATGATGATCTACCCAATAGGATGACCCTTTAGCAAGCACAAGCACATGACGAGGAGGACTCTTAGGAATAGAGGTGTCATAAAAAATGGGCATGTCACTCTTTGTAGAAGAGGTATCATAAGGAATACCATATTGCTCATAGTGAGGAGTAAGACTCTTGGGAGAAGTAGAGGAGGAACGAGATTGTGAAGAAGAGGAAAATGAAGACCTAGTGGAGGAAGTAGACTTGGATAATGAGGAATGCGAATAATGTCTAGAAGAGTCATGATAAGACTTGGAAGATGAAGAAGAATGAGAAGACTTAGATGATGAAGAATGTTTGGAAGAAGGAGGTTGTGACATGATCATGTGGATAATTCTAGCAAAGGCGTTTGATTCAATCATCTTTTATTTTATTTTTGCCTTAAGTTTATCATCCATGCAATATCTAGAAGGACTATTAGAAGAATAATACTCTTCGAATTGAGCAATGAGTTCAAGATCATCTATTCTCAAGAGAGGTTCCATAACAAGATAGTTGAAATTCATGGTTCTAGAAGAGGAGGAATCAAGCATGGCAGTGAAAGAATTGATGAATAGAAGAAGGTAGACTAGAAAATAAGAGGAAAAGAATCAAGAAGACATGAAGAGTCTAGGAAGAAGAGGAAGAATCATGAAGGAAGAAGAGATTGGATGAAAATGGGAGACTAGAAGACATGGAAGATGTGGAAGAAAGAAGACTAAGAGTCATTTGCACAATTTGATACCATTTGAGTTCTTTAGGATGTTGAGCAACATGTCATAGCACCTAAGATCTGACCTAGACCGACCAAGGAAGACTGGAAGTGACACAAATTAGTAAGACAACAACCAACAATGGGACAAAAAAATAACTCTGTGCGATAGTTTCCAGGCAAGCAGTGCGACTCTTGACCAATGAACGTGAAAAACTTAGTTTTAAAGGCAATTGGTCAATGTTTTAGTTTGGAAAGTTCGATTTCATGGTTCAGAATATAGTAATAGCAGATAATAGATAGGTTTGCAAATAGTAGGTGATCAAACATGTCATAGAACACTTTTGCAAGAGCAAAAGCACACACTAAGATGTGCACACAAAAAAGTGGCACACCCTTTTTGGCACTCAAGGCCTTAAGTGGGAAAGCATTGTAGGGTGTGCCACTTTTTAGTGGACAAATGGACCCTGATCTAGTTATGGACTAGATTAATAGTATTGAAAATCACTTTGAATGTGATGGCATAACTGATGCTCAAAAAGTTAAAGTGGCTAAGTCTAGGTTGAGGGGGTCAGCACTCACCTGGTGGAAGTATGTTCAGACTAAGAGGGAAAAAGAGGGCATTAATCCTATTATCACTTGGAAGGGCATGTTGCTAAAGCTGAAGCAAACCTATTTACTAGATGACTATGAGGTTCAACTACATAGAAGGAGACAAAACCTCAGGCAGAAGGACTTAGATGTCCAAGCATACATTGAAGAGTTTCAAAAATTGTGTCTAAGGTCAAAGATAGTGGAGGATGAGAGCATAAGATTGGATAGATACCAAAATGGACTCAAATGGTCTATCCAAGAAGACATGAGCCTTGCTACCTTCAAGAGTGTGAGACAGTGTTACCAAATGGCTTTGAAAATAGAGGAGAAAAGTAAGAAGAAACATGATTAGTCCTCAAAAAGCAGAGGTAGAGGAAAAGAAAACAAAGGGCATAGGGGTAGATTTGTAGGTAGGAGCAATGAATTCAGAGCTCAAGGAGAGTCCAAATTGATAGAGGTAGTCAATGAAACCAGTGGGAGAGGAAGTATGAGTAGAGGCAGGGGATTCCAAGGTGGAGGAAGAGGCAGATTTGGAGGTTTAGGTAGAGCCTCACACTTTGCAATGATGAAATGTTTTCATTGCAACCAACTAGGTCATCCGACCTATAGATGCCCTGAGAAGGCTTCTAGTTCACATGGTGAGAAGAGGGTAAACTACATAGCCAAAGAAGAGACTAGTAGTATCAAATCCCCTGAAATCAACCTTGATTCAGAGAGTGAGGGGAATCTCATGATTAGGAGGATTCTTATTAAGGAACTTGTCAAAGAAGAAGCTAAATAAAGGTGGGCTCTTTTCAGAGTGAAGTAAAAAATACTTGGCAAGGTTTGCAAGATGATTATAGACTCAGGGTCTACTTATAATATCATCTTAGAGGAGGCAGTCAGAAAACTTGGATTAACCAAAATCCCTCACACAAACCCTTATAGGGTCACATGGTTAAATAAAGGGCAGCATCTCCTTGTAAATGAGCAAGCATGGATTGATTTCTCAATAGGGAAATATGTGGATAGATTCCTATGTGATATACTCCCAATGGATGCATGCCACCTACTTTTAGGTAGGCCATGGAAGTTTGATAGAAAGCCAATACATGATGGAGAAAGGAACTCCTATTCTTTCAAGAAAGATGGGATCACTTATAGGATTTAGTCACTCATGGATGATGAAGGGTCTACATCAGAAGGAACTAATATCTTGTTACAAGGGGGTAAGGAGTACATCCAAGGTATGAAGGATGAAGAAGGGACACACTTTGTTGTCATGGTGAAGCCTAGTGAAGAGAAGAAGGTGGAATAAGTACCATTGCCTAAGGAAGTGTAGGAGCTCTTGAAAGAGTTCCAAGACATAGTTAGTGATGGGTCACCTGCCATGTTACCACCTCCTAGAGCTATAAGTCATCAAATTGACTTCATACCAGGGGCATCTCTGGAAAACAAAGCAACATACAAGATGACTCCTAATCAAAACAAATAAATAGCTAGACAAGTGCAAGAACTTTTGGACCAAGGACTAATTAGGAAGAGCATTAGCCCATGTGCAATGCCAGTAGTCCTAGCATCAAAGAAGGGAGGTAAGTGGAGGCTATGTACAGACTCAAGAGAAATTAATAGGATCACTATAAAGTATAGATTTCCCATTCCAAGGATTGAAGATCTTATAGAATATTTGGGAGGAGCAAGGTACTACACCAAGTTGGATTTGAAGAGTGGGTACCATCAAATAAGGATTAAGGAGGGAGATGAATGGAAGACTACATTCAAGACCACAGAAGGGATCTATGAATGGTTTTTCATGCCCTTTGGGCTTATTAATGCTGCAAGCACCTTCATGAAGTTGATGAATGAGGTGTTGAAGGATTACATAGGCAGATTTGTAGTAGTGTACCTGGATGATATCCTAATTTTCAGCAAGACTAAAGAAGAACACCTCCAACATTTGTAGATTGTGATGAAGAGGCTCCATGAGGAGAAGTTTTCCATTAATTTGGAAAAGTGTGAATTTATGAAGCAAGAGTTGATCTATCTTGGTTTTGTGGTGTCTCAAGGAACCTTGAAGATGGATCCTAGCAAGGTGCAAGCAATACTCAATTGGCCTACACCTACAAGTAGCACTAAGGTAAGGAGTTTTCATGGACTTGCCCAATTCTATAGGAAGTTCAATAAAGGTTTTAGTGAAATATGTGCACTAGTCTTAGATACTATTAAAGGTGGAGTAAAAACTAAGTTTAAGTGGACTCCAGAGGCTGGTAAAGGTTTTGAGTTATTGAAAAAGAGAGTGACTACACAACCTATATTGGTTTTGCCAAATTTTGATAAGTTGTTCACCTTAGAGTGTGATACAAGTGGCATAATAGTTGGGGTAGTGTTGAATCAAGAGAATAGACTAGTGGCATTATATAGTGAGAAGTTGAATGAGGCTAAGAAGAGGTATTATTCTTATGATCTAGAGTTATATGAATTGGTGAAATCCTTGAGAAAATGGAGGCATTATTTGCTGCCTAAAGAATTTGTGGTGTATATAGATAACAAGGCTTTGAGTTTCATCAACTTACAGGACAAGTTGAGCAATAGACATCTCAAATGGATGGAATATTTGAATGCCTATGCATTCACAATAAAGCATAATAAAGGAAAGTTGAACAAGGTGGCTAATTCTTTGAGTAGGAGACTTTTGATAGTCCAAGAAGTGTAGATCCAAAGCATAGGAATTGAGAGTTTCAAAGAGCTCTATGAAGGGGATGAAGACTTTGTAGAAGCATACAAGGTTTGTAAAGAATTTAAGAATAATTTCCATAGTTAATTTGTAGACTATATAATTTAGAATGATCTATTGTTTAGAGTTGGATAGTTATGTGTGCCTAAAGGATCTATGAGGGAGAATGTGATACAAGAGAAGCACAATGGGAGCTTGAGTGGGCATTTTAGCCTAAAAAAAACACTAGAACTTGTGCAAAGGTTCTATTATTGGCCTAGGATGTAGAAGGACATCAGAAGGTATGTCAAGCAATGCTTGATTTGCCAAAAAGCTAAGGGCACCTCATCTAATGCAGGTTTGTATCAAACTTTACCCATTCCTAGTAGGCCTTGGGAATGCATTAGTATGGATTTCATAGTTGGGTTGCCTAGAACCAAGACTGGTTTAGATAGTATCTTGTTGGTTTTAGATAGGTTTAGCAAGATGAGCCACTTCATTTCTTGCAAAACCACTCATGATGCCAGTCATATTGCACATTTGTTCTTTAAAGAAGTGGTATAGATTCATGGCTTGCCACTAAGCATAGTCTCTAACAAAGATGTCAAGTTTATGGGCCATTTTTGGAAGATCCTATGGAAGAGGTTAGGTACTAACCTATAATTTGGATCAGCCTACCATCCCCAAACTAATGGTCAGACTGAAGTCATTAATAAAGTGTTGGGAAATCTCCTTAGATGCTTGACAAAGGAGTATGGAGTGATGTGGGATCGGTTATTACCACATGCAGAGTATGCCTACAATGACATTGTGAATAGAACAACAGGGGAAAGCCTTTTTGAAGTTGTCTATGGGCTACATCCTAGAGGTGTGTGTGAGTTGAGGCAACTAGAAAATGAAGAAGGAAGGAGTGCATATGAAGAAGACTTCACTCAATCCATGAAGGAAGTTCATGATCAAGTGAAGAGGCAACTCCAAGAGGGTACACAAAAGCTGAAAGCTAAAGTTGATGAAGGAAGGAAAGACCTTTAGTTTTCTATAGGAGATCTTGTAATGGTTCATCTTAATAAATCTAGATTGTAGAAGTGTATTCCCACCAAACTTCAAATGAGGAGGATAGGTCCCTGCAAGGTACTTGCAAAATATGGGTAGAATGCTTATAAACTAGACTTGCCATCAGACTTGGCAATGTCCCCTATGTTCAATGTGTAGGACTTGGTACTGTATAAAGGCCCTACACTAGTACAATTAGAGTCTCAGTCAAACAGTGAGGAAATCATTAAGGATTTTCAAATTTCTCACACACCTCAACTGGTAGCAGAGAAAATTCTAGCCTCTAGAGTTAGGAAATAGACCAGGAAGGGCACATATATGGAAAATTTGATTAAGTGGAAAGGAAATTTAGAAGCTAAAGCTACTTGGGTAGCTGAGAGTGCATTCAAAAAGCATGGAGTTGATCCTAAACTCCTATCACCAGAGGTGACTTAATTGCTTGGTTTTGGTAGCATGGTGTAGGAGCACACTTAGGAGACCAGTTGGTTGTCCTATTTTGATGTGGAAGACCCTCTTGAAGGGTATTGTAACTAGATAAGGTCATGATTGACTAGGAGTTGTGTGGTTTGAGTCTAGATTAGTGTCTAAGTCTAAGTTAAGAGCTCATTTTGTCTTCATGAATGTCCTGTACCTGATGATGTCAGTAAGTGATCAAATGTTGTTTTAAATGTTTTTAGGGTATGAGATGACCTAAGAAGTCTAACTAAGGTTAGGAAAGCTTGGGTGGAGTTAAAACACCTTGAAGAATGAAAATTTGAAAAAGATTTAAAAATGTTGTCGAGCAACATTTGCAACTTTTAAAAGTTGCTATGACAAAAAGCCTAACTTAAAGGATTTCGGCCTTAATAGGGTTTAGAGATTCCTAATAGTCCAAAACACATGAGATAAGCATATATATGTTTGAAAAACCCTAATTTAGGGTTGGTGATCTCATTGTGTATGAACTGACATTCTGTAGCAAGAAGTTTTCACTGTGAATAAAGAAAAACTTGAGTAACAGAGTGATATTTTAGCTTTCATGGATTGAAAAATCATCTATAGCTATTGTAATCTATTGTTTATCATGTTTTAGTGTGATTAAAGCTTTGATTTTGTTCTTTATTTAGGTTTACTTGGCATTTTGTAAATTCCTTTTGTTTTCATAGTTCACTATCTAGTTTTGACAGTGTGTACAAAATGTAAGCCTAGCTCCATTTCCCACTGTAGTTCATGTAAGGAATTTTGGGGATGGAGACTAGGGTTGATAAGCTTCATGATGCCTAAATTTTGGGCTTTGAAGATGTGTGCTGTGATTTTTACAGTCTTTCCCTAGGTGAGCTAAGTGTAAAAGCCCTACTAGGAAGACCTAGCGTTTGTGTAGAAATATTGCAGGAGGGTTTGTGTCAAGAGATGAGAAGGACTTGAATGTGATTTTTAGTGATTTTTAGGTACTATATGAATAGGAGGACTTCCCTGGAAGTCATCTTGCCAAGTTTTGAAGCCAAAGACCAAAGACAGGTCTAAAATCTAAAAGAAGGCCCTGATTCTGAAACAGGGTGTACAGACAGTGTTAGGACCCTAGAAAAAGAAAATATGGAAAGTGTTAAGGCATATATGTGAACTAACAACAAAAATTTTGGGGCTCTTTAAGAATATTTAGCAGTGGAAGAAGAATCCTATATTTTAGGAGGCCTAATTAGGCAAAAAGGCTACAAGGCCTAGATCCTAGGAATTCAGAGAGCGATGGGAAAATGGGTAAGCTAGGTAATTAGATACTCCAATTAGGAGTCAAAATTGGATTAGGAAGAAGCCCTTAGCCTCTTGAAATCCAAACCATAGGTTAGGGCTTGTGAGTGATGGAATGGTAGAGTTCTCTTTGAAGATAAAGAATGGGAACCAAAGAAGATAGGAAGGCTCTTGTAAGTGGGAAGGAATAGATTCCTTCTAGGAGATTGAGGGTGGATTGAGGAAACCATAAGAGGTCCTAAGTGTGACCTAAGAAGAGTTCAAGACAACTCAAGGTGTCTAGGGAGCCTCCCTATCAAAGAATGCCCAAGAATCACCTACATTGCAACATCTCTAACAAAGGGTGAAGAAATGTCTTTCACTTCACTTCTCCAAGAAGCCACCACAAACTTCACATGGTCATATGCACATATGCTTGGGCTTGATCCAGATCTAGTAGTACACAATATTGCAGTGGATCCCAATGTCAAGCTAGTAAAGTAGAAGCTACATAAGATGCATCCTAAAGTAGCCCTCCTGGTAAAAATAGAATTGGAAAAGCTCTTAGACACAAAGATCATTAGAGCCATTGATTACTCTGAGTGCCTATTACTAAACCTTCAGGAGAGATCAAGATCTGTGTTGGTTCCTCAAACTGGACTTAATGCCTTTAGAAGCAACTAATACATTAATAGGGTTTTAGGATGGGTTAGATCCAAATATTGAATTCTATGATGATTGGACCAATTATAGGGAAAAGACTGCCCTCTGCACTTCTGGCTTTGCAAAACCAAGGAGGGTACTCCTAATCTAGTGACAACAAGCCTTACTTCAACAATAATAGACTGGATTTAATAACAATAGATAAATGATAAGAAAATACTAAATGATGACCATTCATTCATTGATTCTCCATTATCCTTAGGTGAAATACTACTCTGCAAGTTATTGTACTTAAAGAATTTTGACAGATTTATATCAAATTGTTAGGAATGCAAATAAAACCTTTTAAGCACTAATTTCTTATAAAATAGCTCCACTGTTGACCAATACCTTATCCATTGGGCAAAACCCTCACTACAAGATTGTGATACATGAACAAAAAATATTGAACTTTGATTATCTTTATCCCCTGAAAATACTAATTTATCCATGCAATGAATTTCATCAATTCATAACTCAAGAAGAAATACATAATGGAGAGACGTAAACTTTGGATTTTATTCAAATGTTATACCAATATCATGTATACAAATGCTTTAAAATACAAATTTCTAGACATTTTAACTAAACTAGCAATATTGCTTCTTACAAAAAACTTGCCTAATACAGTCTACTATATCCTAGAATCAAAACTTGTCAGTAAGAATGCTCAAGTTTCAGTCCCTACAAAATGATCCTGGTAATCCTTTTATAGAAACAAGCATTGCATACAAGCTTCAGATCTTTCTTGCAAAAGACAAAAAGAGTTTATCATATAAGACAAAAAAGGAAAATATAACACCTTCTTGTTACAATTTTACAAAATGACTTGTAGAGATGAGCGCCAAAATTTGCAACAAGTCCCAAGGTTAGTTCAATTTTTGCCAGGTGTAGCATCCGTGCTTTCTTTAATTGCTTAAGGTTCCCACACTACTTGCTTTTTCTTTTAGGGAGTTGGGGCACTGCCACTTGTTGCCTCTTCAGTGGATGTTTCTTCTTTGGCACTTTCCACAGGATATGTTGTTTTCCAAGATGCATAGGTTTCTTCACTTGGCCAATGAAAGGCTAGAACTTCATCCCTCTTCGGTAGCAATTTGTCCCAATAAACAACCACTTGGTAAACCTCACTTCTCACATTAGTGAAGTGTATTTTGACATCCTGCAGTATTTCAATTAGTTGTACAAAAGGGGTATTATCCTCTATATTCAAAACAATGTCTATTCTAGTTGACACTTCCCCATCAATTTGTTCTAGCCACTGATCCCTATCCTTTATAACTCCATCTACTTTGACAAGGCCCGAGAACATTTGAGAACTGTCCTGAAAGTACCTAGCCCTTAATATCTCTACTTTTCTCTTTAGACTTTCTCTATTTACCTCAAAGTCAAAAAGGTCCTTAACAAATTTATAAGTATTTGTTAGTTGGATATCAACAATGCATCGATCTACAAGAAAATCAGAGAAAGATTTCAACCTATTCTTTCTACCAGCCCACTTTTCAAAAATTGGGCCTATAGTAGCTATCTCTTTCTTAAAAGAGATCAAAATGTCAGATAGTTGCTTAGCAACTCTATAAACCTCTCTTGGTTTTACATTAGCAATAAAATGTAGGATTGTTTTCTTTATTCTCTTCTCATATCTTTGTTTTTCCCTTTCCTCTATGTCTTCCTCACCTACAGAAGGGGGAAGAGGGGAGATGGGGTATTCAATGATAGGGCTTGAAGAAGAAGGTTTGGTAGGGGAAGAAGAAATTTGCAATTGCCCTGATGCTTGAATTGGGCCCTGCTCACCTAACCTCTTCTTCAAGTATGTAACCAAAGTATCTTTTTCATATATGCTCTGCCTTAGCTCCCCATAAGCCTTCAACACTATATCCAATCTCAGTGTAAGCTCTTCCTTTTCCTTGGCTTCTTTTTTTGCCACCCTTTGTGTTAGTTGAGCTATTTCTACCACCATGCCTGATGCCTCAACTATAGAAGTGTCAGTGACCCTTTTGGCTATCAAGCTACCATTGAGATCACCCCTAGTAATCTATTTTCCCTTGTTACTTCCATTATTCTTTAGGGACCACATGAACAAAGCCTAATGGTCATTACTAAAAGTGACTCCCTTGATGACTTGTTTTGCCTCCTCCCTGGTCTTATGAATGGGTGTGGTCTATTTCTTGACAACATCTAGGACCACTGCATCAGCTATATCCCATTCTGGAAGGATAAACACTCCTGAGTTTCTTACCAAGTTTCTCCCCTATTCTAGGGTGACTTTCTCAAACCTCTCTGTCATTTCTTTTCTGACCTCATCCTGTATGATCTTGAGATCCTTATCTAGATTCTCCTCATGCCTTTTTTCACAAGTTTCTTCAAATTGACTGATGTTCAATTTCCATAAAAATTGCATGAATGCTCTAGCCTTTACAAAGGCATCATCAGCTAAAAATTCATCACATGCTTGTTTGATTATAGGGTCCAATTCAGTGCCTTCCATCTCTCCCATTGTTAGATCTAGTTCAAGTTCTTTTGGTGGCTCTAGCACTCCCTCATTTATTTCCTCATAGGTTATAAAAATTTGACCTAGAGATCCCAATTATTGGACCTGCTCTGTGACCTTTTGATCATCCATGATATTCAAAGGTGATTGGGAAGGAGAGTAAACTTCCTCAACATGTTGAGGCCTCTCTTCTAGCTTTTGTCTCTTGGTGGGAGGTGGGGAATTAGGGACATTTTCAGCAGGTTGATCTTGAGGTGAATCTGGAATTTCCACAACCTCCTTATGTTTCTCTACCTGCTGTGATGTGGAAGGGATATCCTCCTTCTTTGTTTGTTTCTACTCATCAGGCTCTAGCACTATCACATTATAACTAGTTCTCTTCTCCACCATGTATCTGCCCGGGGGCAAAACCTTTGCAAATGTAGGTTTTCTCAATAGTGATTTAGCCTTCTCTGGGTTATCCCTCATGAATTTCTCCTTTTTCTGATTGAGGGTTTGATAAATCTCTTGAAAATGTTCCATGAGAGTGTCTATCCTTTTACCCATGGGATTTATGCTCTTTAAGGGATCATATCCCTGATCAAACTGCTAGACAAACTCCAAAGTCTTCTTGTACACTAGCCACTTTTCTTTTTTGATTTCTTGCTCTTGTATGTTAGGGATATTTTTGATTATATCCTTAGGAAAGTTAAAAACATGATTTATCAAAGTGATGTAGGAGCATCTTGGGTCCTTGGAAATCTTGTGTCACCAAATTTTTTTTGGAGTTTGTCTGTGTTGCTCAGTTCCTACTTTGACCGAGTTGGTCGATAGTTGGTTGGTTTCCTTTGGTTGCCAAGTGTGGTCGGTTATCTCCTGGGTGGTCAGTTATTTCACTAGTGCTCGATGATGCTTGTCTATTGCTCGATCATCCTTTCTTACCAAGTAGTTTCTTTTGAGTTCCTGTTGAGCTGACTTATGCATTTATTATGGGTCATGGATTTAATGCTGGAATCCATCATTAGGAGGCATGTGGTCCCAGATTTGACCGTTCCTTCCATTGATTGTGGATCTGAAGGCCGACTCAGTTTGGTAGACTCTTGTATAAATGTAGTTGTTTGGTTGTAGTTTAGGAGGTAGTTTTTGGGTAGAAGATAGAAGATAGTAAGAATAGGGATTGTTGGCAGATCCTCGCATGTTTGAGGACTTCTGTAATACATTGTAATATGAATCCCTAATCGGGAAGGCCTTACAGTCTGGCATGTATCATTCTATTTGATGAAATATAGTTGATCATGCATTCTCTCTCTCATTGTTGTTTATTTTCTTTCACATGTGGTGAGCAGGCTTGGATCATTAGGGTGTGCCATTGTTTGGCCCCTGCCTTACATCAGGCGGTATCATAGTGAGGTGAGATCTTGATCTAGGTCTATAGATCTAGGTTTGTAGGTTTCTCTTGAAGCCCTAGTTGATTGTTGTGGGGTAGTAGATTGTGATCTGACCTGCAATTGCAGAGGGTTGTCAAGATGGTTCATGGGAGGTGAGATGCAGATCCAGGATTGGTAGATATGCTAAGGCAGATTACTGCTAGGTTAGAAGCTGTTGAAATAGCCTAAAGAAGAGGTAGACATCTTGAAGATGTTAGTGATGATGAAGTTGAGGAAGAACAGGTAAATGTAGGACCTGCACCTGTTATGGATTAAGGTGAAGAAAGATTTTTGAAGGCTTTGACAAGTCTAAAGTCTACACCAAATTTCAATCCTCCTGAGTATGGTGGAAAATTAGATTCTGATGAACTAGTGGATTGGATCACTGAGATGGAAAAGTATTTTGAATATGAAAACATTCCTAAAGACAAGAAGGTGAAGATTGCAAGCACAAAGTTGAAAAGTCATGCATCCTTATGGTGGGAACATCTATAGCTAGATAGGAAGAGGAAAGGCAAAGAAAAAATCAAGGTATGGAATAAAATGGTGAATAAGTTGAAAGGAAAGTTCTTACCTCATGATTATCAGATTAACCTAGTTCGATGAATGCAATGTTTGAGATAGAAAGATAGCTCAATAAAGGAATATACTAAGGAATTCTATAGATTAGATATTAGATTTGGACATGATGAATATGATGTGGAAAGAATTGGTAGATACCTGAATGGTTTGAGAGTTTCCATCCAAGAGGAAATTAGTATGGTCAAGTTGGAGAGAATTAAAGAGGCTTATCAATTTGCATTGAAGGCCGAGGAGAAACTGAACAAAAGACATGAGAAAAGATAGAGAGGTTGAGGTGGTAGATTCCCTAGAGGAAGAGGTAGATCTAATGGTGAAAATGGTAGATCTAAACCAGAAAAGACAAATCTGGACAAAGGCAAGACCGACTGGAAAGGTGAAAGTTCATCTAGAGGTAGAGGAAGTAACTACCGAGGTGGTTATGGTAGAGGAAGTTTATGAGGAACTTGTTACAATTGTGGAGAAGAAGGACATAGATCTTTTGAATGTACACATGCTAGTAAGAAGGCTGGTAGTAGTAGAAATGCTTTGGTGCAAGAAGAGTCATTGAATGAACCTGAGAAAGAAAATAACTTGATGGTAAGGAGAGCACTATGGAATGAAAGAAAAAAGGAAGATCCGGTAAGGAAATTTTTTTTCAAGACTAGATGTAGAGTTTCTAATAAAGTTTGGAAGGTAATCATTGACAGTGGTAGCTCAGATAATTTGGCATGTGAGGAGATGGTTAGAAAATTGTAGTTGGAAAGGTTGGTACATCCGAAGCCCTATCATATTTCATGGATCAAAGATAAGCATACACTCTTGGTAAGTGAACAATGTTATGTGAATTTGAAGATTGGAAAGTACTACAATAAGGTGTTATGTGATATCATGCCTATGGATTGTTGTCATATTTTGCTGGGTAGACCTTGGCAATATGATATACATGCTATATATGATGGAAGATTGCATAAGTATACTATTGTGGCTAATGGAAAGAAACAAATCTTGTTACCATTGATGGAAGAACCTATTAGTAATGTTTGCACATCTATGAAAGTTTGTTTAATGCAGGGAAGAAAGTTTGTTAACTCTTTGAAAAATAATGATTTATGTTTTGCTGTGATTCCTAACAAATCGAGTAAGAAAATAGAAGATAATGTCCCCGAGAAGATTGATAAGTTACTCACCGAGTATAATGATATAATTTCTAATAATGTACCTGATGGTTTGCCACTGAAAATAAGCATTGATCATTATATGGATCTAATCCCTAGAGCTAGTTTACCGAATAAGGCACCTCATCGGTTGACACCTACCAAGAATCAAGAATTGAACTGACAGATTCAAGAGTTGTCAGAGAAAGGTTTGATCAGAGAAAGTTTGAGTCATTATGCAGTACCTGATATATTGGCATTGGAGAAGAATGGAGAATGGAGAATGTGTACTGATTCTAGAGCAATCAATAAGATAACAGTGAAGTATAGGTTTCCTATACCGAGAATGGATGACATAATGGATAGTTTGACTGGAGCAAAGTATATCACAAAAATTGATTTGAAAAGTGGGTATCATCAGATCAGAATCAGAGAAGGTGATGAATGGAAGACTTCTTTCAAGACAAAAGAAGGTTTATATGAGTGGTTGGTTATGCCTTTTGGTTTAACTAATGCACTGAGTACTTTTATGAGGCTAATGAATGAAGTTTTGAAGAAATTCTTGGGTAAGTTTGTGATTGTATATCTTGACAATATTCTGATATTCAGTAAGACTAGAGAAGAACATTTGTTGCATATTAGACAAGTTTTGCAGAGATTGAAAGAGGAAAAGTTGCTGATAAATCTTAAAAAGTGTTCATTCATGAAAGAGGAGATTGTGTATTTGGGATTTGTTATTTTAGGTGATGGTTTGAAGATGGATCTTGAAAAGGTTGAAGCTATTTTGAATTGGCCTACACCTATGAATGCTAGTGAGGTAAGATCATTTCATGGTTTGGCAAGTTTTTACCGAAAGTTCATAAGGAATTTTAGTTCAATTTGTAATGCTATGACTGAGACTATGAGAGGAGACAAAAGAGAATTCAAGTGGACACATGGAGCTGACAAAATTTATGAGACTCTGAAGTAGAAGGTTGCTGAATTACCTATTTTGGCATTACCTGATTTCAGTAAGGTATTTCAAGTAGAATGTGATGCAAGTGGAAGTGCAATTGGAGCTGTGTTGAGTCAAGAAGGTAAACCTATTGCTTTCTTTAGTGAAAAGTTGAATGATGCTAGAAGGAAATTTTCTGTGTATGATCAAGAATTCTATGCTATTGTTCAAGCACTGAAGAAATGGAGACATTATTTGATACCAAGTGAATTTGTGTTGTACATTGATCATAAGGCTTTATAGTATTTGGGTAGTCATAATAAGTTGAATCAAAGACATATGAAATGGGTTGAGTATTTGAAGAGTTACACATTTGTGATAAAGCATAAGAGTGGAGTCACTAACTGAGTTATTGATGCATTGAGTAGAAGAAGATCTTTGATGACTGAGATGAAAATTGAAGTTCTTGGTTTTGATGAGATGCAAGATTCTTATGAGTTTGACCCTGATTTTTCTAAGCCATGGAGAAAGTGCAGAGCACCTATTCAAGATCAACAAGATACTAAATGGGATGAATATTTTATTTAGGAAGGTATGTTATTTAAAGTTATTTAGTTTTGTATACCGAGAGGAGTAATGAGAACTAATTTGATAAAGGAGAAACATAGTAGTGGTTCGACTGGACATTTTGGTATTGATAAAACATGGAATTTGCTTAAGGAGAAGTACTATTGGCCATAGTTGTATAAAGATGTTCATAAATTTGTGAAAAGTTGTGGAATTTGTCAAGTTGCAAAAGGAGTAAGTCAGAATACTGGATTGTATGTGTCGATTTCTGTTCTTGAGAAACCTTGGATTGACATCAGTATGGACTTTGTTCTTGGCTTACTGAAGATAGTAAGAGGTAATGATTCTATATTTGTTGTTGTGGATATATTTTCTAAGATGGCACATTTTATACCTTGTAGAAATACATCAAATACAGTACATGTAGCATATCTTTTCTTTAAGGAAATTATCAGATTGCATGGATTACTGAGGAGTATTATCTCTGACCAAGACAATAAATTTGTTGGATACTTTTGGAAAACCCTTTGGAAGAAATTTGGCACTGAGTTGAAATATAGTTCTACATTTCACCCACAAACCGATGGATAGACTGAAGTTGTGAACATAAGTTTGAGAAATCTTTTGAGATGCTTAGTTGGAGACACATCAAGTAATTGGGATTCTGTGTTAGCACAAGCAGAGTTTGCATACAATAATTTAGTGAATAGGATTACTAGAAAGACACCATTTGAGATTGTGAATGGCACACAACTGAGAGGTATATCTAATTTGAGAGACATTGCTGATGAAAAGAAGAGAAGTGCTGAAGGACTAAAGTTTGCTGAGTACATGAAGACATTGCATGAAGATGTGAAGCTAAAGCTGGAAGATAGTAGTCAAAAATACAAAGACAGAGTTGATAGATCAAGGAGACATAAAAATTTTGATGTTGGTGATGAAGTGATGGTTCATTTGAAGAAAGGCTAATTTCTTGTTGGAACATATGGGAAACTGAAGATGAAGAAGTTTGGACCTTACAAGATTTTGAAGAAATTTGACAGTGGAAATGCATATGAGATTGAGTTACCTGATGACATGGACATATCACCTATTTTCAACATTACTGATTTATATGAATATCATGAACCAGATGAAGAAGTGATAGTACCGATAGAATATCCTAAGCAGTAGAATGAAGAAGTTGAACATATTTTGAAGGAAAGAGTTGGCAAGAGTACAAGAGGAAAATAGTACATGGAATATCTAGTAAAGTGGAAGAATAGACCGATAGAAGACAATTCTTGGATTTCTTAGTCTGAGTTGGATGTAGCTTGGACTAGACCTACCAAATGATTTAGAGAATCATTTAAAAATAACCCTAGGTGTCTGATGTAGGAGCATCTTGGGTCCTTGGCAATCCTGTATCACCAAAAATATTTTGGAGTTTGTATGTGTTGCTCGGTTCCTGCTTTAACCAAGTTGGTCAGTTTCCTTTGGTTGCCAAGTGTGGTTGGTTATCTCCTGGGTAGTCGGTTATTTCACTGGTGCTTGGTGATGCTTGTCTATTGCTCGGCCATCCTTTCTTACCGAGTAGTTTATTTTGAGGTCCTGTTGAGCCGACTTGTGCATTTATTATGGGTCATGGATTTAATGATGGAATCCATCATTGGGAAGTGTGTGGTCCTAGATTTGACCATTCCTTCTATTGATTATGGATCTAAAGGCTGACTCAGTTCAGTAGACTCTTGTATAAATGTAGTTGTTTGGTTGTAGTTTAGGAGGTAGTTTTTGGATAGAAGATAGAAGATAGTAAGAATAGGGATTATTGGTAGATCCTCGCATGTTTGAGGACTTCTGTAATACATTGTAATATCTGGCCCTAATCGAGAAGGCCTTACAGCCCAACATGTATCATTCTATTTTGATGAAATATAGTTGATCCTGCATTCTCTCTCTCACTATTGTTGTTTATTTGCTTTCGTATGTGTTGAGCAGGCTTGGATCATTAGGGTGTACATTTTTTGGCCCCTATTAGCCCCTACCTTGCATCACAAAGAGCACCTGACCTTTATCTTAAACATTTCATTATAAAACCCCTTAGGGTTTGTTGTCCTAACAACTGAAGTAGCCATATGATATGGTGCCAAGACCTGATCCATATATAGCCATCCACCTTTTGTCATTATAAATTGATATGCAATAGTAATATTTGGGAACATTGTTCCTCTACCTTTACCAGCAAGAGTATTCTTTTCAATATCTCCTAGTTGTCTAATGAATTCTGCAATACCAATCTTGAGAGGCACTTGATATGGTAATATGAATGGAGACCCTTTGAAACCATACAATCTGATAATAGTAGAAATAGGGTAAAAAATTAAATCCCCCCAATTAATGCACAATTTTGAGGCCCTGGAAAAATTACTTTGGCCTAACAAGTTCAACTAAGGTAGTTGGGATTCTTGGGTTTTCAAGGACAAATAATTTCCTTAGTCCGGATGCAAAGCATCTATCAAAATTAATGAGGCTATGATCCTCCCTATCCCATGTCATGGTGAGGTTCCACAATTGGACTGGCATGTCTTCACCATCCTTTTGTTTCAATAAATCCATCTCCTTCTCAAAGTAACTGACACCCTTAAATAAGAACATATAAATCATAAAAGAGTACTAGAAGAATGGCTTATCAACTTTGTTTTTCTAGATTCCTATTAATCCATTATGAATTAAATCAGCAATGTAAGGGGCATAGTCAAAAGTAACTGATAGGTACGGGTGTAAAATTTGGACCATCATGTACATCAGATGTACTGGCATTCTTTCCTCTACATCTTCTCCAAAGATTTGACATAATGACCAGTATGCACCTTTTTCTCTTAAGTTAAAATACTCTATTTTGAAGGGCTCCTGTGTACTCGATCCCATGGAAATCATTCCCCCAATCTTATCACAAAATTCCTTCATAGGACCACTTATGAGATAATCTCTTTGTGCATTGTATACCTACTTCAACTCCTCAAAATCAATTTTTTCCAGGTCATTGGAGGGCTCACTTAGCTTGAAAACATTCCTGATTTCTATAGCAGAAACATTCATTAATAGGTTTCCTTTGGCATCCCTAACAATTCTAGTAATTGGGTCATAATTCTTAGCAACTTGAATCATTAAATCTGCATCTAGGAAAATGTCGGGTACCACAAGCTTGCCTAGGTCAAACTGCCATATATTGCTATTAGGAAGAGGGGCATTTCTCTGGCTAAAACCTACTTTGAACAATGATAAACCAGTGATATCAAAAATGCCACTTGCATTGAGTGTGCCAATCTTAGCATCCCTTATGTAATTCCCCGTGTCATACAAGCCATCTGCCACCTTCACCCTAGGTTCCTTCAACATCAATTATTTGGCCTTTACTATATCAGTTGTAGACTTGGGTAATAACTATAACAAATCCTCATGCAGACCCCTCTTACTGTAATCGGTTTCACCAGGTAAATCCTTCCTTGGAGCCATTTTAGGGTTTGAGATTTTTTACAATTATGTGCATAAGAAACATGACATAACTATAATGCTATTAACAAGAAAGATTTGCATAGGAAATTCACCAACCTTTTTTCAGAACTTTCTCAGAATATCTGCAATCAAAACTGGTCCTTATAGTAGTTTACTTCACATGATCAAACCATTACTTCTATGAGAAATTGAACTGTCATCATTCAATAGGAAAATTGAATTTTGCACCAATTGTGCTTCAAGTTTGAATTTGGACCCTTGATCTTCTTTACAAGATAATCTAACAGCTGTTGTATGGTCGCAAGGCTTGAAAAACATTTATGCAAACATGTGACAACTGTTCGATCAATATGCATCGATGACAATCCTTTAATCATGTCATTCAAAACCCACTTGATACCTTGGATTTATCTCCACCTTTAGATCCTCCATCAGATGGTCACAGTTACTTTTCCTTTATGACTAGGCATAAAGTAAGGTGTCGTTGCCTTGATACCAAATCAATGGCTATTGCATGATCACAAGGCTTGAAAAGATCACTTGCAAACATGCAACAACCATTAGATCTTTCCTTCATTGTTAATACCTTAGTAAACTAGCCCCACTTTGCTTCGACCAATCAGGAACGTCCACATTGAAAAATCTGGCAAGAGGACAAGTAAAATTTTCCTACCAAGCACCAGTGTTACTGACATCCTCCACATCAGAAAATACCTTTGACCAATCAACAATAGCCATGTGTGTACACCTGACAGTGGACCCACCCTTTTCTTATGCCTGGGAAAAGGTAAGATCGACGGTTGTCACATGATCGCAAGGCTTGAAAAGATCCCTTGCAAACATGCGACCACCGTTAGATCTTCTACAATTTGTTAGTTCTGTAGATCCCTTTTAAAATGACCCTACTATATGTAACCAATGAAAAACCACCACGTGATAAAATTTGGCAAGCGAACATACAAATTTTTCTTGCTGAGTGGTAGTCTTGATGATGGTTTCCATGTCAGCAAATATTATAGCCAATCAGAAATGCCTATATGTATACACCTGGAAGTAGACCCACCTTCTGTAAGTGTTTAGGAATAAAGTAAGATCGACGGTTGTCACATGATCACAAGGCTTGAAAAGATCCCTTGCGGACATGCGACAATTGTTAGATTAAGATTCCATATTCTAGGCTGAATATAGTGTTTAAACTTTAGGAAATAAAGTGCCTAGGACTTAGGAGTATTTAAAAACATCACCAGGCTTAGACTTAGGGAAAATTAAAAGGGGGCAAGCGTAGGTAATATAAAGTGTTAACAACATGACCCCACTTGGTGACATATTTAAAATACATGCGCTTATAGGAATACAAGTGACCTGGTAAAAGAAACACTCAGATAGATTAATAAAGAGCGACCTAGGGTTTTCGTGAAAACAAATGCACATAGGGTTTTCTCAGGCCTGGTTTTTCAATTAGGGCTTGCTAGATTTAAATAAAATCTCTAAGATTTTAGCAAGGTTTTCTGGGCTTTTGGCAATGAATTTTCTCAATCTTAGGATAACACACAAATGTTTCAATTTTGTAAGGAAATGCAAGATTTTATACTATTGAAAAATGAAGTGCCAACAGTGGCTCTGTCTAGGGATGCATGCCTCTTGCAGGCATGACAAGAATTCAAAATCTCTGGGATAAGTAGACCATCTACTGAAACAAAACAACTAACCTACTCACACAACCTGAAATAAACACACAACTGGGAAGGAAAACTAACTACTGTTCATGGATAATGAGGGCACCTTAAGAAAAGTACAATTTGAGGAATTATCCATGAACTGACAAATGCATTTCATTTCCAACCAATTCTTTTAGGATATAGGAATTAGGTCCCCATTCTTTACTAATTAGGTATGGTCCCAACCAAATAGGATCAAACTTACTATGCTTGGCTTTATCTTCAAGTTTAGCATTCCACATCAAGACCAAATCATTAGCTTTAAAATCTTTGATTTTGGTTTTCTTGTCATACAAATTTTTATATTTTAGCTGAGATTTCAAATTTGCATCATGAGCTTCCCTTCTTGATTCATTCAACTGTATCAAGTCTTCTAATTTGATCTTCATCTCATCATCTTGATCATCATCATATAATTGGATGAATTTGTACATTTTCAATAAGTTATTTTGTGGTAACCTGGCATGAATACCATATACCAAATCAAAAGGAGCACACCCAATGGCCTTCTTGACTGTTACTTTGTCAGCACATAGAGCTAGCTATAGCTTGGAATCCCATGCCTTCTTATTTGTATCAAGGACTCTCTTCAAAATTTTAATCAGGCTTTTGTTGCTTGATTCAACTTGGCCATTACCTTGAGGATGATAGGGAGCAGCATATGAAATCTTGATCCCATATTGCAAAAAAAAACTAACAAATTCTTCAGATCTAAAACACATAGCATTGTCTACAATCATAACCTCAGGGCATCCAAACCTTATCAATAGATTTTGCATCAAGAAGTCAATAACCGCCTTACTAGTGGCTCTTTTAGTGGGAATTACTTCCACAAACTTTGTGAAATAATCAATTGCAACTAGGATCCATGAGTGTCCTCCACTGGATTTATTTGGGATTTCCCCTATGAAGTCCATGCCCCATTTCTGAAAAGGGGCCTCAACTGTTACAGGGCTTAAAGGCAAATTGCCACTAAATTTCAACTCTCCTAAAAACCTCTGGTAAGCATCACATTTTTTGACAAAAGAATGTACATCTTTGAAGGTACTAGGCCACCAAAATCTAGACCTTAGTATCTTATGTGCAGTAGTCTTGGCCATGTAATGGCCACCACACACACCTTCATGCATTGCTTGCAATAAATCTTTAGCCTTGTGAGGGTCAACACACTTTAGCAAGACACCTTCATTACTTCTCCACCATAGCTCACCTTTAATAATCACATACTTAAAAGCATGTAATTTCATAGTTCTCTTTTTTTGGTCATCCATGTTAGAGGGAAGTAACAATTTTTGTAAATATCTAATGATATCCTTATACCATTCACAACAATCCAAGTCACAGATGAATGGCCTCTGTTATTCTTCAAGAACATTGATGTGGTTAGCATCTAGATTGATTTGAGCCATAAGTTTTGCTAACCCTAGTCCTCTCACTAGCTTTGTGATCTAGATGTCAATATTGAACTCTTGGATTCTATTTATCCATCCGCACCTTCTCCCTGAGACCTCTTGTTGAACCAAGATGTCCTTCACAACAACACTAGGAACATATGAAACTACAATTGCCCCAACCAAATAGCACCTAAATTTTTTTATAGCCTTGACTAATGCATAGGCTTGTTTCTCATTTATGTCTTACTTTAACTCAGCTACCTACAAGGATTTTCTAAAAAATGATATGGGCTGTTCAAAACCCTTTGAGTTCTTTTGTAACAAGACTGCAACAATAGTATGATAAGAAGCAAATGAAAAAAATTGCATAGGCTTGCTGAAGTTTTGTGATCTTAGTACCGGAGCACTTTTAATGGCTTGCTTGATGTCATAAAAGGCTTTCTTGGCCTCTTCACTCCATTCAATTTTTGCATTTTTCTTAAGCATTTTGGAAATAGGGACATTGATTTCAGCAAAGTTTGTGACAAACCTTCTGACAAAATTTATTTGCCTAAAGAAAGATTGGATACCTTTAACATTATTTGGTAGTGGTACCTTATCAATTACTGCTACCCTTTCAAGATCAATCTTGACTCCATCCTTAGATACAATGTGGCCCAAAAGTTTACCCTCAGTCACCCCAAAAGCACACTTCCTTGGATTAAGGGAAACCCCATACTCTAAAGCTCTTACAAATTTTTTTCCAAGTGGCCACAATGTTGATCCTTCCTCTCTGAGTAAGCTATCAAATCATCCCAATAAAAAACAAGGAACTTGTTTATAAAATCTGCAAATGCTACATCCATAGCCCTTTGAAAAGTATCCCCAGCATTGGTTAAACCAAAAGGTTTTCTAACATATACATAAGTGCCCCATGGAGTAGTGAATGCAGTTTTGAATTGTTCTATTTCTTTGACAACAACTTGATTATAACCTAAAAAACCATCCACCATGGACATCAATTCAAATCCAGTAACTCTTTGCAACATGGCTTCCATGTTTGGTAGACCATAATTATCCTTCAAAGAATTTATGTTCAGATTTCTAAAGTCCACATAGGGTCTGATGTCTCCATTCTTTTTTCTCACTGGGACAAGGTTAGAGACCCATGTTGAGTGTCTAATAGGCTAAATGATGCTTGCATCACTGATCTTTTTTAACTCATCCTACATCTTGGGTGCCAACGTAGGGTTGACAGGTCTCAACTTTTCTCTAAAAGGTTTGGTATTCTCCTTCAAAGGGATTTCATGCTAAAATAAATCTTCTCTATATGATTTTAAATCATCATAAGACCAAGCAAAGACATGCCTATATTTCCTAAGAAGACTTATCAATGATTTTCTTATTTCAAGAGTTAGGCCTCCCCCAATATATACATTTTTTGGGGCTTCCCTTGTCCCTGAGTTTATTTCCTCCACACCTTCAGGCTTACTTAAAGGCCTTGTTTGAAAAGTGCTACCATGATTATCAAATGCTCTATCTAGCACTACCAAACCCTTTGGGACCCTATTTGATTTAAGCTGCAAGACTTCTTTGCCAAGGAAAGTATCCTCATTGTTTGATGTTTTAACATACTCAACAAAATTTATCTCCCTGTCACAAAAAATTGCATCATAATGCAGGAATCTTAAAATGTCTAAGTCATCATCAAAAACCTGCCAGTTTTCAAAATTGTCTAGAATGGATGGCCTAGTTTGAACCTCAATCTTAGATATCCCTACAAAAGTGATATCATCTGGCCTTAAAGCAATGTTAGCTAGTAAGTCAACCATCCTATTATGGCCTCTATCCATCCAATCAATATAGAAAGTATCAAAGTGTTCTATCTCATCCCAAACAACATTCCTATATTGTCTTAATGTCTTGTTTCTTGATGCATATTTGGATCTCACCTGAGACACAACTAATTTTGAATCTCCAATAACCCTGAGATTTTTGATTTTATGTTTTGAGGCTAACCTCAAACCTATCAATAAAGCCTCATATTCTGCAGTGTTATTGGTACAAGTAAATAGCAGGGTAAATGAAAACTTGAAAGTCTTTTCAGTAGGAGAAATCAATAACACACCTGCACCAAACCCTTCTTTAGAACTTGCACCATCAAAATACATGGTCCAGAGGTCATTCTGACTTGTAACATTGCTTTCTTCCTTAGCTAAGAGAGGAGATTCATCCTCATTTTCATTTTCTCTACTCTGTACTTGAAAGGATTTTATATTAGTATCCAAGAAACAATTCATGTTATTATCATTAGTCTCTTCCTCAATCATATGAGGGGTTCTAATTTCCTTGAATACTTTAATGCTCTCACCATTGATGTTAAATGTAGCATAAGATAAATCACATTGGATGCTACCTCCCATTGCTGCACTCCATTTTCTTGATAGTAGCATTCCATATTGAGGAGGTATGTCAACAACTAAAACACTCATGGTCAGTTGTTTTCCTGGATAAGCAGCAAGTCTATAAGGTAGGGCCTTGATTGTTCCAATTACTGGTACTTCTTTGGAGTCCATGGCTTGGCATCTCCCATGGGGGGTGTCAAATTGCAATCCCATTGACCTCATGATTTCAGTAGGCATGATAGTATTTGATGCCCCTGACTCAATCATGCAATTTTTTAACATCTTACCATCTATGACCAATGTCAAGAAGAAAGGGTCCACAGTTCCCATAGAAGTGTTCACAAAATTAGTATCTAAATAGATCTGAGGTATTTTTGAAACAATCTTCTCTATATCTTTCCTTTTAATTGGGGTTTGAACCTTCATCTTAGTGTTTACTAGCTCATGGATATCTGTGGCTTGAACACCACTTATCCATGTGAGGGTCTTCTCTTTGTGTTCACTTATCCTCATCATTTCCATCAAAGGCACTTTAAATATGATCTGGGATAATAACTGGTTCATGTCAATAGGTGCATAATTTAGAATAGACAAGTCTAAATTGCCTTGTGGGACATCATTGTTCTCAGACTGTGTTGTTGCTCCTAACTTGTTCTCCCCTTTTGATTTACTTTCATGTTGGGGAATTGGGATATTTTCCATTGGGGTTTTGGCCTTTATTTTGAGAGTACTACTTGGCTCAGTTTTTTTTTCATTTCCTTTTAACTTAAACTTTATGGCATCATCAACAACTTTATTCTTTACAACAAACTACTTTGCGTCTTCGTTGACTTTTTTAATAAATACACCTGCTGGCTTGCCATCTACATTACCAACAGTTCTATTTCTAAGGACATAATTGCTTCTAGCTTGTGTCACCATATCAATAGTTATTTGGGCTATCTCTTCATCAGAAGGTCTTCTTAATGTGACAGGTTCTTCAACCCTTTTTGTGTTACTATTTCTATCATCAATTTCTTCCTCAACTTCATCATAAAAGACATGTTGATGGTAGGCTTCTCCTCTGCTTTGAGAATTATTCACATCCTGATTTTCATTTTCCTCCTCAGAGTCAACTTCTTCAACAAATTTGGAAAAAGTCATTCCATAACCTCTGTCATCATATGATTCATCTTCTTCCTCTCTTTGTTCATCATTTTCAGACATATTCTGAGAGATCACACAATAGTTTGAATCATGAGGGGACTGGCATGCTGTGTACCATGGAGCCTCATTAGTCATATTGATGAAATGATTTTGCAAAGGATCAGGGGTCTTATCATTAGGCTTTAGGTCCTTTCTCTCTGGAATAGTAGGTTTCCCATCCTTCCATTGTGTATGGTAGGGAAAATTTTGTAACCTAGGCTGTCTGTTGAAAGTATTGGGAGGAGGCCTATCATTTCCCTGAAACTTATTTTTGTTTTCATTTGGCTTTAGATATTTTAAGGCATTTAAGATTTTCTTGAGGTTATCATCCTCCCTAGGCTTTACATTGGTAGGTTTATCAACTTCTTTCTTGCCAAACCTAGGGGCCTTAGGATCTTCTCTTCTCCCTAACTTGCTAGAAACTCTCCTATTGCTTTCAATATTTACAAAAAATCTTTGAGCTTCTCTGATAGTTCTAGGGTTCTTATCCTTGAGAAGCTATCCCATCTTGGCATCAAAAGAATTCAGATATGTTGCCAAACACACCTTCTCATCTAATCTCATGACTTGGAAAAGCTTTTGCATTGCTTTCTAAAATCTCACATTGAATTCAAGGACTTCTTCATTTGGTTTTTCTTTATATTGTTGAAATCATTCAACATGAAGCCCTCATTGGTCTTATCACCATACTGTGTTAGGAATGGGAACACTGAGAGGGGGGGGGGGGGGGGGGTGAATCAATGTTCACTGTATTTTATCTTTTCTACTTTAATCTTTATACTAAACTTAAATGCTTAAGTATGAAATTAAACATTCACATAAACATGAAACATGAAATCAACACATGACACCAATATGGTTATGGGGAAACCCAAATAGGTAAAAACCCTGGTGGGAATTGACACCCACTAATATTATGTACTAGTGTTTTGTGATCCTTGTTAGAAGATCCTTAACCTTGTTAGGAGTTGCTTTACAATGCTTTAAGTACAATATACCTTGTCAAGGGTCAGACCCTATTAGGAGTCTTTTACAATAGTCCCTATTAGGGGAGAGGACACACTATCCTAGAGCTCACTGCTCAAGTGGTGAAGGCTACAACCTTCTAATCTTAGATACACACTATATTTGCAGGATGAACTGTCACTGTGACACTGCTTGTCAGATCAGTTCCTTTGATGCGTTGATGCTTTGACCTCTTGCAAAGCTCTAATACATCATATTGAATCTTTGCATACTTATGCTATGCTTAACACAACTATTTATCAACTTCCATATTGAATACAATGGGTGCATCTTATATTTATACGCGCATACAAAATAAACAACTAGGTCGGCCCTTAAACCTATTACATACACCGCTTCCAAATGAATTGGCTTAAGGGTGTTTATAATAAAAAATATATACATGTCAAAAACCTAATTACAATAGGCACATATCCTTTACAACATTAGAATATAGTCGCAACACAAAATGATAACTGTTGGCTGCTTGCTCTGTTCTTCACTGGCACATACTGGCTGTGCAACTTCAACTGACTGTATCTTTCTCATCCTTGTATATCTGATTATGTGCTCATAGACTAAGCATGAATATAGTCTAAAAAACTTAACTTCCAGGGTGCATACCATAATTCTTCTGTATGCATGTGCGCTAATGCTCTGAGCTATAGGAACTCTGTGCACTGTCCAGTCTTCAACACTTAACCGATTTCTGGTCTTCTCATCAAGTGCGCTAACTCCAAAATGCTATATGACTTTGTTGGCATAATGACAACACTATATCAAGTCATATACATCAGTATAGCCAAATTGCCAACATAGTGGTCTTTGAAATAATTAATAAAATCATCCCAAGTACCAATACAATCATAAGGAAGCCCTCTAAACCAATCCCTTGCATCCTCAGTCAAAGATTGAACAAACAATTTCATGATTACATCTTCATGTTCTATTTCATTGTCATCAATCATATCAATGAATTTCTTTAAGTGCTCTTCACAAGTGACAACATTATTACCAGTGAATTTAGGCAACTTTTCTCTAATCTTTGTAGGAATTAAATTAGGATAACCAATAATGTTATTAAAGAGAAGTTGTATGTACCTTTCAACATGAACTGGTCCCCTTTGCAATGATTTACCACCCTAAGAAGTAGAAGCTTTATTATTTACTGTGTTAGCAACATTTATAGTAATTACTGGTGTAACAATAGCAGCCTGGGTGGAAGAAATTCCAATGTTAGCATTAGATATTATTACATGAGTATTTGCACTTGAAGGTCATGAAGATTGTCTAAGAAAGTCAATATTCTTTTTCATTTCTAATGTTGTAGCCTCAAGTTCTGCCTTCTCAAGTTCTTTAGCCAAAATTTCCTGTTCTCTTTTAGCTCTTTCCAACTCACTGCCTAATTTAAATAATGGTTCCAATGGGACTTGGTTAGTGATAGGATCATTTATTGTGATCCTTGTTGAGATCTTCTTGCCCTTATCCTTAGGTCTCCTAACTTCGGTAGTGAGTTGGATAACAGGTTGTTCAACAATTTTCTTAGGAGCCCTTACAATATTTATGGCTTCCAAAGACAACAACTATCTCCTCAACTAGTCTGACCTAATCTGGGCTTGCCTTATTTCAGCTTCCTTTCCCTTTTCCCTCTCCTTCCTGATAGCAATTTTTTCCTAGATTCTTTTCTCTAAATTAGACACTTCTTCAAAGATGTCTTCAGAATCTGGGATAGTGGTTTCAGATTCTGAAGTTTCAACCAAGAACTCTTGTTGTTCACCTCTAGGATTATGAGGGCTTCCAGAAAGGGAGATCCCCTGGGTTGGAGGATCACCTCTTCCTTCTAAGCCTCTAGTTTTGCTTCTTGACCTCCTATTTTCTCCTTGAGGTTCTACATTTAGGGGCATTCCTTTCTTATGGTGTGTCTCGCCATCCTCTTTAGAATGATGAGAATAGTAATCATCATATGCTCCTAAACCTAGATCTACTGCTTCTTCATACTCTAAAGAATTTCTTTCCTGGTCATGATGAAAGGTATTACTCTCACTTGTATTTTTCTTTTGTCTCCATGCCTGAGACATATCTCTATCACCTTGATTTCTTCTAGGCTAACGGGGTCTAGAAGTACTTGAAAGTTCACCTTCTAACCTATTTTCAGGGTGATCCTTCCTCCAAGCCCTAGTATTTCTCTGAATCATACTTGAAAGTGTGTGAAATGATCTTTATTTTTATTACCTCTTACTCAGCACTGTTGTAGAGATTCTTAGAGTCGCCACCAACACAAGTTGGGAATTATTTTCACAAACTTAGTAATTCAGAGTATTCAATACTTGGAAAGAAATTAATGAAAGAGCTTATAACAAGTAAATGCAAAGCTTGCTAATATTTTCAAGATTATGCAAAAATCCAAAGCTTGCAAATAATTCTCTGTTCTTCAATGGTACTTACTAGTTCTGACAAATAAGAAGGCCAGGAGTCTAGCTCAACTTGTACCTACGTTATTTGATATCAAATTTATAACACCAAAGATCTACAATCCAGATTTATTATAGTTATTTCATCTCTACTCCCTAGCAGAGTCACCATTTTGTTGGTTCCTCAAACTGGACTTTATGCTTTTAGAAGCAACCAATACATCAATAGGGTTTTAGGATGGGTTAGATCTAAATATTGAATTCTATGATGATTGGACCAACTATAGGGACAAGACTACCCTCTGCACCTCTGGCTTTGAAAAACCAAGGAGGGTACTCCTAATCCAGTGACAACAAGCCTTACTTCAACAATAACAGACTGGATTTAATAACAATAGATAAACGATAAGAAAATACTAAATGATTACCATTCATTTATTGATTCTCCATTATCGTTAGGTTGAATACTACTCTGCAAGTTACTATATTTAAAGAATTTCAACAAATTTATATCAAATTGTTAGGAATACAAATAAAACCTTTTAAGCACTAATTTCTTATAAAATAGCTCCACTGTTGACCGGTA
Source organism: Chamaecyparis obtusa (assembly GCA_027943335.1). Taxonomy (NCBI): domain Eukaryota; kingdom Viridiplantae; phylum Streptophyta; class Pinopsida; order Cupressales; family Cupressaceae; genus Chamaecyparis; species Chamaecyparis obtusa. The sequence goes on from BSBK01001709.1 coordinate 876,114, forward strand.
CCTTATCCATTGGGAAAAACCCTCACTGCAAGATTGTGATACATGAACAAAATATATTGAACTTTGATTATCTTTATCCCCTAAAAATACTAATCACCCTGTGGTGGATTTTATCAAAGGACTCCTAAATTCACACTACTTATTTATATCCTTATGCAAGACTTAAAGAATTTATGTCATGTCAAAAGCTTATTTAATCTGATCTTGGATTGGAGCTAAAGAATATTAACATACAAAAAGAATTTATCCATGCAACGAATTTCATCAATTCATAACTCAAGAAGAAATACACAATGGAGAGATGCAAACTTTGGATTTTATTCAAATGTTATACCAATATCATGTATACAAAATTCTTTAAAATGCAACTTTCTGGATATTTTAACTAAGAAAGCAATATTGCTTCTTACAAAAAACTTGCCTAATATAGTCTACTATATCCTAGACTCAAAACTTGTCAGTAAGAATGCTCAAGTTTTAGACCCTAAAAAATGATCCTGGTAATCCTTTTATAGAAACAAGGATTGCATAAAAGCTTCAGATCTTTCTTACAAAAGACAAAAAGAGTTTACCATATAAGATAAAAAAGGAAAATATAACACCTTCTTGTTACAATTTTACAAAATGACTTATAGAGATGAGCACCAAAATTTGCAACAAGTCCCAAGGTCAGTTCAATTTCTGCCAAGTGTAGCATCCATGCTTTCTTTGACCGCTTAAGGTTCCCACACTACTTGCTTTTTCTTTCAGAGATTTGGGGCACTACCACTTGTTGCCTCTTCAATGGATGTTTCTTCTTTTGGCACTTTCCATAGGATATGTTGTTTCCCAAGATGCATAGGTTTCTTCACTTGGCCAATGAAAGGCCAAAAATTCATCACTCTTCGGTAGCAATTTATCCCAATCAGCAACCACTTGGTAAACCTCACTTCTCACATTAGTGAAGTGTATGCTGACATCCCACAATATTTCAATTAGTTGTACAAAAGGGGTATCATCCTCTGTATTCAAAACAATGTCTATTCTAGTTGACACTTCCCCATCAATTTGTTCTAGCCACTGATCCCTATCCTTTATAACTCCATCTGCTTTGACAAGACCCGAGAACATTTGAAAACTATCTTGAAAGTACCTAGCCCTTAATATCTCTACTTTTCTCTTTAGACTTTCTCTATTTACCTCAAACTCAAAAAGGTCCTTAACAAATTTATAAGCATTTGTTAGTTGGATATCAACAATGCACTAATCTACAAGCAAATTAGAGAAAGATTTCAACCTATTCTTTCTATCAGCCCACATTTCCAAAATTGGGTCTATAGTAGCTATCTCTTTCTTAAAATAGATCAAAATGTCAGATAGTTTCTTAGAAACTCTGTAAACCTCTCTTGGTTTTACATTAGCAAAAAAATGTAGGATTGTGTCCTTTATTCTCTTCTCATATCTTTGTTTTTCCCTTTTCTCTATGTCTTCATCACCTACAGAAGGGGAAGAGGGGAGAGGGGGTATTCAAGGATAGGGCTTGAAGAAGAAGGTCCAATAGGGGAAGAATAAATTTTCAATTTCCCTGATGCTTGAATTGGGCCCTCCTCACCTAACCTCTTCTTCAAGTTTGTAATTAAAGTATCTTTTTCATATATGCTCTGCCTTAGCTCCCCATAAGCCTTCAACACTGTCTCCAATCTTAGTGTAAGATCTTCCTTTTCCTTGGCTTCTTTTTCCACCACCCTTTGTGTCAGTTGAGCTATTGCTACCACCATGCCTAATGCCTCAACTATAGAAGTGTCAGTGACCCTTTTGACTATTAGGTTAGTAGTAAGATCACGCCTAGTAATCTATTTTCCCTTGTTACTTCTATTCTTCTTCAAGGACCACATGACCAAATCCTGATGGTCATTCCTGAAAGTGACTCCCTTAATGGCCTGTTCTACCTCCTCCCTAGTCTTATGAATGGCTGTGGTCTGTTTCCTAACAACATCCAAGACCATTGCATCAGCTATATCCCATTCTGGAAGGATAAGGGCTCCTACGTTTCTTACCAAGTTTCTCCCTTGTTCTGGGGTGACTTTCTCAAACCTCTCTGTCATATCTTTTCTGACCTCATCCTGTATGATCTTGAGATCCTTATCTAGATTCTCCTCATGCCTTTTTTCAGAAGTTTCTTCAAATTGACTGATGTTTAATTTCCATAAAAATTGCATGAATGCTCTAGCCTTTACAAAGGCATCATCAGCTAAAAATTCATCACATGCTTGTTTGATTATAGGGTCCAATTTAGTGCCTACCATCTCTCCCACTGTCAGATCTAGTTTAGGTTCTATTGGTGGCTCTAGCACTCCCTCATTTATTTCCTCATAGGTCATAAAAATTTAACCTAGAGATCCCAATTGTTGGACCTGCTCTGTGACCTCTTGATCATCCATGATATGCAGAGGTGATTGGGAAGGACAGTAAAATTCCTCAACATGTTGAGGCCTCTCTTCTAACTTTTGTCTCTTGGTGGGAGGTGGGGAATCAGGGACATTTTTAGCAAGTTGATCTTGAGGTGAATCTGGAATTTCCACAATCTCCTTGTGTTTCTCTACCTACTATGATGTGGAAGGGATATCCTCCTTCTTTGTTTGTTTCTACTTGTAAGGCTCTAGCACTATCACATTATAATCAGTTCTCTTCTCCACCATGTATCTGCCCAGGGGCAAAACCTTTGCAAATGCAGGTTTTCTTAATAGTGATTTAGCCTTCTTTGGGTTATCCCTCATGGCTTTCTCCTTTTTCTCATTGAGGGTTTGATAAATCTCCTAAAATGTTCCATGAGAGTATCTATCTTTTTACCCATGGGATTTATGCTCTTTAAGGGATCATATCCTTGATCAAACTGCTGGACAAACTCCAAAGTCTTCTTGTACACCAACCACTTTTCTTTTCTGATTTCTTGCTCTTGTATGTTAGGGATATTTTTGATTATATCCTTAGGAAAGTTAAAAACATGATTTATCAAAGAGCACCTGACCTTTATCTTAAACATTTCATTATAAAACCCCTCAGGGTCTACTATCCTAACAACTGAAGTAGCCATATGGTATGGTGCCAAGAATTGATCCATATACAACCATCCATCTTTTGTGATTATAAATTGATGTGCAATAGTAATATTTGGGAATAGAGTTCCTTTACCTTTACCAGTAAGAGTATTCTTTTCAATATCTCCCAGTTGTCTAATGAATTCTGCAATACCAATCTTGAGAGGCAGGTTATATGGTAATATGAATGGAGCCCCTTTGAAACCATACAATCTGATAAGAGTAGAAACAGGGTAAAAAATGAAATCCCCCCAATTATGTACAATTTTGAGGCCCCAAGAAAATTGCTTTGGCTTGACAAGTTCAACTAAGGCAGTTGGGATTCTTGGATTTTCAAGGACAAATAATTTCCTTAGTCCGGATGCAAAGCATCTATCAAAATTAATGAGGCTATTTTCCTCCCTATCCCATCTCATGGTGAGGTTCCACAGTTGGACTGGCATGTCTTCACCATCCTTTTGTTTCAATAAATCCATCTCATTCTCAAAGTAACTAACACCCTTAAATAAGAACATATGTTAGAAATAGGAAATACTGAGAGGGGGGGGGGGGGTGAATCAATATTTCAAAAACTTTTACTTTTTCCCACTTATGGATATAACAGATTACTTTAAAGCATAAGAAACTAAATAGCATGCATAACAGTAAATGTAAAGAACTCATAACACATGATATGTTCTCGAGGAAATCCTGGCCAAGGGAAAACCCCGGTGGGGATGGTACCCACAAGGATCCACTAATCAAAAGATATCCTGTTAAGGATGTTGACCCTATTAGGAGCCTGTTACAATCATATAGTGTATCAGTCCTAGTTAAGGGACTATAGGCCTTGTTAGAAGCCTCAACCCTGTTAGGAGTTGTAGATACAAAACCTGATTATCAGATGAGCTCACTACCTAAACAAGTAATAAAAATGTTTACTGATTACAATATGGTACTGCTTACAACTTTGCATCAACAACTTTTTCTGCTATCACAATATATAACTTTCACAAGTTACATTTCAAGTATGTTCGGTACATCTTTATTTATACAAGATACAAACATAATATCTTTCTCCTGTCAGCTTGCATATCTTTATCCAAGAGTAAAAATATAGGATGTTGTCTCTTTATAATATTAATTCATTATTTTGACAAGCAAAATAATCCCTTAATTCATTTACTAGTTCTGCCTTCAAAATTGCTCTGTCGGCTTAACTCTATCATCGGTAAAACAATCATAACTTTGTCTGTACTATCTGTACTCTTTTGAGAACTAAGATGGGGTATCCTTAGACACCATAGAGTCTATGTTAAACTACATAAACTCTGATCATGCTCCAGTGAACGTCACCAAAACAAACAGTATCGGGTGCTCTATCAAACACACTATTTCATACTTAGACAATTTTAGTCTGCGATCTTCCATACTTACTTTCCAGCTTATACGATCTTCATAGGGAACATATGTTTCCATAATGACAACATCCATGTACATACCTCAGCCAAATTTCCAACAATCTCCCCCTTTGTCATTGGTGGCAACATATGAGAAAATTGGCTAAGTGTACAAGTCAAAATCTCAAAATTTTTATCAAAAATGTGGCCATAGTATAAAATAAGTATACTATCCTTATATCTCCTCAAAATATACACATAATCTATAACACTTCATAATACTCCATAGAACTCCCCCTATGAGTATCCTTCCTTATTATATATAGATAATTTTCTAAGTATCTCTCCCCCTTTGACAATAATGACAAAATAAAGGGTGGAAAGGGATATAAAACTTTTACCTTACTGTCTTATTGCAAAGCTAGTAGGCTTGCAACACAATCTGGAAAATCTGACTTCCAAGCCTCAAAATCTTTCTCCCATGCCTTCTTAATTGATTCTACTACATTGAGTAAAGTACTCAATCTGTATGCTGCAATTTGACAAGCTTGAAGGGACTCAAAATTGAACTTCTAAAATGATGTCTTAGCAGTAAGACATTCTTCTAGCTGCTCTTCTATTATAGTCAACTTGATTGAGACATGCTCTCTCAAGATGTTTATCCTGATAATTTTCCCGTTCTTCTCATCATTCAAAGTCCTTATCTCATCACATAATTTTCTGATCTTTTTCTCAACTGCACTGATCTTTATGTTTGTGCTGGCCATTGAGTTTGTCTCTACTACAATTTCATCTTGCTTCTCTTTTATCTTTTTTCTCTTCCTCAATTATTATATTTTCAGATTTTGTACACTGAATGTACAAACACTTTCCAGTCTCAAGATGTTTCCTTAAGTTCTTAATGTGTCTGTCAAGGCTGTCAATGTCATTTTTGATATTCTGACTTATATTCTACAACATCTCAGCTTCATAAGCTGCCTGTGCCTTAACCTTAGCAATATCAGTCAAATTAATGAACTCAACATCAAAAGAATTTATTACCATCTTTGCTCTTTCAAGTGGGTCTAAATCAAAGACTTTTGTAGATATAACACTTTGTAGCTTCTCAGTCAAATCTTTTAGGCTACCTTCCAAATTCTTAACTTTCTTGTTCTTTCCGATAATTTTGTTCAAAGAAGTGATCAACTCTAATTGATCATCATCATCAACCTCCTTGCTCAAATCTTCAATCAATGTTCCTATTCCTTTCTCCTTTCCAGTCTTAGGAGTAAGAATGATGTCTTCTTGTGGTTCAGTAGGTGTATGGGCCTCTGTTTCCATTTGCTCTTTTGTTCATGTAGTCTCCATTTCAATACTCTTTTCTTGCTCTCCCAAAGCCAGATTGTCAACAATGTTATCCAAATTTTTGAGTACCGCATCATCTAAATCTAAAGTAAATTTTGTTTCTTCAATGTCCATAGATTCTATGCTAATGTTTATAGAAGAAGAGGGAACATCTTCAACTTCAACTACCTCTGCTGCTGCCTCTACCTATTCTAAACTTTGTTTCTTTGCTAGTTCTACAATTAATTGATCTTTGCTATCTTTTCATGCTACCAAGTTTTCTAGCACTTGTACAACTACCTGTTCAGTTTCAGTCTTTACTTATTCATACTAACCTCCCATTATTTGTATAGCTCTTCTTTTGGTTCTTAATAGGGTTTCAAGTGGCTTGAGGATCTGTTTAAGGTGGTCATCATCTCTTATGTCATAGAACTGTCTTATCACATTCTCTCTCATTTTAGTATCTTCTTCTTGTGCTCTCATCTTTCTTCTCACAAGTCTGTTGTACAAATCTTTTGGTATCTTTCCATGAATAGTATCAAATTTCTTATTTTTCAAAATCATATGTGTAACCATTGCATTCTCTAGATTTAATCTGTCAGAGGATCCATATAAATCATAGTATTTGTTCATCTTGGTAAAGTCTCCATGCTATAATATGTCTTCATTAACTCTTTCTATCCTTGGTTTCCATGATTTCTTCTTTATTTTTACTTCATCATCTTTTATCTCTGCAACTCTTCTAGGTACTAGTGGAACAATTATTTTTTGTCTTTTACCCGGTCCTAAAGCACTTGCCTTCATTCTTTTGCTTGGTGCTAAAGAAGAGGGTTTCTCTGTCTGACTAATTTATTGCTCCTTCTTAGGTTCTTCAACCTTTACCTTAACTTGAATGGGTTCTGTACTTGATGCCAAAGGTGGGATTGATAGTATCTCACTTTGCCTTATTGCTTCTGCAGTCTTTCTTGCAATATCAAATTCCTTCTCACTCATACCTGATTCTTTTATAATTTTCTTTATTGTAGACTCCACTCTCTTCTTTGATTGTTTCTCTTCCTTAAGTGTCTTTGCTAAATCAAAGTTTTCATCATATGTTCCAAATCTGTTGCTATGAGCATCCACTTTACTTTTCAACAAACTACTAACATATCCTTCTATTTCAACTTCAGAGATTTCATAGCCAAGAGGGTCTATGAAGTCATGTCTAGGTTTTACTGCCTCAATGTAAGTGAAATCAATATCAACCATAAAACATATATCATCTTTGTATTTCTCAACTAGGGATGGAGGAATTCTTGATCTATTTACCACAATGTTCTGAAAAGTTTTCAACACTAACTTTACACTATCATTAACCTTCTCAATAAGATGTTTCATGTAAACTTTATTGATTCTTTCCATAGTATTCTCACCATCATTCCAATCAATAGTGTAAGGAAATCTTCTTAGCAAGTGGAAGAACATGTAAGTAACCAATGAGGAAAATCTAAAGTGAGTGTATTTAGCTTTCTTTATCTTTTCCAAATTCTCAAACAACTGTATTCTCAAAATTTCACACATATCCACAGGTTTCTTCTCCACACACACCAAATAAGCAATGTGTACCATACCTGCTGGCATATCATCTTCTCTAGAACTTCCATAGAATTTTTTTGTCAAAATCTTACATAAGTATTTTACATCATCTTGCTTAATCTTACTAATGACTATACCTCTGCCATTGTATATTGAACTGGTGTTTTCAATCACAATCTTTCTCATGTTTTTCTCATTCAGTGGAATTGCACCAACTTTTGATAATCTAGTCACATCATGAATTAGGTCTACAGTTATGTCAATAACTCTGTCTTCTAACCAAAATTTACCATTATGTATCCTACTCAAAATGATCTTAGTACACTCCTCATCATCAATTTCATATTTCATAGAGTACTTAATAATTTCATTATTTTCTAGATGTTCATAACCTTGTTTCACTGACATATCCTTGTTGTACAATTTTTGATATTCACCATTAAAATTACTCTCCCTTAGGGTTTCATATTTGCATCCAAGATAACTTTTAACATTCTCTAAATGAAGAACTCTGTCTGGTACAGATGATAAAGCTAAACTAGCATCTCTTTCTGAAGGTTCAACTGGATCTTTCTTAGTTCTAGGTTTTTTCTTATCCTTGATGTTGTGAATCAATGACACATCCATGATTATATCTGATTACTTAAGCTGATTCAAGATCTTAGTCAGATAAATACCTTAAATTCACAAAATTAGGGCTTTCACTAGATCGATGCTTCAAACTTTTGCAAATCGCTTCCAAACTTCTTTCTTCGCTCTCCAAATCACTTCTAATCACTTTGATAATCACAATAACTTTGATTTCAATCTTTTAATACTTAGTATTTACTCGATCTGACATCACATTCAATTCTTTTGCTGCTAAAATGCCAAAAGCTGATTCTGTAAACCTGCAACCATAAATCTTCTTGCGACCTTGCAAAACATAATATTTCTTTTTGTGCACTTAACCATAGCATTAGTATAACATAAAAAACCTTCATCTAACTGCACAAAACTTAACTCATTCAAAATATAATCTTACACTAATTCTAAGTTCCTAAACTACAAAAATTTACATAATTTAAGTACTTAAAGAAGGGTTAGGTAAAGACTCATTCTTACCATCAGATACATTACCTTCCTAATTACCTTTAGTGTTGAACATACCTTCTTGATTTGTGCCTTTAACAAATTTTACTTCATCTTCATTGCTACAACAACCTTTCTCTTTGTTTCCTGCATTTTCATTCCTTCTTGCATAGTTTCTAGGGTTAGGGTTATGATGATAACCTCCATTGTTCATTCTGCAAAATCTTTTTGTGTGTCCAATCTTGTTACATATCTAACAAATGATTCCATTGGTTCCATATCTAGGTGTTTGTTGATTGATTTATGTCCTGCAATTTCTAGCAATATGTCCAATTTTGTTGCATCTATAACATACTATTCCATTTCCTCTTTTCATGTCTTTAGTTGATCTCTAATATGCATTGTTAGTATTTCTAGGCATTCTACTATTGTAATTATTCTCAATAACTTTAGATCTTCTACATTCAATAGCTCTATGTCCAAAACCATGACAATTATAATAATAACCATTAAGAGGTTTGAATTGTTTACCTGTACAATCTCTCTTCATATGACCAATAGTATTACAAGAAAAACATCTACCTTTGAATTCTCTTTGCATACCTTTGGATGGTTCATCTTGCTTTGGTGGTTCTTCTTGCTTCAGTGCATCTTCTTGCTTCGGTGATTCTTCTTGCTTAGGTGCATCTTTAGATTTGTTCTCATCTAACTTCTTTTCTTCACTGCTTTCACATACATTCAGATCTGGTTTCTTGCTTTCACTAACTATCTTCAATATGTTAAATCCAAGACCAGTTTTGTCATAGAATGGTTTTCCATAAGATACTTGCTCATTAATCTTTTCACTGTTTGAATATAGCCTCTCAAGTTGTTGTTTGGATTGAGTCAATTCACCTTTCACAATCTTGTTGTATTTCTCAAGTTCATCATACTACAGTTTGACTTTATCAAATTCAGATGTTACCTTGCCAAGTTTAGATTTCAGATTTTCATTCTCATTCTTTAAACTTTCATTCTCATATCTTAGATTGTCATTTCCATCTTTCAAGCTAAGCTTTAGATTTGCTATCTTCAATTCATGTTTAAGGATCACATTTTCTTTTTCTAAATCATCACAATCTTCAATAGGAATTTTAGATTCCTTCTTAGATTTCATATCTTCTATCTTACCTTTCAATTTGTCAATAAGATTCTTTGCATCATCATACGTTCTTTTTAGAGTGTTTCTTTCATCAGTAAGCATATCAATTTGTTCAAGAGCTTCTTCAAGATTCTTATGTAATTGATCCATATCCATAGAGATCTTACTCAAGCTGCTAGGATTTCCTTGAATGTTCCTTCTCTGAGTAATTGTACTCTGATACCAATTGTTAGAAATAGGAAATACTAAGAGGGGGGGTGAATCAATATTTCACAAACTTTTACTTTTGCCCACTTATGGATATAACATATTACTTTAAAGCATAAGAAACTAAATAACATGCATAACAATAAATGTAAAGAACTCATAACACATGACATGTTCTTGAGGAAACCCTGGCCAAGGGAAAACCCCAGTGGGGATGGTACCCACAAATATCCAATAATCAAAAGATATCATGTTAAGGATGTTGACCCTGTTAGGACCCTGTTACAATCATATAGTGTATCAATCCTAGTTAAGGGACTATAGGCCTTGTTAGAAGCCTCAAACCTATTAGGAGTTGTAGATACAAAACATGATTACCAGATGATCTCACTACCCAAATAAGTAATACAATGTTTACTGATTACAATATGGTACTACTTACAACTTTGCATCAACAACTTTCGCTGCTATCACAATATACAACTTTCACAAGTTACATTTCAAGTATGTTCGGTACATCTTTATTTATACAAGATACAAACATAATATCTTTCTCCTGTCAGCTTGCATATCTTTATCCAAGAGTAAACATCTAGGATGTCATCTCTTTATAATATTAAGTCATTATTTTGACAAGCAAAATAATCCCTTAATTCATTTACTAGTTCTGCCTTCAAAACTGCTCTGTCGACTTAACTCTGTCATCGGTAAAACAATCATAACTTTGTCTGTACTATCCATACTCTTTTGCACACTGAGATGGGGTATCCTTAGACACCATAGAGTCTATGTTCAACTGCAAAAACTCTGATCATGCTCCAGTGAACGTCACCAAAACAAACTGTATCGGGTGCTCTGTCAAAAACACTATTTCATACTTAGACAATTTTAGTCTGCGATCTTCCATACTTACTTTCCAGCTTATGTGATCTTCATAGGGAACATATGTTTCCATAATGACAACATCCATGCATATACCTTAGCCAAATTTCCAACAATACATCATAAAAGAGTACCAGCAAAATAGCTTATGAACTTTGTTTTTTTGGATTCCTACTAATCCATTATGAATTAAATCAACAATGTAAGGGGCATAGTCAAAAGTAACTGATAAGTATGGGTGTAAAATTTGGACCATCATGTACATCAGATGTACTGGCATTCTTTCCTTCACATCTTCTTCAAAGATTTGACATAATGACTAGTATGCACCTTTTGCTCTTAAGTTAAAATACTCTATTTTGAAGGGCTCCTATGTACTCAGTCCTATGGCAATCATTCCCCCAATCTTATCACAAAATTCCTTCACAGGACCACTTATGAGATAATCTCTTTGTGCATTGTATACCTACTTCAACTCCTCAAAATCAATTTTTTCCAGGTCATTGGAGGCTCACTTAGCTTGAAAACATTCTTGATTTCTGCAATAGAAACATTCATTAACAGGTTTCCTTTGGCATCCCTAAAAATTCTAGTAATTGGGTCATAATTCTTAGCAACTTGAATCATTAAATCTGCATCTAGGAAAATGTCGGGTACCATAAGCTTGCCTAGGTCAAACTGCCATATATTGCTATTAGGAGGAGGGGCATTTCTCTAGCTAAAACCTACTTTGAACAATGCTAAACTAGTGATATCAGAAAAACCACTTGCATTGAGTGTGCCAATCTTAGCATCCCTTATGTAATTCCCCATGTCATACAATCCATCTGCCACCTTCACCCTAGGTTCCTTCAGCGTCAATTGTTTGGCCTTTACTATATCAGTTGTAGACTTGGGTAATAACTGTAACAAATCCTCATGCAAACCCCTCTTACTATAATCAGTTTCACCAAATAAATCCTTCCTTGGAGCCATTTTAGGGTTTGAGATTTTTTACAATTATGTGCAGAAGAAACACGACAGAATTATAATGCTATTAACAAGAAAGATTTGCATAGGAAATTCACCAACCTTTTTTCAAAACTTTCTCAGAATGTGTCAACCAGTCTTTGCAAATCTTCTCGCCCAATTCTCTACAAACTTTATCTTCTTCTGTTTCTAAGAATGCGTAAATCTTCAATATATCTATAATCAAAACTAGTCCTTTTAGTAGTTTACTTCACATGATCAAGCCATTATTTCTCTGAGAAATCAAACTATCATCGTTCAATGGGAAAATTGAATTTTGCACCAACTGTGCTTCAAGTTTGAATTTGGACCGTTGATCTTCTTTAAAAGATAATCTAACGGTTTTCGCATGTGTTGGCATTAAGTTATGTTTGTCATTAGTGACAACGCTTATTCAGATTCTGTATGCTTACCGAGCTCTCCAAGCAGAACAGTGCTTACCAAGCAATCTGTGGTGACCGAGCTTCACAGTGCTTACCGAGTTATCAATTCTTGTGACATGAAGCCAGTGTTAACCAAGTGATGAGATGAGCAGTGTTTACCAAGTACTGGCATGGTAACAGGGAATTCAGTTTCTACCGAGTGACACTATATCTATCGAGTCTCCAGTATATACCGAGTTTGAAACTACAACCGAGTGGTTAGTATGGACCGAGCCTCCACTTCTACCGAGAGCATGATGATGCCGAGTAATGTAGTGGACGCTGAGTATCAAAAAGTCACCGACTTAGTTTGTAGTAACCGAGTAACTATATTTGGGTCGACTCAGTAATATTTGTTTTAGCTTGTTTAAGAGCCGACTTTGTAATTATTTTGTAATTGTTTTGGATTGATATATAAACAATGTTTTGTATCATATCCAAGGTGTGTGCAAGTGAAAAAGTGAGAAGTGTGTAATGAAAAGAATATGTGCATATGCGAAGATGCAAGAAAGGTAGAGATAAGTGAATTAAAAAGGCTACAATAGTATAAGGAGGAGCAGGGATATATCTATCATAGAAGGTGATCAGTACATCAAAGAATCTCAATCAACAAGTACAGTTGCAAGTAAGAGATCTATTGTTTCATCCTAACAGGTGAATCAACATTAAATCCTTTAACAGGGTAGACTTAACAGTCTTTTGTAAAATCTCTTAACCAAGTGCATACTTCATTGTATGTTTGTAAATCCTCTAACAAGGTGGACCTAGCAGTCCTTATTGCTCCTAACAGGGCAGATCATCAGAAGTGATCATTGTAAGCCTTAATTGGCCAACTTTATACTGCAGTATTGAAGTTTTGTGGGTATCATCCCCACCCTAGTTTTACTTTCTATTTGGAAGGTTTCTGGGTCACCAAATCTGTGTGTTCAAAGTGTTATGAATGTTTTATTCTTTCAGTTTTTCATGCATGCAGTTAGCTTATTGATCTAAATGATATTTGGAATATGGTTAAGATCTAAAATTGATATAAAAGTTTTGAAGTTACTGATTCACCCCTCCCCTCTCACTAACTTGGCTAGTCTTGAATATTTCCAACAATTGGTATCAGAGCTTTGTGGTTCTCAGGATAAAGTTTGACAGATTGAGTAAAGATCCAAGACAATGGAGATATTAAGACTTAACAAAGTAATAGAAAATGAAAAGCTAGATCTGGAAATGGCCATATCTCAACTCAAAGAAGCAAAAGAGCATCTTTCCCAATCCCTAAAAAGAAGGAAGGAACTTGCAAATTAGATGAATGACCACCAGTATGTTGAAGAAAAGATTGAAGATTTTTTTCCCTTCAAGCAGCTTAGATGAAGCAAACAATGCAATCAAAGAACTCCTAGAAAAGAATGGATCCCTGCAAGAAGAAGTAAGAAAATTGAAAAGAGAATAGGAAATTCAGTCAACAAGATTTTGTGAAATCTTGGAACAAAGAAACAAGATGAAAGATGAAATAGATGGAAAGAACAATGAAATCCAGAATCAAACTCTTTAGCTAGAAAACCTTATTGATCAAGTCTCCAATGCAAATGAAGAAATCTTAACTCTGAGATCAGAAAATGAAAGGATAAGAGAAGAGCTGAGATCTGAAAAGCAAATCAGTTTAAGATTGGTGAATGACCTAAACACTGAAAGGAAAATCAATGAGAGAATGATGAAATCTCAAGAAGATATGAATCAGCTGCATAAGAAAAAAGGAAAAGCAGGACTTGGATACCAAGAAGAAGGTGAATCCTCCAAACAAGGTACTCAAAAGAATCAAAAACCTACTTGTAATCACTGTGGCAAAATCGGTCATATTTCAAACAAATGTTGGAGCAATGGAAAAGCAAAATTCAATGGAAAATGCTACAATTGCAATCAGCATGGTCATAAAGCAAATGAATGCAAGGAGAAACCAAGATTTGAAGGCAAATGTCACAAATGTAACAAACAAGGTCACAAGGCATCTGAATGCAGATCTAAAACATCCAATCCAACAGAACAAATTGTGAAAGCAATATTTGGTTGGGATTACAACACTTGGTGTAGATGTCATTACTGTGGTGAATATGGACACATTGGCAAAAATTGTGTAAGGCATCACTTGAGAAAAAGGGATACTACCATAAGATGTTATAAATGCACTGAACTTGGTCATATAGCTAAAAATTGCATGAATACAGGCAGAGTTGCAGATGAAAAGAAAACAAAAGTAGATAGCATCAAGAAGCAGATGAGACAACAGTGGATTCCTAAACCTACCGAGCAAACCAGTCCAAGTAATGAAGTCACTCATGAAGAGGGTGGCTGTATCAATTCCAACTAAGTCTCCAAGGAAGCATTGGAATTGTATCTTCATAGACAAATTCCAAATAGTTCCTGAATTGAGAAGAAAGAAAGATCCAAATCAGTATGCAAGATACAACAGGATCACAGGAAGGTTGGTATCAATTACCACCGAGCAAGGTTGGGAGTAACCTAATTTCATGAGGTTACCGAGTATGGTCAGAGTAGTATGAATTCTTATGATTGCCGAGTTGCAGAGTCTTCACCGAGCAATCAATGCAATAGTGGATGACAGTCTATCTAGTTCAATGCCCTAATTCCTAATGAGCACTAATGACAAAATTTTAACAAAAAGCATGAAATCGAGTTCATTCTTCACCGCGAATATCAGCTTATTGAGCAGAGAGATTTCCTAGTGTGATCAAGCGATTTGAAGCAAAATTTGTAGCAGAAATTTTTCCAAGAATTTTCTTTGTCTACCGAGCTACCATGGCATCATCCATCACTAAAGTGAAGAAAGGTTTAGAAATGTTAGTTCAAGGAGAATGGAAAGTGCCAGATTTCAAACTTGTGCCCGCAATTGCAGAAACCCTAGACCTGAGTGGAGCTCAATCACAGATTCCTCCCAAGGTACTTCTTGTAAATGACATTCACAGTCATTTTAAGTGTACAATTCAAGAGCTTGGAACCCTAGAGATAGATGTTGTTCGTGATGAACTGTGTGTTGATGGTGTTCTCAAACTAGAACATAAACATTTGGAAGATAAGGGTTTAGTTCACATCACCCACTTGCCTCAGAGTTTCCAGATAAAATGGATCAGATATATCCTAAGCTGAGTGCATGAAGGTAAAATTTGGCTAGAGAAACCAGTAGAGATAACCAAGAAGATGATTCACCGAATCATTGGTCTTCCCATGCTGGACAAGGAAAAATCTACTAAAACCCTAGGTCGAGTAGAGCTGGAAAAGAAAACCCTAGCCAAGTGGGACGATAGAGGTATGAGAATAAGCAGTATTACCGATGGAGAACTAAAATTTGGCACATATGTCATAGCTCAAAAGATATATAGTTCAAGTCAACAGAATAGTGTTCCATGTGAAGCAGTTGACCTAGCTTATAAAATTGTGAAGAAAAATCTATCATTTGACCTAGCAGATTTGTTGTTGAAGCAGTTCAACAAGAATATGGAGAGCATCCAAACCTCAAAGAACAATCCATGTAAGTTTGGCTCGCTGTTGGTTTGTTTATTTTTCTATGCTCAAAAGTTTTTCCCATCAAAAGGCATGGTAGAATGGAGAAAGGATGTGCTTGTTCTTTATCAGATAAATGAGTACATTGATGAAATGGGTGAGAATTTTGTAAGCATAATGGATAACTATTTTGAATATTTTAAGGAAAAAATGAATAATAGATTCCAGATTCCTCAAAAGTTGGTGGAAGATTATAAAGATGATATTTGTTTCATGGTTGATTGTGATAGAGTATACATTCAGGCAATAAGGCCTAGGATTGTATGGGTGAAACCTCTTCCTTATGAGGTAAACATTGATGAGACAAAGGATATAATTAAAGCCCTAGTTAATCAACCTGTTGATCCAAAGGCTCCATAATTTGGAACATATGATCAAGCTAAGGTAAGAATTAAGCTTAGTATAAAGCTCCCACAGGCGGTTAACAAAGGCAAAAAGAGGATGGCCAAGATGAAATCTAGCACACCTCTAATGTTAACCAAGGGAAAAGGAGAGGATATTGTAGAAGAAAAGGATAAGGATGAGAGTAAAGAAGAACAAGTGCCTATAAAGAAGAAAGGAAAGGTGACTATCACCAAGGCACTCGAGCAACCCACTGCAGTATTCACAAGGAAAAGATCAAGGGGAAAGGCAAGCAAAGTCAGTGATGATATAGTACTCAAAAGGCCTCCTCCCTCATTAGAAGAAAAGATTAAGAATTTGAGAGAAGGATCTAGAATTGCAAATTTCAAATCTCTCAAATATGAAATTAGATCAGAGGCAGAGCAGCAGGAAATTGAAGATGCTGTTATTGAGAAAATGGGAAAATGGAAGTACTCACCTGATGATATGGCTTCTCAAATCCTAGGTGTTCTATTGGATAAAGTTAAGATAAGATGGTCCAATGCAAGGCAAACTGTCAAGGACATATATGCTCAAACCTTAAGATAGTTGATGCCAAGTTTGAAAAATGTTGAAATCAATAAGGCATTGATAGAAAATGAAAGCAAGATGACACTAAGATTCAACAGTTGTTTGATTTTGATCAAGGATATAGAGTCAGTTGTGAAGAGTGCAAATTCTACTTGGAAAAACATCTATCATCTTCACAAACTGAGTGTTGAAACTGTGATAATAAAAGATATTGAAGATGATAGTGATGAAGAAGAAGAAGCAGTTCAGATAGATAATGTTGAGGTAGAAGAAGCATAGGAAGAAGCTATCGAGGAAGGCAAGTAGAATGATGAGGAAGATGATACTGTTTGGATAGCTATAGAAGTAATTGCCTCACTTCCTCACTCTCCAGCAAAAGTTGCTACATCTAGCCCAGAGATAGCTTCAAGTGTGATTGTGACAACTCCTACAGATGCATCAAATGTCCAATCATCACTAGCATAGCTAAATGTATCAATGATAGAAGTGGCTACCACTTCATCCACTGAGCTATAGCCTCCTTCTTCCACCGAGTTGCAGTCTCCAGCATCAACTTTAGTACCTTCTTCAGTTTTGAGTTTTTTAGCAACAAGTACTTCAATTTTGGATACTTCAGTAAGTACTTCAATTTTTGATACTACTGTTGTGCATACTTCAGTTTTGGGTTCATCAAGTTTTCCATCAGTTGGGACTATACCATTTTTCACTGCAAATCCTACTGTATCTACAATAATTTCTATTCCGGATTCAAAAGCATTAAGTACAATGGCAATTGGACCTAAGGCTCAACCGAGTACACAATTTTTGAGCAGGAGTAAAGATATAGAAGAAGATATAGATTTGGATGAGGAGATAGAAATTCCACAATTAGATTTTGCAAATCTTACTATAGACCAAATGCAAATAGTTGGTGAACTCCTCCAAAAGAAGGAAAAGTAGAAGAAATTAAAAGAGGAAAGAGACAAGGAGTATAAGATCATAGAAGATGCCAAGAACATTCTGACAGAGGCTATAGGTGTTGAAATTGATTCCTCTCAACACATTTTGTTACAGTTGGCAAAGGTAGTAACTAAGTTTAATTTGGATTCTTTTGGATCAAATAAGTTGCTTGAGAAGGAAGAAAAGAAGTTTGACAATAAAGTGCTTGAGCATATTGCTTAGCAAATAGCTATAAATCAGGTCGAGCTATCTTCAATTTTGACTAACATTGAGTC
The DNA here is from genome assembly GCA_027943335.1 of Chamaecyparis obtusa. NCBI lineage: Eukaryota > Viridiplantae > Streptophyta > Pinopsida > Cupressales > Cupressaceae > Chamaecyparis > Chamaecyparis obtusa. The sequence continues at coordinate 893,889 of BSBK01001709.1, forward strand.
CTCCTATTCCAATGTAACATCATTTTTTGTCAAGGTATGTAATGTTGCCGAGTTCTCTAAGGAAATTAAGGAAAAATTGAATAAAATTGATGAGGATCTGATAGTCAGTGCACAAAAGCTGCAACTTGAACCTAGTTCAAGCTCTGCACATCATATGAAAATCAGATTCTTATATGATATGCAGTCAGAATTATTGAAAGAGCAAGCAAGGATCTGGTCAACACTAATAGACATTCAAAATATGATCCTTCCCATCATGGATACAATGTAGAAGCATATTGTTCATTCAAGAACATTGATCCATGACAACAATTTTTCTATTGCAGACCATATGATTGAACTCTCTGCAGAAGTCCAAGTTGCACTCCATACATGCAAGATTCTACAAGAAAATTGGGATAGAACTCTGGCACTAATTATTAAGGTACATTCTGATTTTCTCTCACATTTTGGTATCTCTATGTAAAATATTTGTATATACACCTTTGGCATTATTGTCAAAAAGGGGGGGAAAGTATATAAGATAGGGGGAGATATATGGAAAGAGATGAGAGATATGAAAGGGGGAGAAAGTATATGAGAGAAATAGGAAATATGAGTATGAGGTGAAATAAGATATTTGTATATATGTATACTGTATGGGGGAGTCATGAAATGTATATACAACAAAATGACAAAGATAAATTTTGAAAAATAAAAAATTAGAATCAACATGATTTTGTATATAAGTTTTGGACAATAAGTGTTTTTGTCACTAATGCCAAAGGGGGAGATTGTTGGCATTAAGTTATGTTTGTCATTAGTGACAACACTTATTCAGATTCTGTATGCTTACCGAGCTCTCCAAGTAGAACAATGCTTACCGAGAAATCCATGGTGATCGAGCTTTGCAGTGCTTACCGAGTTAACAATTCTTGTGACATGAAGCCAGTGTTAATCGAGTGATGAGATGAGTAGTGTTTACCGAGTGCTGGCATGGTAAATAGGGAATTCAATTTCTACCGAGTGACACTATATCTACTGAGTCTCCAGTATATACCGAGTTTGAAACTACAACCGAGTGGTTAGTATGGACCAAGCCTCCACTTCTACGGAGAGCATGATGATGCCGAGTAACGCAGTGGACGTCGAGTATCAGAAAGTCACCGAGTTAGTTTGCAGTAACTGAGTAACTATATTTGGGCCGACTTAGTAATATTTGTGTTAGCTTGTTTAAGAGCCGACTTTGTAATTATTTTGTAATTGTTTTGGATTGATATATAAACAATGTTTTGTATCATATCCAAGGTGTGTGCAAGTGAAAAAGTGAGAAGTGTGTAATGAAAAGAATATGTGCATATGCGAAGATGCAAGAAAGGCAGAGTTAAGTGAATTACAAAGGGCTACAATAGTATAAGGAGCAACAGAGATATATCTATCACAGAAGGTGATCAATACATCAAAGAATCTCAATCAGCAAGTATAGTTGCAAGTAAGAGATCTATTGTTTCATCCTAACAGGTGAATCAACATTAAATCCTTTAACAGGGTAGACTTAACAGTCTTTTGTAAAATCTCTTAACCAAGTGCATACTTCATTGTATGTTTGTAAATCCTCTAACAAGGTGGACCTAGCAGTCCTTATTGCTCCTAACAGGGTAGATCATTAGAAGTGATCATTGTAAGCCTTAACCAGCCAACTTTATACTGCAGTATTGAAGTTTTGTGGGTATCATCCCCACCCTAGTTTTACTTTCTATTTGGAAGGTTTCTGGGTCACCAAATCTGTGTGTTCAAAGTGTTATGAATGTTTTATTCTTTCAGTTTTTCATGCATGCAATTAGCTTATTGATCTAAATGATATTTGGAATATGGTTAAGATCTAAAATTGATATAAAAGTTTTGAAGTTACTGATTCACCCCTCCCCTCTCAGTAACTTGGCTAGTCTTGAATATTTCCAACAGCATGATCGCAAGGCTTGAAAGAAATTTATGCAAACATGTGACAACCATTCAATCAATATGCATCAACGATAATCCTTTAATCATGTCATTCAAAACCCACTTGATACCTTGGATTTATCTCCATCGTTAGATCCTCCATCAGACGGTCACCATTACTTTCCCTTTATGACTAGACATAAAGTAAGGTGCCATGGCCTTGATACCAAATCAATGGCTATTGCATGATTGCAAGGCTTGAAAAGATCCCTTGCGAACATGCGAAAACCATTAGATCTTTCCTTCGCTATTGATACCTTAAGAAACTGGCCCCACTTTGCTTTGACCAATCAGTAACGTCCACGTTGCAAAATCTAGCAAGTGGACATGTAAAATTTTCCTACCAAGTGCCAGTGTTACTGACATCTTCCACATCATAAAATACCTTTGACCAATCAACAACAACCATGTGTGTATACCTGGCAGCGGACCCACCCTTTTCTTACACCTGGGAAAAGGTAAGATCGATGGTTGTCACATGATCGCAAGGCTTGAAAAGATCCCTTGAAAACATGCAACCACCGTTAGATCTTTTGCAATTTGTCAGTTTTGCATATCCCTTTTAAAATGTCACCACTGTATGTAACCAATGAAAAATTGCCACATCATAAAATTGGGCAAGTGTACATACAAATTTTTCTTGCTGAGTGGTAGTCTTGATGATGGTTTCCATGTCAGCAAATATTATAGCCAATTAGAAATGTCCATATGTATACACTTGGCAGCGAAACCACCTTTTGTAAGCATTCAGGAATAAAGTAAGATCGATGGTTGTCACATGATTGCAAGGTTTGAAAAGATCCCTTGCGGACATGCGATAGCCATTAGATCAAGATTCCAGATTCTAGGCTGAATATAGTGTCGAAACTTTAGGAAATAAAGTGCCTAGGACTTAGGAGTATTTAAAAACATCACCCGGTTTAGACTTAGGGAAAATTAAAAGGGGGTGAGCCTAAGTAATATAAAGTGTTAACAACATGACCCCACTTGGTGATATATTTAAAACACATGTGCTTATAGGAATACAACTGACCTGGTAAAAGAAACACTCGAATAGATTAATAAAGAGTGACCTAGGGTTTTCATGAAAACAAATGCACTTAGGGTTTTCTCAGGCCTAGTTTTTCAATTAGGGCTTGCTAGATTTAAATAAAATCTCTGAGATTTTAGCAAGGTTTTATAGGCTTTTTGCAATGAATTTTCTCAATCTTAGGATAACACACAGATGTTTCAATTTTGTAAGGAAATGCAAGATTTTATACTATTGAAAAATGATGTGCCAAAAATCTGTACTGACTTCAGAGATCTTAACAAAGTGTGTCTGAAAGATGATTTCCCACTCCCCAACATAGACATGATCATAGATCTCATAGTGGGCCATGAGATGTTGTCCCTCATGGATGGATTTTCAGGATACAATCAAATCAAAATAGCAGAATAAGATCAACACAAAACAACCTTCACCACACCATGGGGAACCTTCTACTACAACATGATGCCATTTGGGCTCAAGACTATGTGGATGATATTCTTGCAAAATCAAAGACACAAGGTGAACACCTAAACATCCTTGAGAGTGTTCGATCATCTTCATCATTATGGCTTGAAGTTGAATCCAAAGAAATGTGTCTTTGGTGTAACATTTGGAAAGCTTCTAGGCTTTATAGTATCATGGTGCATCATAGAGATTGACCCTAAAAAGTCAAAGCTATAACAGAAATGCCTCCTCCTAGAACACTCAAACAACTCAGGAGCCTACAAGGAAAGCTCCAATCAGTGTGGTGATTTATATCACAACTGACAGACAAGTGCCAACCATTCATGCATCTGCTCTACAAGGACGCAAGCTTCAAATGGGATCTTGATGTAGGAGCATCTTGGGTGTAAGAGCAATCTTCCATCACCCAAAAATATTTCTAGTTTTCTTTTCAATAAGGGTTATCTTGTGCAGAGTTGCTATTTATGGGAACTTTCTATTTTTAGTAAGTTGGTCATACGATCTCAGAATGTTCTAATTTCTTCCTTGGAGGTTCATTTTGGTCATATCAACCCGCAAGTAAACTTTCATTAACAGATCAAGTCTAGCTTTGTAGATATTGAAGATTTTTGGTATTGACAATAGGGTATAGAAACTTTGAACTCAATTTTGAAGGCTTTAGAGGCCTTGAATGAGGTCGAAAATTTGGGTGACAAGTGCTTGCACAAGTCAAGGTTGTAGAGCACTTCGTGGCATTTCTGGAATGGGGTTATAATAGTCTATCAGGTCAACTGGTGATGACTTATGGTCTTCAGAAGTTGGGTCACCTAAAATAGTGGAGAATGATTTTCCTTCAAAAATTTGGTTTGGGTTTCAAAAGTTATTTTGAGCTGACTTTGATGTAATAAATTGTAAAATAAAATAATTATAAGTTTGGTCAGCCTTGTTGGATAAAAATTCTGGAACCTTCACAGGCGGTGGAAAATTGCCTATATAAGGAAGGTTGTAGTGTTGTCTTAGGTAGTTTGGGACAATTCTGGGTATTGATTCGAGGCTTTGTCCTACAAAATATTGTAAGGGAATGCCCATGTGGCTTTACATATTGTAATTCTAAAAGTTTGTAATTCCACATTTGTGGAGATAATAAGAAGCCCATTTTATGTTCTTGCATATTGTTGTTGTTTCTCTGTTTCTATTATGAGTTTATGGTATTAAGGGGAGCACCCTTCATCAGATCCTATCTGTCAGAGAAGCTTTGAAAGGCTAAAAGAGTATCTAGCCAACTCTCCTATCCTTGTTCCACTAGTTTCATGACACTCTCTCATACTCTACATCTCGATAACCACTACAACACTGGGGGCACTCTTAGCACATCATGATGACAACAACAAAGAGAGCCATTTATTATATCAGTCAAACTCTATTTGGCTACAAGCTCAATTACTCACCAATGGAGAAAGCATGCCTTGTAGTGGTCTTTGCCACTCAAAATCTTAGACATTACATGCTTAGCCATACACTCAATCTCATCTCAAAGGTGGACCCACTCAAGTATCTATTATCAAGGACAACTCTCTTAGGCATATGGAAAAATGGGTCATGCTACTCAGTGAGTTTGACATCCAGTACATAGATCAGAAAGCAATCAAAGGGCAAGTAATTGTCGATCAACTAGAAGAAGCACCTCTGGTGGATGCATATCCAATAATCATAGAATTCCCTAATGAGCATCTATGTATGATCAAAGAACAACCAATATGGAAGCTATACTTTGATGGCTCCTATATATTGCATGGATTAGGGGTCGAAATCCTATTTGTCACACCTCAAGGTAATTATATCCCAAATTCATTAAAATTGGGATTCTCATGTACTAATAACATTGTAGAATATGAGGCACTCATCACAGGCCTCAAAATAGCTATTCAGTGGAACATAATAGAACTACAAGTGTTTGGAGACTCGCAGCTGATTATCAAGCAAGTCCTAGATGAATTTCGGATGAAGGAGGAAAAGCTACTACCCTACAAAGAACTAGTGGATAGACTGAAAGAGCATTTTCTAAATCTACAGTTCACGCAGATACCAAGGCTTCAGAACAAAGAGGCTGATGTAATGGAAACCATTGGATCCTTATTAGAGATCCCTCATGACTCAACACAATATGAATTCTTAGTTCAATAGCTACACGCCTGCTTATGAGAATGCCTATGCAGAAATAGTGCGTGTCTTGGTTGGTCCTCAGTCCCCATGGTACCATGACATCCATGCATATATTAAAAATGGTATCATATCTCCCCATCTCACCAATAACCAATGCCAAAACTTAATTCAAAGAGCTTCCCACTCAACTCTTGTAGCCAACAACCTTTATCATCGAGGATATCATAACATCCTCTCTAGGTGTTTAGATTCAAACGAGGTCATCCTGGCTTTACAAGAGGTCCACATTGGAATTTGTGGTGCCCAAATGAGTGGTATGGTTATGGAAAAGCAGTTTCTTTCAGTTGGGTATTATTGGCCAACCATGGAACATGAAGCTTTTGAATTTGTCAGGAAATGTCTACCATGTCAGCAGCATGCAAATCTGATTCATGCGCCAACACAAGACTTACATCCCATTGCACCATCTTGGCCATTTTCATGTTGGGGCTTCAACCTCGTTGGGTTAATTACTCCACTTTCCTTAGATGGATAGAAACACATCATAACAACCATAGAGTACTTCACAAAGTGGGTTGAAGCAATTCCACTCACCCTCACTACTAGCATCCAAATATCCAAGTTCATCTTATACTACATCGTTTGTTGCTTCGACATACCATCTACCCTCTTCACAGACTATGACACACCTTTTGAAAACCAACATGTGGATGATCTGTATTCCAAACTCCACATCCATCACCATTTCTCTAGTCCATAGTTCCCCCAAGGAAATGGCCAAGCTGAGGCAACCAATAAAACTATCTTGAAAATCCTCAAGAAGGTTATCAATGATTCTGGTCGTGACTAGCACCTCCAAATAAATCCCACCCTCTGAGCCTATCGCACTTCTTATTGCACCCCCACATGCACCACCCCATATTCCCTTGTATATGGTGCCAAAGCCATTCTACCCATCAAGGTCGAGCTCCCATCACTGCAAGTCTCCATGAAGAACTACACCACAGATGAAGACTATCGAGTGTCATGCCTCACACAGCTTGATCTATTAGATGAAAAGAGATAGCACACATATGATCACCTGGTTGCATACCATAATTGACTCAAAATTAGTTATAACAAGAAGGTCCATCCATGAAAATTCCAAGTTGGCAACATGGTACTAAAGGAAAATTAGAAGGTCCAAGCACATCGCGAGAAGAAAGGCAAGTTTGAGCCTACCTGGTTGGGCCCCTATGTTGTCACAACATTCTTTGGCTCTAGTGCCTATTAGCTATCTACACCAGAAGGTGATCCCTTGAATGATCCAATCAACATCATATATCTGAAGAGGTTCTATGCTTGAACCAGATCCTACATATTCCAGAAAATCCATAAAAATTGGAAAATCTAGAAAAATACAAGAAAATAAAAAAAGCAAAAAAGCAAAGAAAAATAATCGTCCAATGGTGAAAACTTGGCAATTCAAGCTCCTTGGAAAAGTATGTTAGTGAAAACTTGGAAACAGGTGCCATACATAGTGGACTGAGTCATTATCTATCAAACTCCCATCCCCCCCACCCCAAAACCCAGTCCTCTTTATCCAATCCCCATCCCCACCACCAACCCATCCATCCCAAGGTGTTCTATCCTCAAGCCTATCCACTGCAACAATCAAGTCCAATCTTGTACATATCCTATAAATATCCTGTATAGAGAGATCTTCTTGTCCCAAATCCTAATCTTCTATACATATCTAGTGTAAATATCTTCTTGTCCATTGTACATATTGTCCCATCTTGTTGTACATATCCTCATTCATCTTGTAGCAGCATTTGATCAGATAACTTGTCCCATCCAGCCTTGTACTTTAGCAACATCAATTGTCGACTATTCTTGCTCACAAAAATTATCCTTGATTCATCATTTGCTAGCAAAAAATAACACACATTCTGCTTATCAATTAGCGGGTCCTTGAGGATGTATCCTTCCTCCTATCAGACCTAATCTTCCACCAATCCCACTAGGTCCATGTCGATGTATCCTTCCACATGTTCAGACCAATCTTCTCACCATCAATCAACTCAAATCTCTCTCCTTGGCAAAGGATGTCTTTTGGAGTTATGATTTTGGTCTTGAATTTTGTCCTTTGGATCTTGTTAATCTTTTACAACTTCTTGTTGTTCCTCTCCTCAACGTCACCACAATCCTTTATATCATGGTGTGCTATGAATTAGGACAATATGGGGCAAGGTCTTTTTGATCTTTCGCTTCTGCCTATGAGTCTGTCGAACACAACTCTTGCATGGTTCACATGTGATCTTTTGGGTTACATGGTGCACTTGGGAAATGTCATTTGTTTGTGGTTTCTCCAGCATCATTTCTACCATGCTTCCTCTTGGGTTCATGCATGATGTTGGGGCAACCCTACGTGTCTTTTTTGCATTAGTCCTATGCAACGCTGGTGACAAGACCTTGTGATCCTAGTATCTTTGGTAGGTCTCTAGCACTGCTATATTAAACTAGGTTGTTCTCTCCACATTTACACTTGGAGCTCCCCAAAATCCCCCATCCTCCATCATATAGATTAATCTTGCATCTTGCATCTTTGCATATAGCTTCATCCTGCATTCTGCATTCCACCTCATCTTGCATTCCTCCATCTTTGCTCTTGGAAGTTTGGCTATTTATCCTCCCTTATTCCTTCATTCCTTCCCCTTCCTTTCTGTTTCCTTTCAAGAAAATTTCACAACGTTTACTCTGCATTATTTTCTCGAGGGGGCACAACCCCTTATCCTCTAAATTCTAGCCTGGGGCATCTTATTTTCTTATCTTTGACGCCACGCCACTTGCGACATCGCATCAAAGAGGGGCAAAATGTAGACACCTAAAAATCTATTGGTAAATAAAAGTATTTTTATTTTTCCAAAACCCTTGATGACATCATCATTTGTTAATTAATTAATTTTTATGCTATTAAATCCTCCTATTTTAATTAAACATATTTAATTAAAGAATCTCTCCTCAAATCATTTAAATCAAGTTTGAGTGATTTTCCCCTATTTATTAATTATTAATTGATAAATTAACCAAAAATCTTTTAAATAAATAAAAAATTTATTTAAATCCTAAAACCTTAGAAATCCTCTAGAAATCCCTAACCTCTTCTAGAAATTCCTAATCTCACTCTAAACCTGATTAAAAAGTGATTCCTACATTTCTTAGCCTAAACCATTCAAACTTTGACTTTGGGTCAAAACCCCTCATAAATGCTTCTTACATCCTCATTAATGACTCTTACAAACCATTAATGAAGCCCATGTCTCCTATTCCACTCTTATCCCCTTTGTACACTTCCCTAGTGTTGCTCACACATGTGTGAGCAACCTTGACCAAGGTTAAATCTTACCATACCCCAAACCTTACCCCAAACTCTACCCCAAACCTTACCTCTGACCCTAACTCTCCTTCCTAACCCAATCTCTTCCTCAAATCCTATAAATACCCTCCTCTTCCAAGAGAAAAACACCAATTCACATCTTTTACATTGAGTAGTGTTATAATGTTAGATTATTGCTAGATCATAAGCTTTTTAATCATATTTGTTAGATTTCATGTTTTTTAAACACATCCTAGAATAAGCTTAATGGATTAAACTTAGTTTTTATTCAATTTTTTCTAACCATTTATGCATCATATCAAATCCTTCCTAAAATGCATTAGGGACAAAGCTCCAATTGCTTAGAGAGCACACCCACATCCCTCCTATTAGAGCAAATCAAACAATGCTTGAATGCATTTGTTTTGGCTCAATCCGAGGTCTCTTGGTTCTATGTTTATGTTTTTGAACTGATATAAATGTTTAGATTTATCTAACATTTTCTTGTTATGCCTGTTTCAAATAGATAACAGATAAATCGTAGCTTATAGAAACAAAGCAAGACTGGTTTGTAAAGGATATGCCCAGGAGGCTGGACTAGACTATGGAGAAACTTTTGCACCTGTGGCCAGATTGTAAGGACTAAGAATTCTTCTTGCCTATGCTGCTCACAAGAAATTCAAAGTATACTAGATGGATGTGTAGTCTGCATTCCTGAATGAAATACTAGAGGAGGAAGTTTACATTGAAGAAAAGGAAGGTTTCACATCCACACAAAAGGGTGGCATGGTCTATAAACTAAAAAAGGCTCTTTATAGGCTAAAGAAAGCTCCAAGGGATTGGTATGAGAGGTTGCATTCATACCTCCTGACCACAGGATTCACAAGAATCAAGGACAACAACAACATGTATTTCAAGACTAGAAAAGATGGGAACCTGATTGCTGAAATCTTTGTGGATGATATCATCTTTGGAGGAGATCACAGGATGAGCAAAGCCTTTGCTGAAGAAATGAAGAAACAATTTGAAATGTCTATGATAGGAGCCATAAAATTTTTTATTGGATTATAGGTCCATCAGCTAAATGAAAGTATCTTTATTTCTCAGTCCAAGTATGTAAAATAAATTCTTAAAACTTTTGGACTTGAAGAATCCAAACCGGTTGGTACACTGATGATAACTAACCTCAAGTTATCAAAGGAAGATGATGCAAAAGGAGTGAATGAAAAACTATATCAATCTATGATAGGCAACTTACAATATGTAGTACATAGTAGACCAGACATTGCACATGCGGTTGGCATTGTAGCAAGATTTTCTGCAAATCCTAAAGAGACACATCTAATAGCAATGAAGAGAATTTTCAGATACCTAAAGGGGACTAAGGAGTATGGCTTGTGATTTCCTCACAAAGGAGGCTTCCAAGTAAAGATTTACATTGATGCAGACTGGGCTGGTAATATTGATGACATAAAGAGCACAAGTGGTGGTGCATTCTTTCTAGGTGAAAGGATTGTGTCATGGACACGCAAGAAACAAAACTGCATTTCACAGTCTACAACAGAAGTTGAATATGTTGCTGCAACAATCAATTACACACAGGTAATCTGGATCAAATAGCTACTGGAAGGAATCCAAGAACAGATACCTAAACCAATTGCAATTTACTATGACAGTACAAGTGCAATAAACATATCCCAAAAAACCTATTATGCACTCCAAGACAAAGCACATTTCCATCAAGTATCATTACTTGAGAGAGCTGGTACAAAATAAAGAAGTAAGATTGGAGTATGTTCCCACAAAAGAATAGATTGTTGATATCTTCACAAAGCCATTACTGAAGAGTACTTTTGAGTATCTTAGAGGTAAATTAGGGGTGATACCCCTCCCTGATCATCATTAGAACTTGAAAAGGTGTTCATTAGTTCATTATGCTTCAATAGAGGATTTAACATCATCTTATCTAGACTGATGAAAAGGACTGCTGCTCGAAGGGGGAGCAAATTTCATTAAGATAGTCTTTCTCACTAGCCTTTGGCATTATTGTAAAAAGGGGAGAGTTTGGTAATTAAACTGGTAGATGACCGACAGTGGTAGTGCACAGAGATACAAGCATATGACAGGTGACATGATTACCTATTAAGATTTTTCCATTAATGCCAAAGGGGGAGATTGTTGACATTAAGGGATGGTAACCGGTAAGCTTTCTACCGGTACATGGAAATTAAGTATTGTCATTGATTGGAAAAAGAGGAAAGATGATAGAGGTGTTTGACATCTCAATATAAGGTCTAAGGATCTAAAGAGGACACCAATGTTGGATCTATGAATTATGTGTGTAAAGAGACTAGTTTGAACAACCTGTGACAAGAGACTGGTTTGGCAATTGGTGACTCTATGCAAGAAAGAAGAGACTATATCTTCTCATAAAGAGCAACTGGTCACTAAGAAAAATGCTTTGGCAACCGAGGAAAGGTTACAACCAGTGTTGACTATGCAACTGAGGAGAGGATGCAACTAGTATAGACAAAGGAAGGAAGGGTGATAGGTCAAAGCTCTTTCCTGTTCACAACATAAGGATCTTACCGATCAAGTGAATACTTCTTTATGTTAAGATGAATCGGGGAAGTCATAGTCAACTATCTGTTAACCAACTCTTTGACTGGGATTTACTACACTAAATCTAGAAGACTTTGAGTTAACAAGTTGATCAGTACAAGGTGTGTTTGAAGATTTTAAAGCCAGAGTTTGTGGCTTTAAAACATGGAGTTATCTCTTGCGAAGGAAAGGTGTTTGACACACATCTATTATTTTCTTTCATAAAGAAGAGCATTCACCAGATGTTTCCTTAGTGAACTAATACTCCACTAGGTGATGAATCTGAAGGAGATCTATAAATAGGTCATGCATGAGAAAATTAATTAGGGCAAGGACTCTATATATTCCTCTGCCTGTTAAGAATATAGTTTGTCCTCACTCTACCAAAGAAAAGAGTGAACCTGTACACTGAAGAAGCTAAGGTGAATAGAAAGGAGAAGAGAGAAGAGTGTGTAGAGAAGCACAATAGAAAAGGAGAATATACCAGCAACAACCGGTGATGTTTCTCAGTTGAGTATAACATAGATCTTATCAGGCTATGCAAAACCATTTGTAAAAGGTCCCTTAACCAGTTGACATCTTTTTAGGTGTTCTAAGTCCTCTAACCAGGCAGGCACTAACTGACCTTATTGTATCAAATCCCTTAACTAGGTCGCATCTAATAGTGCGTTGTAATCCTTTAACATGGAAGGCTCCTAATAGGGCGCACTTCAAAAGAGTGTAGAATTTGTGAGGTTTCCTCACACCGTGGTTTTCACCTGATTTAGATTTCCACGTGATAAATTTGGTGTTACTTAGTGGTTGATTACTTGATGCTATCCTTATGCTTGAATCTATTTTGCTTACAGTTATAAGTATACTCCATTAGATTTATTTTATAGCTTTTATAGGTGTTGATTCACCCCTCCCCTCTCAGCACTGGTTGGGACTATGACTTTTTTCACTGCATACTATGCTCACACAAATTTGGAAGCATGTAACTCTATCCAGATGAAGCCAAAATTCAAGTGATCATAACAAAAGCTTTATTATATCCCATAGAACATATCTTTATGCTCGGAGACCATAAAGATAAGTATCACATTCTCGCTGACCAAACTAGTATGACTGTATTCTGGAAACTATCTTTGTACTTATGCATTTTTCACTTAACTAATTTCCAAAGACTTATTTCCACTCCAGGGGACCATCATAGAAGTATGTGTTGCCAACAATGACAACATATACACCTTCATGCACTTCTCACTTGCCAACATGAACATGTCTTAAGGGGATTAAAAAACCATTATACATACCTTGAGGCGATGACAAAACCATTGAACATGTCTTAAGGGGATGTCAAAACCATTATAAATGTTGATTATCATAGATTCCACAATAGGGGTACATATTTACAGATCAAAGCATAAATATCAACATTATACATATTTATCTAATGTTTAATATTTAATGATTATGTAATGTTTAATGTTTTCCTAATGTTTTTAATGTTTAATATTTATGCAATATTTTTAATGATTATCTAATGTTTAATGTTTATCTAATGTTTTTAATATTTATCTAGAGCCAGTTCATCTTGTATAGAATGTTTATGTAATGCTTATATAGTTAGGATCTAGTTTAGAATGTTTACATGTATGAATGTAATTTTTTCAATGTTTATATAACATGAAATTCATCTTGTTTATAATGTTTACAATCAATGTTCAAGTAGAATTATTCATCTCATTTACACACACACACACACATATGAACTTGTTTCTTAATTCTATTTAGTGTATGCACACATGCAAATTTATATATATTTTTATATATTTCAGATCACATGGATTCTAGTAGTTCAGGTAATCATTCTTCTGAAAAGAGTGTCCATCTAGATTTTGAGTAGACCGCACATAGGTCTAAAGCTCCTAGTACTCCCAAAGATAGGGAGAGGACACATCATCAGACTATCTTGAGATTGTAGGCCTCTCTAGTGTAGCTAGAGTAGACTTTGTAAAACACTTTCATCCTTCTGAATAGGGAAAAGTTATCTTCGATAAGAGATGATCTTGGTGTATGATTGATACAACCCCTATGATGACTAAAATATTGATCATTTATATGCCTCTTTACCCCACACTATCTCTAGCACTGTTAGATGGAGACGAATTGATATGTATGTATCCACTGCAAATGTCAAATCCATGTTCCCCTTTTACATGGAGAATACAATGGTTAGAGGATATTGGGTCACTAGGTGTGAGGATATACTTGTTGTACCATTTATATACCCTATATGGTTGGCGAACCATCATATGTGGTCGTAAAAGGATGAGTTGCCACAATATTTCTGCAAATAATTATTTGTACAATTTCATATAGGTTATGATGTTGATTACATTGATTTTCCATGACATGTTGGGCAAGGTAAGGGAGATTTGCATATAAATTTTGATGCCTAAATGTAACATAGCCCCCTAGTAAGAGGGAATTGGTGGGTCAAAACCTTTTGATTCTTCCAAAAGGTTTGGAAACTACCACCAGTGTAGGAGATTAGGTAGCTAAGGACACATGACTTGGCATGTATTCTAGTATTGCCACCATTGAAAATTAGGTTGACGAGATGAAATCTGATAATGCGAGAATATATATTCTATGTTCTTGTACCAAACCTACTATTGATCCTTCAAATCCATTTTATGATCCATATATCCATTATGAGCTACTTGTTGCCTATTGAGATTGCACAGTTACCCAAGGATCTTCTGCGCAAGATGAGCTCCTATTTAGTGAGTGGTCTTATTGATGTTTATCATGATTTTTCAACATTACATGGGATCACTCCCCATGAGATTATAGCCTTCATTAAATGAGCACTTTAGAGACCCTCCACTAGTATCAGTCATGGAGGTGGAGATGCAAAGCCTGGTACTTTGAGGCAGGAGGATATTTTGATACTTCCTATAGCTCCTCCGCAGTAGATAGCAGTTGATCCCACACCTGTTACTCCTACACCTCACATAGTAGGAGTTTGGACAAGAGCTTTTTCATCTCTACTTATGAATGATGGTATTGATCTAGATGCAGAGTTGTCATTATACTCTTCTAAGATATCTGTGATTGGGCATGCATTCAAGGAGTCAAATATGGTAAGAAACCAAAATTTGATTTTGATTTAATTGTATAGATAGCTTTCTATATATTAAATTCAAATATTGATTGAGTGCATATTTTTTGAATTTAATATATTATAGGATATTACGATGGCCACAAGCTATGTAGATTTGTAGGCACTTGGTGATCATATTCATTGGGATACACAGGTAAATTTATATATATTTAAACATGTGTGTTTTAATTTTTTTCTTTTAAATATATGAATTTAATAATTGTGCATGTACACATGTGTATACTGTAATTTTTTAACATGTAATTTATGTACAATGTAGGCCCCTCGAGCAGGTGGTGGATCTAATTAGGGATCAAGTCAAGGTGAGAGATAGAGATTAGGGGTCTTAAATAATGTCATACAAGCTTCAATTTATGCAACTTAATGTTATACAAGCAATAAATATGTACAACTTAGTGTTATATGTAAGCAATTTATCTTAAAGCTTAAGATGTGATAAAAGATATGATCACATGAATTGGGCTGAATTGTAGATGTAAAAAATTATCTAACTAATGACATATAAGCAATTTATCTAAATTAATGACATATAAGCAATTTATCAAACTAATGATATGTAAGCAATTTATGTAAACTATTTATCAAAACCAATGACATATAAGCAATGTATTTAAACTAATGACATATAAATAAATTATATAACTAACGACATATAATCAATTTGTCTAAATTAATGGCATATAAGAAATTTATCAAACTAATGCCATATAAGCAATTTATCTAAACTATTTATCAAACTAATGACATATAAGCAATTTATCTAAAATATTTATCACTAACAACATATAAGCAATGTATCTAAACTAATGACATATAAACAAATTATCTAACTAATGACATATAAGCAATTTATCTAAATTAATGGCATATAAGAAATTTATCAAACTAATGACATATAAGCAATGTATCTAAACTAATGGCATATATGCAATTGATCAAACTCATGACATATAAGCAATTTATCTAAACTAATTGCATATAACTTGAATTTATCAACCTATTGTTATATATAAGCAATTTATAACTATATATCTTTATGGGATGTCTTAAGGGGACATACATAAAAGCATTTATAACTATATATCTTTAGGAGATGTCTTAAGGGGACATACATAAAAGCATACATATAAAATTATTTATAACTATATATCAAAACCAAAACCATCAAAGCATGCATAACTATATATCAAAACCATTGAACCATCAAAGCATGCACAATAGAATACATAAAAGCATTGAACCAAGCATGCATAACTATATATATCAAAACCATCGAATCGTCAAAGAATACATAAATTAATACTGAATAGAATTGTCATGCCCAAAAATTGAGCAAAACACACTAATCAAAAATTTTCTAGCTAACACTAAAGTTGTCTAGTTTAACTAATCAGTAGCAGTTAATAGATTAAGAATGAAGACCTTGAACAGGTCTAAGGAGTATCATGACCAACATTGACTTGGCCAACCTCCCTCTAAGATTAAAGTCACAAATTTAATTTTCTAATCGATTTATCATAGGAACACCAAGATAGAAAGCTTGACTAAGTGTTACTATATTTTGACTACAGTTGACTAAAATTAACCATCTAGTTATAAACATATTATTCGATTTCAATAAAGAAATACTAATTAAATTCTCCTTTTATTAATTTCCTAATTAAATAAGAATTGATCTAGGATTAAAACAAGCATGAATATTTATTTTATAAGATACACTAATAACATTACAACAATACAACCAACTACAATAATAAATATTAAGAAATATAAGAGGTGCAAAAAATATGACACAGTTACATATCTTCATATGCAAGTGAAAGTCTTACAAAACTTAAAAAATTCACAAGCACACTATTAAGGTTCATGAGATGGTTACACGCGTCCACTAGTTTGCTATTATTTAAGTGATTTACAAGCAATGTTCATCCAACTTACTATGTTATTTATTTCATAACAATATTACTTTTAAATCCAAAGTATAATTCCTACCATGATTAGTCATACAAGTTCGTTTACCGATTTATCCCCATAGACCACATGGATCTATTTTACTTTTTTTTTTTTACCAAAGTGATCATTAGTCGATCTATTTTGACTTGGAAAGATATATCTTCCAAAAATGATACTCAAAGATAGAAAGATCTAACTTAACACACATGTGGAAATGCTTGTTGTCTGGGAAATGACTAACTAGATGCGACATTCTCTAAACAAAAATAAGAAAGGAAAAATAAACCTCCACACCAAGGAGTGCCAAAAACATGTATATCGAGGACATAGGTAATCAAATACATTAAAAACATAAAATACATGTAATTCAACATCTAGATCTTCTAACATTTCAGATACATATTCTGATCATCATAAGAAGAACAATAATGTAAAAAAAACATAAAATCAAATTTGGATTTAGGCTACAAAATTAAAACCCATTAGTCTAAATCTATCCAACAACAAACTTTTCAAATAAAATTCTAATTCCGGATTCATAATGAAGTTTTGTTATTCACATAAATAATCACATTTGCATTTTTATATCACTATTCACATACAATCTTCAAACGACCATAACTATATGAGAATGGACTCAAATTGAGTCAAATAAGAAATTTTATTATATAATTCTATTATTCTACAAAATAATATGAATTCAAAATACCCAAATTCTACTTTTTACATTTCTTCCATTTTTCAAGCAAAACCATAAACTCTCAAACTCCATTAAAATAGCTTCAATTTTTAACTTTCACAAATCAAAATTCTAAATATACCATTTGATTCTAAAAGTGCCCAACACCACTCTTTTAACATAAAATTCACATTTTCATTATTTCTAAAAATTTGGGCAGCATAACACTATTTTACTTCATTTCTCCAAAATGCAAGCATGCACAAATTCATACAAACTCAACCGGGTGAAAAAAATACATGAAATCGTAGAAAAATGTCTATTTTCATCCCACTAAAATACTCCAATTTACTTCAGGCAAAAATATGGACTAAAATAAAAGATATAGAAAGCCCTACCTCGCAACAAGAGGAGAAATCCAAAATGAAAGGGAAGAAATAAATACGAAATGAAAGTGGATGAAAATTTCGGCATAGTGTAGCAATCCCGCCATGATTCCAACGAGCCGCTCCGTGCTCAAATCCGGCAAATGGATCACTCCCAACAAAAAAATCCCCAAATTGCTTACAAGAGAGTTTGAACAATTTTGCTCTCCAAAAATGAAAAAGTGTCTAAATGAGTTCTAATTTCTCATTATAAGTCACTTTTTCCACTTAAAACCCCAAAAAGATAAAACAATAACTTAAATTAAAACAAATTAGAACCCCAAATTCACCCCGAACTCAATTTGGATTAATTTATCCAATTTTAATTAAATGGAATAGCGCTATGATAAAATTATCCAAAAAATTTAAAATACTTTATAATAATAATTAAAAATAACATTATTAATTAAATCATCTTTAGCGACAACTACGAGACTCTAATGCAAAAACACACAACTGGTATTTCACAATGTGTAATATAAATTCCAAATTTACCAATTTGTACCAGAGGGAGTAATATAATAATAAATTATGGATACATAATCCAAATAAGGACGATATTGACTCAGTATGAAAGGTCAGAACTACTATCTCCTGTGCCACTGTCGGGAACATAGACATACACTCAATCCTTACAGTTGAGGGTGAATGTGTCTGGTACCTATTCAATAACATACAAACATCAAGTGCAATTGTTCATAATATTTAAATAACCAAATCACATACACAAATAATCATAATGAAGGATAACGAAACAACGTGTGGATCTCGCAAACAAGTGACTACGGTTCCGTATCACTTCATACCAGCACCGATAGGCAAATTGCATAAAAAGATGTGGTACATCATACACAACATATAACCATATATTATTGCATTATCTTGAAGCATTTAAATAAATCATTTCTAACAATATGAGCATATGTCAATTTAAATCTTTCTAAAATTTCTAGTGGCATATATGGTACAATATCTAAGAATTAGTGACAATAATCATAACCTATTAATCTAATCTTTTGAACGTAAAAACTAATATATTTAATCAATAAAGTACCATCATGAATATACTATTTAAAAGGGTAAATAACAACCTGATATAACATCATAGTATTTCATTTATTGCAACATATTCTTAGTTAGATTAAAGAGTATTTAACATCAAGTATACTTACTTCATTATATTTGCAATCCAAAGTTTGAGGCTCTATTACTTCCTTGCAATGACAGATCTGAAGAGGCACTACATTCTCCTCCCCTAAAACTTGACTTACTCCTGGAAGTCATAAATGCTAAGATGGAAACATACCACACATTAATCTTGAAATATCTTTTACCTAATATTAATAATGTAGATGTTTGTTAGATCCAAGCAAAGACATAAAAAAATCTTCATTAATATAGTTACGTACAATGCATATGTGTATATCAACATCAATGTAGATCAACTAATCATGAAGAGTTTAGCTATCAATGCCACATTTTTTTTTGGCAAGTTTATCATTACTATTTAAGGCTCATCATAGAAATATATTTAAGTTTTCCATACGATCTTCATATAGAATTCATACATAGTTTAAAATAATCAATCAAATACATTATTTTTCACTATTTCTCATTTAACAAGTATACCACTCTAATTGCTATCATTTGTCATCTTCTAAAAAAAAATACATATTTAAACTAATCATTTTAAGATCCTTAATCATTTTAAAAGATATTATTTCATGATACAGTTTTAATTCTACAAAATTCATAACACAGTTAGCATCACAACTCATAAAACATGATGATATATGAATATAACAACATGAAGATTCAATTTCTATTATAATATGCAACAATACACATGCATTTACAACAACACAAGGCTCAAGATCAGACATGTACATGTGCTCTGGGTAAGATCTCATCTGAATCAATATCTCACTCAGTGGCTTGATGGGGATGAGTTACTCACCATATGCTGAAACCTTTCATACAAGACCACGTGACTAGTATCCCTTGTTTGGAGTAAGGTGTTTAGCCTCCAAGGGAGAGTCACCACTCTAAGGTAGGTAGTGGTCATGGTTTCATAACAACCTCACATACCTCCATACTATGGGGGTTCCCTGTGTCTACTTCCTTGTATAGACTCTCCAAGACTGTCTCCACCAGTCTTGGAGCGGAATCACATTACAACACAAGACCAGCTCTCAAAAATAATAAGGATAAATATCTTAGCTAACAAAGTCTACAAATAAATAAATTAAATGTTCAATTCTAACAATAAAGTAAGAAAACATATGGAATTACAATAATAAATCAAATGTAACCCCAAGAGCTACATGTAATAAAATCTTCACAATTTGTGGCTAAACCATCATAAATAACATAAATAATTTGATGGCCCACACAAGTAAAGATATAAATAAAAATATCATAAAGTTCACATTGCATCACTATGTGACTACATCTAGTCACCCAATGAGGAAGGAGAAAACAATTGTCTGGATTTTGCGATAACCCTTCATGTATCTCAAAAAAAACCCTGCAGATCACATGGCATGGGGTGGCAACCTCGACACTCTCCCCCACATCAGGTAGACAGATAAAACACATCATCTCACCCAGCATGACCATACACGAAGCGGAAAAAACACACAATGGTCGTATGTTGCATGACAGTATACCTCATGGAGAAAACACATGTAGGTCACACCCCACATAGAAATACCTATCAATAGGTGATTGTTGTAGCCAGAGGTATACCTAGTTAGGGTACTCCTATATGCCTACTGGTCCTCAACAACCAAGCAACCATGGGGCCCCCTCTACAAGTATGCAAGCGCCTACCTATCGCTCTGCATCAAGTAGGAATAAAAGACATATACATACTACGTGCCTACACGTATCTAGGTACATGGCATCATGTTCCTGAGCCTAGCTCACTACCATAAACAATATGGCATCATCACTAACACTGTGTCGAAACACTAGTGGGTGTGACATCGTATCTCATGCATCATGTCAGAACATGTGCAATACAAAATACATCACAACATGGGCCAAAATCTCTCTCCTCATGCTGGATTACAAAAGTGTATATACAAATGCATGAATCATCAGTGATAATCAATATATCCATAAAATCTCACATAAAATATTGATATCATCCTCAATAATTGTGGGGATAATGGATAACGCAAATGAACCTTGTACTCAGGTTCATCATAGGGGAAGCATTAATTATCTTTTCCTCAAGAGGTGGAAGCTAAGGTCACTTTGCACCGCCATTATTCGTATGCCATGATGTCCACTTGAGGAAAAGAAGATATGCTACTACCCCTACACGTACTGACTTATCAACAACCTGTAGGTTGGCACTTAGTAGGGTCAACATATGCAATGAAATGATGGAATGATTCTTCCATACCCAAATGCAAATATAGCCCCCATGGGTGGGTAAACATATACTCACCACCTCATGAGAACACAAAGCAAGTACTGGTTTTACACAACACACAACATATCACTAGTACTGGATGTTCACATGCACGAGGAGTAATTTTCCAAACTAAGAAATAAATTAATATAACATATATTTCATTGCTTCTAAAAACTAAACAACATAAACATCATATATCAAATTTAAGTACTCCCTAATATCCATCAAAATTTTCTTACTGGGAAACATTACTCAACATTCATATTTTCTCATTTCATTCCTTCACAATTCATTTGATTCAACATAACACAAATCTGATTACCAATGTTATAATATCTCTACTCTAAGTGACAACATCTCATTTCATGACACATACTTTTCCACATTTATCCATTTACAAACATAAAGAAATAATATTTCATTGAAAATGTGATTCCAATACCATATGAAGAAGGTGCATTAGTAAGAACACATCATGTCAACACTCATAAATGGAGCACACATTTTCATATTCTAATCAAGTGAAAGATAGTAAATTTATCAATTTTTAGAATTCAAAACTTCCACTTAGAAGAATAGAAAGGAATATAAGTACTAATCATATAATGCATCAACTTTTACCATACGTCTAATATTTTCATCATAAAAAAATATCTTTGTAATTACATATCAAATAATAGGGAAAAAAAATAGAAGAGAGCTGAAATTCATGTAACCATTAATAAACATGACCTATTCATAACATTAGACATGAAGAAATCATATTTAAACAATTAGAATGAATAAAATATATTCAATGTTTACCTCATGCATCCATTAAGTAATATGATTTAAATAATCCAAATTCCCACAATATCGATCAACAATTATATGCAATATCAATGCATAGCACATAGAGCAAGTGAACAAAAGGTCAATTTAAGTATCATATTTCACCTAGTAAAAGAATGCACCAAATAGATATATCATGACTATCTCTAACTTCATCATAAATGCTCACAAATACACTATGACATACTCAAACTCATCTACCACTAAGGACATAAGGAGACAAACACATCCAACATCGGGAGATTCTCATTGGTGTTTCACTTTCCAATTGAGAAGATAAGGGAAAAGATCTAAGAGACAATCCACTCTATAAATTAGTAACAATGATTGGTCATTCCAACTATGTATCACCATGTTAAAGTATAAACGAGAAAGAAAAAAATTAATAAATAACCATCATAGTGTATATCATCCACACATCACTAACACCAACACAATGGGAGCATAACACATAGGCCTAACGTATGAACATGTGCTCTGATACCAAAATGTCATGCCCAAAAAGTTGAGCAAAACACACCAATCAAAAACTTTGCAGCTAACACTAAAGTTGTCTAGTTTAACTAATCAGTAGCAGTTAATAGCTTAAGGGTGAAGACCTTGAATGGGTCTAAAGAGTATCATGACCAACATTGACTTGGCCAACCTCCCTCTAAGATTAAAGTCACAAATTTAATTTTTTAATCAATTTATCATAGGAACACCAAGATAGAAAGCTTGACTAAGTGTTACTAAATTTTGACTATAGTTGACTAAAATTAATCATCTAGTTATAAACATATTATTTGATTTCAATAAAGAAATACTAATTAAATTCTCTTTTTATTAATTTCCTAATTAAATAGGAATTGATCTAAGATTAAAACAAGCATGAATATTTATTTTATAAGATACACTAATAACATTACATCAATACAACCAACTACAATAATAAATATTAAGAAATATAAGAGGTGCAAGAAACATGACATAGTTACATATCTTCATATGCAAGCAGAAGTTTTACAAAACTTAAAAAATTCACAAGCACACTATTAAGGTTCATGAGATGGTTACACGCGTTCACTAGTTTGCTATTATTTAAGTGATTAAAAAGCAATGTTCATCCAACTTACTATGTTATTTTATTTCATAACAATATTACTTTTAAACCCAAAGTATAATTCCTACTATGATTAGTCATACAAGTTCGTTTACCGATTTATCCCCATAGACCACATGGATTTACTTTTTTTATTTTACCAAAGTGATCATTAGTCGATCTATCTTGACTTGGGAAGATATATCTCTCAAAAATGATACTCAAAGATAGAAAGATCTAACTTAACACACATGTGGAAATGCTTGCTCTCTAGGAAATGACTAACTAGATGCGACATTCTCTAAACAAAAACAAGAAAGGAAAAATAAACCTCCACACAGGGGAGTGCCGGAAACATGTATATCGAGGACATAGGTACTCAAATACATTAAAAACATAAAATACATGTAATTCAACATCTAGATATTCTAACATTTTAGATACATATTCTGATCATCATAAGAAGAACAATAACGTAAAAAAAATATAAGCATTCATCATCAAGAGTAAACATGATCAAAGGTATATACTTACATATACAATGCAACAAGAGAAATGAGCTCGTAAGCTCTAAGTGATAAAGTTGAAGGAAGTTCATCTCTGTACATTGGTCCCTAGCAGTGGCATAGTTAGCAACGCCTCCCAACCATATGGTACCCGTAGGCCCAACCCCCATGCTCATAGAGATAGTAATCCAACCACAAACATAAGGCAAACATGCAAATAAGGAGGTGGCTAACACACACGTCAAACAATGCATAACTTATAGGAGAGTACAATGACCCAACACTATATACATAAGTACAAATACACCACAACATGGAGACACTCAACATGTGGACCAACGTCCAAAGTGCATACCAAGCACATCCATAGAACAACACGGTCACTACTTAGTACTAAAAAGGTCATCTCATCACAATGACGAAGCACATCCAAAAATAAAGTTGCAACAAGGCATAAATCAAAATGACTCAAAAAGTCATAAATATCATAAGGATTAAGTAAGCTTAATTGGTCTCAATACCAAAGGTACATGTCCCTCAAAACTCGACATAAGAGCATAACTCAACTATATCTTGGATGCGGTCTCAACATTCGACATCCACATACCATATGGGAGTTCATTCTCAAACATGATGTGTACTATCACAAGGGCATGATCAAAAACAATAACACAGGTAAAATTACATTGACATAAAAAGACAAACAAACACTCGAAGCAAGAAGATTACAAACCACACGCTCTATTGACCACATCGCCAAGAGCACAGATCTCAAGATGATTTGATAAATAAATATGTGGTATAAACATTTTTACATGTTTCATGACATCTATTACTCAAATATTAAACAAAAAACTCAAAACATAAAAATACCAATTTCTGGCAAAATTTGATATGGTTTCTGAAAATCAACATTTTAACTTGAAAGGTTACTTTCGGGTCAAAATATAAAAATACCCAAAATATCATATAACCATTTTGATTTGTCCATCATATTTTTTGTAGCAAATATAACTTATATTAAAATCTAATTCATGCACAACATGACGAATGATGGGTTCTGGATAGCACACAAAACAGTGCGATGAATAAAAAGTCCAAAAATCAAATTTGGATTTAGGCTACAAAATTAAAACCCATTAGTCTAAATCTACCCAACAACACACTTTTCAAATAAAATTCTAATTCCTGATTTATAATGAAGTTTTGTTATTCACATAAATTATCACATTTGCATTTTTATATTACTAATCACATACAATCTTCAAATGACCATAACTATATGAGAATGGACTCAAATTGAGTTAAATAAGAAATTCTATTATATAGTTCTATCATTCTACAAAATAATATGAATTCAAAACACCCAAATTTCACTTTTTACATTTCTTTCATTTTTCAAGTAAAATCATAAACTCCATTAAAATAGCTTCAATTTTCAACTTCTAAAAATCAAAATTCTAAATATACCATTTGATTCTAAAAGTACCCAACACCCCTATTTTAACATAAAATTCACATTTTCGTTATTTCTAAAAATTTGGGCAGCATAGCACTATTTTACTTCATTTCTCCAAAATGCAAGCATGCACAAATTCATACAAACCCAACCGGGTGAAAGAAATACATGAAATCGTAGAAAAATATCTATTTTCATCCCACTAAACTACTCAAATTTACTTCAGGCAAAAATATGGACTAAAATAAAAGATATAGAAAGCCCTACCTTGCAGCAAGAGGAGAAATTCAAAATGAAAAGGAAGAAATAAATACGACATGAAAGCAGATGAAAATTTCGGCATAGTGTAGCAATCCCGTCATGATTCCAATGAGCCTCTCCATGCTCAAATCTGACAAACGGATTGCTCCCAACAAAAAAATCTCCAAATTGCTTATAAGAGAGTTTGAACAATTTTGCTCTCCAAAAATGAAAAAGTGTCTAAATGAGTTCTAATTTCTCATTATAAGTCACTTTTTCCACTTAAAACCAAAAAAAGATAAAACAATAACTTAAATTAAAATAAATTAGAACTCCTAATTCACCCTGAACTCAACTTGGATTAATTTATCCAATTCTAATTAAATGGAATAGCGCTATGATAAAATTATCAAAAAAATGTAAAATACTTTATAATAATAATTAAAAATAGCATTATTAATTAAATCATCTTTAGCGACAACTACAAGACTCTAATGCACAAACACACAACTAGTCTTTCACAATGTGCAATATGAATTTTGAATTTAGCAACTTGTACCAGAGGGAGTAATATAATAATAAATTATGGATACATCATCCAAATAAGGACGATATTGGCTCAATATGAAAGGTCAAAACTACTATCTCCTGTGCCACTGCCAGGAACATATATACACATTCAATCCCTACAACTGAGGGTGAATGTGTCTGGTACTTATTCAATAACATACAAACATCAAGTGCAACTATTCATAATATATAAATAACCAAAGCACATATAACACAGATAATCATAATGAAGGATAATAGAACAATGTGTGGATCTCACAAGCAAGTGACTACGGTTCCGTATCACTTCGTACTAGCACCAATAGACAAATTGCATAGCAAGATGTGGTATATCATACACAACATATAGCCATATATTATTGCATTATCTTAAAGCATTTAAATAAATCATTTCTAACAATATGAGTATATGTCAATTTAAATCTTCCTAAAATTTCAGGTGACATATAAGGTACAATATCTAAGAATTAGTGACAATCATCATAACTTACTAATCTAATCTTTTGAACGTAAAAACTAATATATTTAATCAATAAAGTACCATCATGAATATACAATTTAAAAGGGTAAATAACAACTTGATATAACATCATAGTATTTCATTTATTGCAACATATTCTTAGTTAGATTAAATAGTATTTAACATCAAGTATACTTACCTCATTATATTTGCAATCCAAAGTTTGAGGCTCTATTAATTTCTTGAAATGACAGAGCTGAAGAGGCACTAGAAGAACACATTAGGTCCCATTGCCACACATTGTAATCACCCAAAAATGGTCAACAAAACCATAAGCCCCTAATCTCGATTGTTCATCAAGAGAACCCTAGTCTTGATTGAAACCCCCAAGTCGTAACCTACGACAATTCAATCTGATTTGACCTATACTCTAGGTCCCATTCGAACATCACACTTGATCTTATTTAATTAATAAATTCCTAAATCTTAATTTGGTTGACAATTAAATCAACCTTATGTTATTTATTTAATTAATGTCTTAGGATATTGATTAAATAAATAAGAATTGTCAATTAATCACAAAAAATGGATTAAATTAATTTTGTCATCACAATTTGGAGGAAAATGCATTAAATCATTTAATTATTCCAAAAGTGCATTTGTGGAGTCATCGGTCGGTTAACTAAATATGATTTTGGAAACAAATCCTTTTCATTCAGTTAACCAAGTCTCATTTCTTTCTCATTTTGGAAACAACTCAGTTAACTAGAAATTCAATTTAGTTAACTCTTTCTTTTGACTTGGAAGTTTCCAAAATGACTGATTAATCTTTGGAGTTAACTGATTCTTCAACTTTGAATCTCTACCAATCAAATCAGTTGCACACAAATTGTGCTAGTCTGAAATTAATCTCAATCGTCAATCTTCAATTGATCTTGTCCATCCATTTTTGAGAGGATTTCTACATATTCAAGCCTCCATTCTCATAAAAAAAAGAGAATGCGAAG
The DNA here is from genome assembly GCA_027943335.1 of Chamaecyparis obtusa. NCBI lineage: Eukaryota > Viridiplantae > Streptophyta > Pinopsida > Cupressales > Cupressaceae > Chamaecyparis > Chamaecyparis obtusa. Next base: position 921,275 of record BSBK01001709.1, read on the forward strand.
TGGAAAAACATTATTGAATTGTTAATTGTTATTTGCTTATTATCATTATTATTTAGTTTGTTTGCATTTTCATAATCAAATCTTAGGAATTTAATTTCATTTGCTTAAATCAAGGATTAATCTTAGCCTAAATATTGGATGAATTTGCATTGCATAGTAGCTTAGCTTTTGAAATCCTTCATTTAGATAAAGTCTAAAGTCATTGGATTTTGTGATGATCTAAGAGAAAAATTCATACTCCTGTCTACCAGAAGGAAATAAGTCGCTTTGATTGGTTTATGCTTAATTAGTTTCTTTATTTGATCAATCACACAATGGTTCATTGAAGTGTTTGTTCTATCTAGATAACCACATTTTCACACACACATTTCTGGCGCCGACTGTGAGGCAAAAAATCTATTTTTGTCCTCATGTTTGAATTAATTTTACAAATCTCAGGATTGTGTCTTTATTCTAATTTTGCAGGTAAAACTACGCGTATCAACTCTATTTCAGCACATGCTATCCTTTTTTTTTTTTCAGTGTGTTTCATCTTTGTTTTGGCACAGAGCAAGTTCAAAAATTCCTTCTATCTTTTGTCTATTATTCTTTCAGTGCCTTTGAGTTCTGTTTCAACGTGTTCTATCTCTATTTCAGTACATTTTATCACTTTTATAACACATTTGCATTATGTTTTAGTGCATTTAATTATTTTTTATTGTATGTCATTTTTGTAGGATGCATGGGTAAGTGCACAAAGATGGGGGACCAAAAAGGGGGTATAAGATGCCACTTTTTTCCTGAAATCAGCAAACTCTGAACTTCAACAACAAATTGAAGATAGTTAGACTCAAAATTTTAAGATGCGACAAAAACAAGAGTTGTAATACACTAAATCTAGTTCCTAAACTACTAACTTATTTTGAAAATAGTGCAGATTAAGGCCCTCAAAAAGGGGAGCACAAAAAGTGGTCCTATTTTTTGTGAAAAAACATAACATAGTGTCTGGTGTGCTCCCCCTAAAATGTTAACTTTTTTTTTGAATTTTTTTAATCGCTCCAGTGAGAAGTTAGCTAACACCACGTAGTTTATCCCAGAATTTTTTGGTAATTTTTTGATGAATGTATAATTTTTTATGAATTTATGAAGTGCACACATCCTAAAAACATGAAATTTCTGTGTGCTCCCCCTAGAAATCATTTAAAACTAATGAAAAATCAAATTTTTTTTTTTTAAAGTGTGTAGAATGGAGTCTAGTTTCTAAAAATGTAACCTGTTGCAAAATTTGATGAACGAGCCAAAATCTATGCCCAAAATACTAAACATTGGTTTTTTACAAAAAATAGACATACACACAAAAGAAATTAGAGTTGAAAAACTTAACATAATCAGAATTCAAAATAAATTATATGCTTAGATAGCTAATAGAGAGATCTACAATATCATGTTGTGTGATTTTTACGTTCTTGAACTACGAGTAAACCTGACGAGGAGCACACAAAAAAACATGTTATTTTTTTGTATGTTTGCTGGAAAACACGTCTCAGGCCTGTTTGAATCGTCCAAGCCTTTGGGTTGGATTTCCAAGGCAAATCCAAGCCTTAGGATTGGTAAATTCCAATGCCTTGAAAAGCGCATGCACCCTATAGGGCGCACGCGCTATAGCACGAGCGTGCTATTGAAAACTATGGCTTTCATAGTGCGTGCGCGCTATGAAAGTCATAGTTTTCAATAGCGCACGCGCCCTATAGCACGTGCGCGCTATATTGAATTGAGAGGAAAAGAGAGAGATAGAGAGCACTCTCTCTTCCTCTCTCTCTTTCCAAAATAGAGATTCTCTAAAATTTGTATACAAAGGCATCCTACAAGAAGGATGAAATGTTTCCTAAAGAATATCCACAATTCATATACAAAAGCATCATACAATAAAAATGACAGATAATAATAGCTAAAAGGTAAAATTTACCATTAACGTCGATAGCACCAAGGTCATATCCACTGTCAAATCTTGGCCTATGATGTGAAAAATAAGCAAAGCAAGTGAAATGAAAGGGAAGGGATAGATCAAATAGTGAAGGTGCATCAAATTGGATCCAAATTTCAACCCTTTTATGGATTTACAGGTTTAATTGCGAGCCCATGGAATTGGCTAAGAGAAAAATGTGATTGTATATCAATTGATTACAAAATGTGCAGTTGAGGAGAAAATATTGCAATGATGAAGAAGAAAATTGGCTATGGAAAATCTAGTTATGAATTTTCTTAAGAATGAAACTATTAAGGAATTGCATGATATATCACTCAATGGTGCAAGGAATATTCTTGATGAACAGGGGATTGCAGTTACATCTATTCAATATACCGAAGAAGATATAGAAAATCTTCTTAATAGAGAGATTAATGTGAGAGAAAGGGACATTTTAGAATCTAATGGTGATTTTTGGTGCCATCGAAGGTATGCCAATTACTTAGGACGAAGAGTAAAAGCCCACAATTAATGGAAAAGAGTGGGAAGAGCTTCTTGGACCCATGTCATGATAGAAGTTATAGATAAGGAAGAAGAGCTAGGAAGGGGAAAGTGGCAAAAGAAAGAAGTAAGATATGCATGTGAGCCTATGTTAGATGATGATGATGACATGAGTACTCACCATTTGCTAGTAGCTCAAGTAGTGACAGAAGCTCTTCAGTGCACATGTACACTAGAACACAAAAATTTCAGATAGAGAAGTAACAAGTGCTATGGAATTATCATAGAGCAAAGTGAAATGAAGCCTCAAATTGGTTCATTAGCAAGAAAATAATTTGGCCATGCACTTCATTCTAGCACCACAAATATTTCTATTATAAATGCCTATTCATCAATGGTCTTACATTTACGGGACTTGGGAAACCTAGTTACTCATGTTGGGCAATATCCCTCAAATTATGTAAGTTCATTGGCACCTTTGGAAAGGTAGTCTCACTCCTCATTTTATAACAAAGGGTAGTCATCTATGGTCCAAGGTTATAATTCAACTGACAAACAGAGAGCTTCTCAAGGTACTGATCTCTTTCGTAGAGAAGTTCCCAATTCATCTCAAGGTTCTCATTTAGGTGAGCAACTCCTCGAAGGTCCTCAAATAGACCCATTCAATATCCCAAATTGGTAAAAGGGTAGATGCAATTTTGGAAAGAGTGGGAAGAGCTTCTTGGACCCATGATAGAAGTTACAGATAAGGAGGAAGAGCTAGGAAGGGGAAAGCGGCAAAGGAAAAAAGTAAGATATGCGTGTGAGCCTATGTGAGATGATCATCATGAGTACTCACCATTTGATAGTAGCTCAAGTAGTGACAGAAGCTCTTCAGTGGACATGTACACTGACACAAAAATTTTAGATAGAGAAGTAACAAGTGTTGTGGAATTATCCATAGAGCAATGTGAAATGAAGCCTTGAAAATTGGTTCATTAGTAGGAAAAGAATTTGTTCATGCACTTCAATCTAGCACCACAAATATTTCTATTAGAAATGCCTATTCATCAATGGCCTTACATTTACGGGACTTGGGAAACCCGATTACTCATGTTGGGCAATATCCATCAAATTATGTAAGTTCATTGGCACCTTTGGAAAGGTAGTCTCACTGGACTCATTTTACAACAAAGGGCAGCCATCTATGGTCCAAGGTTTTAATTCAGTTGACAAGTGGAGAGATTATCAAGGTACTGATCTCTTTCATAGAGAAGTTCCTGATTCATCTCAAGGTTCTCATTTAGGCAACCAACTCCTTAGAGGTCCTCAAATAGACCCTTTCAATTTTTGAAATTGGTAAAAGGGTAGATGCAATTTTGGAAAGAGTATCCCAATTGAAGAGAAAAGGAAATTCCAGTGAGCATAAAGTTATTGCAGATCCAATAGGTGTATCTCCTCTACTGACAAATATAATTGCTTCTAGAGACTTGAGTTTAAATGGAGACTGTTTGATCCCAAACATGCCCCAGTCGAGTAGATGAACTAGATGTTGCTTGAGTAAAGAAGATAGTGGTTTATTAAAGCATCTGCATTATCCCACTTGCTATCAATTCTCTCTCTCTCTCTCTCTCTCTCTAGATTGTCAAGGATTTCTAAAATTACAACTGCAAGTAAGAAAATATTGCATATTGCACGCTTCTATAAGCATGTGAAATATATAATCTATTCAAACTAATTTTTTTGTCTAAAACTGACACAAATCTCCTTGGATATTATCATGCTTAACATGATTTTCCAATGTTGTAGATATGCCATTGCCCTACTCTTTTGAGCATTGCAGGGCCTCTAGAATTGGTTTGGTATGTCTTGGTTGTCTGTTGCCATTAGGTATCATAACATACATAGCTCTTAAACGTTGGGTTAGATATACATTTGGGTACATTTAGATATAAATTGGGTACATTTGGTCTTTCTTGGTTGTTTGTTGCCATTAGGTATCATAACATATATGAGTGTATTTTATCCTCAGGTAGTCACTCATCAGCCCACCATCAGTCTACGTAGGATGCATCCATCCTTATGTCAAACATGTCAAATCTAATATTTTTCTTCAATCATCTAATTTTGGGAAAAGATATTTGTTACATTCATGTTGACATTAGTTCTTTTGGATTTTTTTATATCTTTCTTGGAGTTCTCTTGTTTAGTCTCCTCAAGGTTACCATGATCCTTTATATCATGGTGTGTCGTGAATGATGAAACTTGGGACTTGTTTATGGTTTTATTTTCTTTTGTGTGTGGTCTAAATTTGTTCCTTGCACTTCCACATGTGATTCCAATAGTCACATGGTGCACTAGGTCATATCTCTTGCTTATGTTCTTCCAACATCATTTGCACCAAAGTCCTTTATGGATCTTGTGTGATGCCAGTCTAACAGTTTCTATTTGTCGTGTCATGTCCTATGCACTATTTATGCCACAACCTTGGCTCTTCATACCTTGGCTATTCACTGATGTTGCTAAATCAAAATAAGTGCTCACTACATGACAAGCCATTTGCAAGGGTACTCAAGATCCATGATCATTTTTCATCACCATTTCGCTTGCATTTTTATTCACCCATAATTCATCCTAACCTAGTTGCTTTTCCTAATTAAGCCTTTTACCCCCATCCTTGATTATGTCTTGGGGAGGTAAACTATCAGAGCATTTTCATTCTTATCTAGTCTATCTGCATAGTTATCTAATTTGCATATATGTTATATTATGACATTCTCAAGTTTTAATTGTGAGTGAACAATTGATTAACCCCACCACTCTTAGTTGTATTTACCTCCTTTTGGGCCTAACATCTTTGTCACATGATCCCCTATGGATGAGGTTCCCTCTCCTTGTACCTTCATGGATGCTCTACTCCTCCATATTGGTCCATGTACTAGATGGTGGTTGTGGTACCAATGTTGTCTTTGTCCTTGTCCTAGTACTTGTGGTTATGCTTGTGCACCCTGATCAATGTCCATCATGGTAACACATCCCTACCCACTATCTCTTCCATATATCTAGGTTACCTATACCCATGGTCTTCCTCCATCTCCCCCTCTATCTTACCTAGCTACTCTTTTCTTGAACACCCTTTGGTAAAGTGTTTCTACCTATCTTTGTACCCCCTCATAGGTGATGCTTCCTTTCTCTTCCTCCATAGTGCCACTACCACTGCTCTCCTCAAGCACTGAGCCAACTGGTATGCATCAACCTAGTGTCCTTGTATGTGCACCTCCCTCTTACACATCCATAGGGTAGGAATCCCTATCCTACACATATCTCTTGGTATCATCCTAACCCACCATATTGTATATGCTATAGTCACCCCTAGGTTTGTTGGCCTAACACATAGATCCTAGTCAGATGACCTTATCTCAATCCACTCCCTCATGATCCCTCTCCAATCTAGAGTCCATCCAAACTATCCAACCATCTCCCATATCCAACCAAGGCTCAAACATACACCTATTTATTGGTCTCTCAGTGCTACTGCTAGTGCCCGCGGAAAAATAAGTACTACTTGTAAGGACTACATTCATTCTCCTTCCCCTTGTCTATCTCCCTTTCCCCTTCTCTCTCTCTCTCTCAAATTCTCCCTCTCTCCTTCTCTCCCTCTCCCTTTTTTATCACCTTCTCCCTCTCTCCCTTTTTCTTGTTTTATATAGCGTGTACGCGCTATGAAAAAGTAAAGACTATCACTCTAGTCTTTAGTTTTACATAGCGCGTGCGTGCTATGAAAAACTAAAGACTATCACTCTAGTCTTAGTTTTACATAGCGCATGCACGCTATGAAAAAGTAAAGACGAGAGACTTTTAGTTTTGCATAGCGCGCTCGCGCTATGCAAAACTAAAAACAATGGTTAAATTGGCCATGAAACTTGTGATTGAGGCCCACTTTTGCTGTTTTTGTTTGATTTCTGCATCTTAGCCGACAAGTTTTCTTCTTTTCATGGTGCTAAGTGACAAAAAAACATATTTTGTCAATTTGCACTATTTTATTGTTTAAAAATCAACATCAAATTGCGAAGGTCAATCATTATCAGCGAAATTTATTGATTGAGGTAAGTTTTTTAGTTTTTTACATGTCAAATGTGAATAAAGAGTGTTTTGGTTTATAATTGGTATGATATATACTTGTTCAATGCATAATTTGATATAATTATAATAAATTTATATTATAATTTATCATATTGTAAGAGGTTTAAATTAGAATTTGACTTATTGTTTTACATTTATATTATATTTTTAAAATTGTAATCAATTCATATGTAGAAATCATCATCATGCCAAGGAAACGAGCAAAAAATTTAACATCGGAAGAGCATGAAAGAGACAAAGAGAAGAAAAGGGAAAGAATGAGACAACTTCGTGAACACAAAAAATTAGAAACCATACAAGAAGATTTGTCTTTGGATGAGGAACATGAAACATCAATACAATGTAAAAGAGAATTGGAATTGGAAACAAAAAGACAACGAATGAGAAACTTGCGTGCAACGAGACAATTGAATTATCAAAATGCGAGGACATCATCTATGAGTTCCCAAGTTGAAGAGACATCATCATCCAATGTTGGAGGCACACCAATGTATCATGTTGAAGGCACACCATTGTCTACTTCCGAAGGTGGAGGGACACCAATGTATCACGTTGAAGGCACATCATCGTCTACTTCCGAAGGTGGAGTCACACCAATGTGTCATGTTGAAGGCACACCCTTATATCATGTTGAAGGCACACCATTATCTACATCTGAAGGTGTAGCAACCACATCGTCTCATGTTGATGACACTCAAGATGGTACGCAATTCACACATAATGTTTCTGATGCTCCTAGAATTATTTATAGAAAGCCAAAATATTTGATTGATATTGATACTAACATTTTGCAAGCAATGCCTGACAAGATTCCCAAGCGTACTTGTCAAAGAAATGCTAATCGTATTTGGAGATCATTTTTTGAGAATTTAAACATGACAGGAAGATATCAACTATTTGTTGAAATGATGAGAAATCTTAAATTTAGGCCCATCATGAAGATTCTTGGGCTAAGAACAATGGATGAGTCTAGCGAAAAATCTATTGTAAAGAATCTAATGACTGCATATGAGAGTGTGGGTTCTACATCACACACGAAAGATAGTAATGTCACACATCGTGTACTTACATCAACAATAGTAAGTAATCAAATGAAGAAATCTTGACTCATTAGAAAGACAAGCAAAACATTGAAAATAAGTAGAAAGTCTCTAATGAGAGCCCTGAGAAGGCGTAAAAGAGTGGAAGATCCAAATAGCAATGAGTTATGGGCATTTTTCGGTAGACTACCGCGAAAAGATAAAGCAATTGTTGAAGCTTTGAAATCCTTGATTGAAGAATTTTGGAAGAATAATACACGGGTATCTCCTAATCAAAGAGATGTTGTAAGAAGGAGGATTGGTAGTCGAATTCGTGTTCCACATCCAAAATATTTTTTGGATTCAACTCAGACACAATTCTTTTCAAAATTTATGCTTTCGTATCCTCAAATTAAAATTAGTCAAAGATATTTTGAAATGTGTAAACCTTTTTATGTCAAGATAAATCACACATGCACAACTTGTTGTTGTAGGGTACATATTGAATTTTCTAACCATTTTGAAGTTTATAGGAATATATGTGTAGCTTTGCACTCTAACAATGTTTTGCAGGATTGTAACATAAATGTCCCACCTAGATCTTCAAGGGAATTAATATCTACCATTTTATGTGAAAGAGTGGATGGTCAACAATTTTATAAGCTCTCATGCTTGAATGGTACATGCATAGATTGCGGAGGTTTGCGACGTTTGCCAATTTGTCAACATATGGAGAGTACGCATGCAATCGGTAATGAAATAGTGGAATTTGGAAAATATAAGACCGTGACATACAATCTAAAAGATGGAAAAGAGGTTAAAAGATGTGATTTAGTAATTGAAAAAATTCCAGTGTATCAGTTCATGGACATTTTTTGTAAAAAAGTTATTTATGAGTATGCAAGGCATACACATAGAGCACGATGGTTAGATATGCAATTCAAGTTGTGCAAGGACACATTCCCACTTGAAACCATTGTTTCAGTTGTAGACTTTGCAGAGAACTACACACTACAACCACAAAATGAGGTGCAAGCAAAGTATTACAGCTCTCAACAGGTTGCTATATTTGTTCATATAGCATTCATGCATGCACCAGACAGTACAAAGCAGAACAGGAAGATATTGAGGGAGTATCATTTTTATATCAGCGATGATCGCTCACATTCTACAGAGTTTGTACATGGTTGCTTTCAACTATTTTATGGTCATTTGGCAAATAGGGGCATAAAATATCATCGACATATCATTTGGTCAGATAATTGTGCATCCCAATTCAAGAATTCGTGGATGTTTTATTGGTTGTGCAGGATGCATAAGATTACTGGAATTCAATATATGTGGAATTTCACAGAGGCCGGTCATGGAAAGGGAGAGCACGATGGCGCAGGTGCATGTATTAAAAGAGCTTTAGCACGTGAAGAATTAAAGTACATAGAGAAAGCAACATTGTCAGATGCGAGATGTATTGTCCAATGGTGTAATGCTACAATGGGTCCAGGTAATGAAGGTGAGTCTATGGTTCGTAGATTTTTTTGGTTTATGGATGAAACTAACATTGCACCATATGAGGATTGTTGTACATTGACAGGATCGAGTGAGCTACACTCTTTTAGAAGTTGTAATGCAGGTTCATGGAGTATCCACACACGACATATGGTGTGCTTTTGTTCATCATGTGTAGATGAAGATTGGGATGGGTGTGAGTCAAAGGAATGGGTTGACGAATGGTATACACATAGTTTGAGTCCACTTGCCTCCTATCATCCCCATGAATCACTACAACCGACAAAAATGGAATCATCCATTGACTTTGATCACTTATCTGATCTAGTACAACCAGGTCAGTATTTTCCACATACAAATAATCTCAAATTTAGTACTTTATCATAAATATTTAGTAAACTAATGTCCTCATTATGTTTATATCATTACAGGCCATGTTTTTGTTGTTATTGCACCTGAAGACAATGAAGAAGGGACAGATTATTATTTGTGTCATTGTGTAGAGGCAAAAAAGAAACTGGATCACTCAATTATCGATGGTGAAGAATTGGAATACCCTATAGGAGTAGTGGTTGTAACTGGTACATGGCTTAGACGGTATGCTATGAAGAACCCTAGGTTGTGGTTGTTTGAGGATTGGGAGATACACAGAAAGATTCTTCATTATTCAAACCTCGTCATTGCATCAAATGTCCACTTAATCAGATATGGGGGAAGACTACAAAATAAAACTCTTTGGAAGGTTCTTGAGTCAGACCACGAGGCAATACTTGAGACAATCAAGGGTAGGGCAGACCCAATTGGTACATTGGACTAAATGGAGATACAAAATATCGTAACATGTAAAATTTATATAGCATTGTAAATTGGGTGGATTGTAAATTGCTCATGCATTACCCCGTATGTATAATGAGAAGTTTGTAGCATGTAATAACCATCCTTTACTTCATTCTCTCCTTTCATACCATCTTGATGCAGAGCTCTCCACTATCACCTTAAATACGCTAACTAAACTTGAGGATTCAACAAGTAACTTGGAATCAACTCAAGGAATTAGTCCTATTCAAAGATCAAATGGAGTTCTCTGACTTTTTGACTAGGCCAATTATGGTGCAGGGCACCCTCCACTAGTAGAAATTTGTGTTACTTTGTTAGTGTTTGTAATAAATAGGATGGATATCTATAGATCATCCTAATTTTGGTTTGGAATCCTAATGTGTGATCAAGGACCTTTTGGCAAAGTTATAAGCCTAAGATACCTTAGGTCACAGGGTTCACCTAGATAGTGACAAATTGCTAGGTTAGATTTGTGAGGTTTTAAAGGTTAATTAGCCTAGGAAATTGGTGTGCAAGTCTAGTTTGCTATGCTATGGTTGTAAAAGGAATAAACCAATAGTTGTTTCAGAGTCCTTAGGTCATATGGGGACCATCTACATGCTTGGGAGTGGTCAGAAAGTCCACTGGTGAAGAGTTCTAACTAAAGGCCAGGTTTAGGCGTAGAAAATTGGCGTGCAGGTCTAGTTTGCTATGGTATGGTTGTAAATGGAACAAACCAAAAGTTTTTTCAGAGTCCTTAGGTCATATGAGGACCATCTACATGTTTTGGAGTGGTCAGGAAGTCCACTAGTGAAGATTTCTAACTAAAGGCTAGGTTTAGGCCTAGGAAATTGGTGTGCAAGTCTAGTTTGATATGGTATGGTTGTAAAAGTAACAAACCAAGAGTTGTTTCAGAGTTCTTAGGTCATATGAGGACCATATACATGTTTGGAAGTGGTCAGGAAATCCATTGGTGAAGAGTTCTAACTAAACGCTAGGTTTAGGCCTAGGAAATTGGCGTGCAGGTCTAGTTTGCTATGGGATGATTGTAAAGGGAACAAACCAAGAGTTGTTTCAGAGTCCTTAGGTCATATGAGGACCATCTGGATGCTTGGGAGTGGTCAGGAAGTTCACTGGTGAAGAGTTCTAACTAAAGGCCAGGTTTAGGCGTAGGAAATTGGCGTGCAGTTCTAGTTTGCTATGGTATGGTTGTAAAGGGAACAAATCAAGACTTGTTTCAGACTCCTTAGGTCATATGAGGACCATCTACATGCTTGGGAGTGGTCAGGAAGTCCACTGGTGAAGAGTTCTAACTAAAGGCTAGGTTTAGGCCTAAGAAATTGGTGTGCAGGTCTAGTTTGATATGGTATGGTTGTAAAAGTAACAAACTAAGAGTTGTTTCAGAGTTCTTAGGTCATATGAGGACCATCTACATGCTTTGGAGTGGTCAGAAAGTCCATTGGTGAAGAGTTTCAGCAATAAGTCACTTTTAGACCTAGTTTCCCTAAAGCCAAAAAGATATTGAACTTTGATTAAGTGTCTAACTTTGCAAAGGGAGTTTATTGGGATAAAAACTCACTTAATTAATTTTTTTACACCATCCTAAGAGATTGGGAATACCCATAAGTCATTACAGGTGATTGGTGAATTGTGGGAGTCAAGTGAAGGGCACACTACTTTTCGACTATCACCTCTACATTAAATTAGGTCTGTGTCCAAGGTGAGTGTTAGGTTGTGCTGGAGTGGAGTTGGAAAATAAGGCTTTGGGATGTTAAATAACTTCCAAATGAGTGTCTAAAAATATCCTAATTATGTCAAGATACCAAGTTGTGAATAAGTTAGAGTGAAAAATTGAGGTTGAGAAGGCTACAAGGAAAAGTGCGTGCAAGTCTAGTTCACTATAGTACGGTCTTAATGGGAATGAACCAGTTGTTATTTCAGAGGCCTTAGGTCAAATGAGGACCATTTACATGCTTTGGATTGGTCAGGAAGTCCATTGGTGAAGAGTTTCAGCAATAAGTCACTTTTAGGCCTAGTTTCCCTAAAGCCAAAAAGACATTGAACTTTGATTAAGTGTTTAACTTTGCGAAGGGAGTTTATTGGGATAGAAACTCACTTAATTGATTGTGTTACACCATCCTAAGAGATTTAGAATACCCTTAAGTCATTACAGGTGATTGGTGAATTGTGGGACTCAAGTGAAGGGCACACTACTTTTCGGCTGTCACCTCTGCATTAAATTAGGTCTGTCTCCAAGGTGAGTGTTAGGTGGTGTTAGAGTGGAGTTGGAAAACAAAACTTTGGGATCTTAAATAACTTCTAAATGGGTGTCTAAAAATATCTTGATTGTGTCAAGATACCAAGTTGTGAAGAAGTTAGAGTGGAAAATCGAAGTTGAGAAGGCTATAAGAAAATTGTCGTACAGGTCTAGTTTGCTATGGTATGGTTGTAAAGGGAACAAACCAAGAGTTATTTCAGAGTCCTTAGGTCATATGAGGACCATCTACATGCTTGGGAGTGGTCAAGAAGTCCACTAGTGAAGAGTTCTATTTAAAAGCTAGGTTTAGGCATAAGAAATTGGCGTGCAGGTCTAGTTTGCTATGGTATGGTCGTAAAAGGAACAAACCAATAGTTGTTTCAGAGTCCTTAGGTCATATAAGGACCATCTACATGCTTGAAAGTGGTCAGGAAGTCCACTAGTGAAGAGTTCTAACTAAAGGCTAAGTTTAGGCCTAAAAAATTGGCGTACAGGTCTAGTTTGCTATGGTATGGTTGTAAATGGAACAAACCAAGAGTTGTTTCAGAGTCCTTAGGTCATATGAGGACCATCTATATGCTTGGGAGTGGTCAGAAAGTCCATTCGTGAAGAGTTATAACTAAAGGTCAGGTTTAGGCGTAGGAAATTAGCGTGCAGGTCTAGTTTGCTATGGTATGGTTGTAAAGGAAAAAAATTAAGAGTTTTTTTAGAGTTATTAAGTCATATGAGGACCATCTACATGCTTAGGAGTGGTCAGGAAGTCCATTGGTGAAAAGTTCTAACTAAACGCTAGGTTTAGGCTTAGGAAATTGGTGTGCAGGTCTAGTTTGTGATGGGATGATTCTCAAGGAAACAAACCAAGAGTTATTTCAGATTCCTTAGGTCATATGAGGACCATTTTCATGCTTTGGAGTGGTCAGGAAGTCCACTTGTGAAAAGTTCTAACTAAAGACTAGGTTTAGGCCTAGGAAATTGGCGTGCAGGTCTAGTTTTCTATGGGATGATTGTAAAGGGAATAAACCAAGAGTTGTTTCAGAGTCCTTAGTTCATATGAGGACCATCTACATGCTTGGGAGTGGTCAGGAAGTCCACTGGTGAAGATTTCTAACTAAAGACTAGGTTTAGGCCTAAGAAATTAGCGTACAGGTCTAGTTTGCTATGGTATGGTTGTAAAAGGAACAAACCAAGAGTTGTTTCAGAGTCCTTAGGTCATATGAGGACCATCTACATACTTGGGAGTGGTCAGGAAGTCCACTGGTGAAGAGTTCTAACTAAAGGCTAGGTTTAGGCCTAGGAAATTGGCGTGCAGGTCTAGTTTGATATGGTATGGTTGTAAAAGTAACAAACTAAGAGTGTTTTCAGAGTTCTTAGGTCATATGAGGACCATCTACATGCTTTGGAGTGGTCAGGAAGTCCATTGGTGAAGAGTTTCAGCAATAAGTCACTTTTAGGCCTAGTTTCCCTAAAGCCAAAAAGATATTGAACTTTGATTAAGTGTCTAACTTTGAAAAGGGAGTTTATTGGGATAGAAACTCACTTAATTGACTGTGTTACACCATCTTAAGAGATTAGGAATACCCATAAGTCATTACAGGTGATTGGTGAATTGTGGGAGTCAAGTGAAGGGCACACTACTTTTCGGTTGTCACCTCTGCATTAAATTAGGTCTGTGTCCAAGGTGAGTGTTAGGTTGTGCTAGAGTGGAGCTAGAAAATAAGGCTTTGGGATGTTAAATAACTTCCAAATGGGTGTCTAAAAATATCCTGATTGTGTCAAGATACCAAGTTGTCAATAAGTTAGAGTGAAAAATCAAGGTTGAGAAGACTACAAGGAAAAGTGCGTGCAAGTCTAGTTCACTATAGTACGGTATTAATGGAAATGAATCAGTTGTTATTTTAGAGGCCTTAGGTCAAATGAGGACTATTTACATGCTTGGGATTGGTCAGGAAGTCCACTGGTGAAGAGTTTCAGTAATAAGTCACTTTTAAGCCTAGTTTCCTTAAAGCCAAAAAGACATTGAACTTTGATTAAGTGTCTAACTTTGCGAAGGGAGTTTATTGGGATAGAAACTCACTTAATTGATTGTGTTACACCATCCTAAGAGATTGAGAATACCCTTAAGTCATTACAGGTGATTGGTGAATTGTGGGAGTCAAGTGAAGGACACTACTTTTCGGCTGTCACCTCTACATTAAATTAGGTATGTGTCCAAGGTGAGTGTTAGGTTGTGCTGTAGTGGAGTTAGAAAAAAAAGGCTTTGGGATGTTAAATAAATTCCAAATGGGTGTCTAAAAATATCCTGATTGTGTCAAGATACCAAGTTGTGAATAAGTTATAGTGGAAAATCGAGGTTGAGAAGGCGACAAGGAAAAGTGCATGCAAGTCTAGTTCACTATGGTACGGTCTTGATGGAAATGAAACAGTTGTTATTTCAGAGGCCTTAGGTCAAATGAGGACCATTTACATGCTTGGGATTGGCAAGGAAGTCCACTGGTGAAGAGTTTCAGCAATAAGTCACTTTTAGGCCTAGTTTTCCTAAAGCCAAAAAGACATTGAACTTTGATTAAGTGTCTAACTTTGCGAAGGGATTTTATTGGGATAGAAACTCACTTAATTGATTGTGTTACACCATCCTAAGAGATTGAGAATACCCTTAAGTCATTACAGGTGATTGGTGAATTGTGGGACTCAAGTGAAGGGCACACTACTTTTCGGCTGTCACCTCTGCATTAAATTAGGTCTGTCTCCAAGGTGAGTGTTAGGTGGTGTTGGAGTGGAGTTGGAAAACAAGGCTTTGAGATCTTAAATAACTTCTAAATGGGTGTCTAAAAATATCTTGATTGTGTCAAGATACCAAGTTGTGAAGAAGTTAGAGTGGAAAATCAAAGTTGAGAAGGCTACAAGAAAATTAGCGTGCAGGTCTAGTTTGCTATGGTATGGTTGTAAAGGGAACAAACCAAGAGTTGTTTCAGAGTCTTTAGGTCATATGAGGACCATCTACATGCTTGGGAGTGGTCAAGAAGTCCACTGGTGAAGAGTTCTATTTAAAAGCTAGGTTTAGGCACAGGAAATTAGCGTGCAGGTCTAGTTTGCTATGGTATGGTCATAAAGGGAACAAACCAACAGTTGTTTCAGAGTCCTTAGGTCATATGAGGACCATCTACATGCTTGGGAGTGGTCAGGAAGTCCACTGGTGAATATTTCTAACTAAAAGCTAGGTTTAGGCCTAGAAAATTGGCGTGTAGGTCTAGTTTGCTATGGTATGGTTGTAAAGGAAAAAAAACAAGAGTTTTTCAAAGTCCTTAAGTCATATGAGGACCATCTACATGCTTAGGAGTGGTCAGGAATTCCACTGGTGAAGAGTTCTAACTAAAGGCTAGGTTGAGGCTTAGGAAATTGGTGTGCAGGTCTAGTTTGCTATGGGATGATTGTAAAGGGAATAAACCAAGAGTTTTTTCAGAGTCCTTAGGTCATATGAGGACCATCTGGATGCTTGGGAGTGGTCAGGAAGTCCACTGGTGAAGAGTTCTAACTAAAGGCCAGGTTTAGGCTTAGGAAATTGGTGTGCAGGTCTAGTTTGCGATGGGATGATTTTAAAGGAAACAAACCAAGAGTTGTTTCAGAGTCCTTAGGTCATATGAGGACCATCTACATGTTTGGAAGTGGTCAGGAAATTCACTGGTGAAGAGTTCTAACTAAACGCTAGGTTTAGGCCTAGGAAATTAGCGTGCAGGTCTAGTTTGCTATGGGATGATTGTAAAGGGAATGAACCAAGAGTTGTTTTAGAGTCCTTAGGTCATATGAGGACCATCTGGATGCTTGGGAGTGGTCAGGAAGTCCGCTGGTGAAGAGTTCTAACTAAAGGCCAGGTTTAGGCGTAGGAAATTGGCGTGCAGTTTTAGTTTGCTATGGTATGGTTGTAAAGGGAACAAACTAAGACTTGTTTCAGACTCCTTAGGTCATATGAGGACCATCTACATGCTTGGGAGTGTTTAGGAAGTCCACTAGTGAAGATTTCTAACTAAAGGCTAGGTTTAGGCCTAGGAAATTGACGTGCAGGTCTAGTTTGCTATGTTATGGTTGTAAAAGGAACAAACTAAGAGTTGTTTCAGAGTCCTTAGGTCATATGAGGACCATCTACATGCTTTAGAGTGGTCAGGAAGTCCACTGGTAAAGAGTTCTAACTAAAGGCTAGGTTTAGGCCTAGTGTCCCTAAAGCCAAAACGGTATTGAAGTTTGATTGTTTTGGGTTTGGAACATAATTGTAGGTGATATAATAACATCATAACATCATTTTTCATCTATATTGAATGATTATATAATCTGTTTTGCTTCAAATTTGGAAAGTTGCTGTAGGTGGTCATTTTGGTGCATTGAAATAACTCTATTTTAGTTTTTTTGATGATATAATGGGCCATTCAATGAATTTAAATAATTTTTTTCATTGAATGGACCCTATGTAACATATGTATGATGTTACTAACCATTTGGATGCAGGATAAGTTGTTTTAGTGGGTGTACACCATGACGAAGAGTGGGAAAATGATACAAAATTGATGCCACAAGTGTAGCAGCAAAGGATCCGCCTTAACAAGGGTATAATTTTATTTGAAATAGCAGAAGTATATGTCAAATGAAAGGTGAATCCACAAGGAGTTCTGGAAATGAGTTTTGAGTTGTTTTTAATAAGGCCCTAGTTTTGAAGGCCTAGAGGGAGCAATTTGGGGCTTTTGGGTATAGAAAGCCTATAGGATCCAATTGACTTCAAATTTCTCTAATTGGGACCATATTAGCACTTTGTGAAAAGTGGCAAGGTTGGGTGTTAAGTTTTTAATAGGGTTCTTTTGTAAAAGTGACCTATTACGTCTAGGAAGGAAAGTGGAGTAGCATTTTTTGGGGGTTGTGTTCCAAATTAACCCTACCTAATTCTGAGATATGTTTTGTAAAACCATAAAAGGTATCTGAATATGTAATTTATTTTGGAAGTGTTTTGGGAAAACTAAAAGTTATTTGGGAAAAACTCGCTAGTTAAGACTACAAGGATAAAGAGCCTAGAGTGTGGATTGAGGGTAAGATCTTGGAGTAGGACTTCAAGAACCACTTGAACATTGTTAGATTCATATTTTAAGCCATATTGAATCCCTATAATAGTAAGGTAGTTGGGAGAAGTCAGATTGATAGGTTAGTGGCATATTGGCACTTGGGGCCACTTGGGTAAGGAACACCTTTGAAGAAACCAAGAAAACTTTATTTATAAAATAACCCCAATCTAACCTACCTATTTGCATCAAATTTTCAACCAAGCTATAAACAAATTGTTGAAGCATTAGTATCTTGATTTGTTAGAATTTCTTTAAAAAATTATCATTGCAAGAACAAGAGCCACTTAGGCTTCTTACATATTATATTTATACATTTATGCATTCATTTCATTACTTTTGTTATTATTACAGTTAAGGAATTGACTTTTATTGAGGACAGTGACTGGCATTTGTAACAGAGTTAGCAAGTTAAACATACAAGCATAACTATAAGACATGGGAAATTTACAAAGCAAAGACATGAACATAAACATAATTTAGTATACATCAAAACACCAAACACATGAATTGCATACCTAAAACATAAAAAATATATATTCGTAGGGCATGAAGTCAAATATATATGTCCAATAATGTCATACATTGAATATATTCAGTAAAACTGGCTTCCTCAAAGCCAAATGGATGTACAACGTATCACTGATACAATATACAAAAAATATGTCCACTAATGCCATATAGGCATACAATCCATATCCCTAATCTAGTCCTTTCCCGCTAGGGGAAGAAAATAAATCCTGAGCTGTCTTCAATCGTCACGTCGATGGAGATGCAGTGGATGCCGTAGTCTTCCGAGTGCGCTCACTCGTCCTCCTATCTAGACTCTTCTGTAGCTCGACCTAATAAAAAATAAAATTAGATGGAGATAACTAATATACATCAAAATTGAATTATACAATGACATAAAATTGAATATTGGCTTACCGCTAGCAGATAGTCACTATGTTCATCCACCGAAGGCGCATGCTAGCGATCTGGAGTCATAAGTCCCTACAACAATGATCAAAATAATAATTAAAATACATACATGGATATCATTATAAAATTCAATACAAACTATTAAAATAACAATTAAAGTTAAGTGATCTCTTTCATACCTCAGTCAGTGCTTCAGAACTAGCTACTGCTGCAGCTACTCCTCGATCCAAAGTATCACAGACAGAAGGAGGAGTCTTTGATGTCAAAAGCTGAAAATGAAACAAAAAAATTAAATTATGTAGTTATCAAGATTACATATATTTTTTACAACCCTACTAATGAGTAAATGATACCTCTGTGAAGGTTCCACCGCGTCCTCCGGTGTGTGGCGGTGAAGTGTAAAAGGGGACATTAGGATCATTGCCACTTCCACCGCCACCATCACTATCACTGACACTCTTGCCCTAAATTTTCATCATAAACAATAGATACTACAAATTAAATAGTTATTCTTTTATAAATGAAATATGATCAAAGCAATTTCATGAACTTGGAAATATTTACCTGTGTGTCAATGCCAAATGTCGTATTTAGAAAGCTATCGGTCATAAATCTAGGATCATCTTCCTCTCTCTCACCCGTACCATATGTGCACAAGCATCCACATGACCGACAAATATGGCCCCTCGAGGATTGACCATGGTCACCCTCAACTAAAGGAGTGGCACACTGAATGAGAGTCTGTGTCAGAGCACTAATTGTGCCTAGTGTGTCTGTCTCTACATGTTCCTTCACAGCAGAAGGAATACTAACATGATCTGCCTGTGGCTTGCCAATAACAGGCCTAGGTGCATTAGGGTCACGATGTGCCCCTTCTCGATCAAATGATGACCCCCCTCCTCTACCCTGAGAATCTAGAATGTCAAAATAATTTGGCACCTCTTTGAGTACAAACTCACAATAGAGTTTCCTTAAGAAATATATAGGAACTTCATGATTGTTACAAGGAGGCGCATCAAAGACCATCCACCATCTATCCTAAAAATTGTTTTTAATGTCTTCATTTGTGCACCAATGAATTGGGAACCTCTTTGTTGTAGTTCTAAGAGTATTTGCGTCCCCTGGTTTTTTAAATAGCAAACAAATGTCATCTTTTGTGATTTTTTTCTTCTTTATGTCGGCATAAGATAATTTATTTGCATAATATCTTTTTTGTTCTTCTCTTTTATCCTGCCATATATTAAGTTGCCCACTAACCGCGCTTACGTGGGTCAAGATTATTTCTAATGATTTTGCAAGACTTTCCCGTCCCGGATTTGTACCTCTAGAATCTTTTAACCTACTAATTAAAGATTCTAATTCTTTTTGCCCTTTTTCAATTTGGTTCATCAAATTTTCTTGGGTTTCAGGAGGAGGTTTCTCAATTGTTGGAGGAGGCAATTCAGGTTCATTTTGTTCTTCATGAGGAGATGGAGGGTTTGGAGGAGTGTTTGGTGGAGGGAGATTATTTCTTCCTGAAAATTAAAAAAATTACATTTTAAAATCTTCACTATACAAAGAATTTAAACAAAAATAAATTAAAGCAAAATAAATTGCAAAAAAACTAAAATTTTAAAACAAATAAGAGGCATAAGTTGTAGAAACACTTACCTCTTCTTCTCAATCGACTTCGTTGATGCGGTGGAGCCATTTGATCAATGGATGAAGGAAAATAATAGCAGCAGGTGGAAGGTGTGCGTGCTTTGGGAGGTTTTCTTCACTGCACACGTGGGTTTGAGAAAGCAAAATGAGTTTTGGGCTTTCTCAAACCCGCGTTTGCCATTTATATTGGCTTTTTCAAAGCGCGTGCGCGCTATAGCGCGCACGCGCTTTGTTTTGGATTGCCCAAGCCTAAGGCTTGGGCAACCCAAGCCATAGGGCATGCGCGCTATAGCGCGCATGCACTATGTGCGATGGGGGGCCAAAAAGAAAAGTGGCATCTTTTTGGTCCCCCATCTTTGTACATATACCCGCATGTTTTTCTTTTTAGCTTGCCTGCCATTTTTGTAGGATGCATGTTTTGCTTTTTAGATTTCATGTCATTTATGTAGGATGCATGTTTTATTTTTAGGTTGCATGTCATTTCTATAGGATGTATGTTTTTCTTTTTAGATTTCATGTCATTTCTGTAGGATGCATATTTTTCTTTGTAGATTGCATGTCATTTATGTAGGTTGCGTATTTTGATTTTTAGATTGCATGTCATTTCTGTAGGATGCATGTTTTTATTTTTAGATTGCATGTCAATTCTATAGGTTACATGTTTTTCTTTTTAGATTGCATGTCATTTCTATAGGTTGCATGATTTTTCTTTTTAGCTTGCATGTCATTTTTGTAGATTGCATGTTTTTCTTTTTAGATTGCATGTCATTTCTGTAGATTGCATGTATTTTTGCATTTTAAATTGATAAAATAGCAAGATTTGCACTATTTCCTAGGTTTTGATTGGATTTCACTAATGCTGACAGGTTGATTGTTTTTTGTCTCTCTATATTTTCAATAGCTTAACGCATTTGTGCAAGTCATTTCATCAAAGACATTCACAAAAATTCTTGACTTTTTGTACAAGACATGTGTTAGAGAGATAAAAACCAAGACTGTTGATTTTATTTCATGTAAGTTGCTTAAGGAAAAAAAATTGAACTTTGTGTTTTCATTAATTCTTTTCTAGGAACCTCACATGCAAGACTTCTTAAAATAAACAACTATTTGATGTGTTTGAGAATAGCGAAAAGGTAGGAAATTATGCTCTTTTCCCCTTTGAGGGAAAATAAAAAATCTAGACTCTCGTAGCTTTTCTATTTATTTCATGCATACCTTTTAAATGGGCATGTCCAAGTGGGAAAAGGTACTCACCCTTGGAGAATGACCCACATGAGCATGAGGTGTAAGCCACACCACTCCAACTCATGTTAAACAAATTGCTTCTTGGGAACAAAGCCTCAAAATTTGAATACCATTCAAGCTTATACTTGGCTCTCTCCTAACACATGATAGGGCCCTAGGGTCTCAATCACATTTACGTGACTACTTGTTCCAAGGTTCTTTGTGGGGCTATAGGCCTAAATCGTGCTTATGTGGACACAAATAGTGTATTCAAATAGAGACCCTTACTAGACTCCATAGATTAGAAGCCTACCCGATTCACCCCCAAAAGTGGGATAATCTAAGTGCAAGGGAAATAGTAACTCCCCCAAGACACTCATCATATCATACCCCAATTACTATTTGGAGTTGGATAATATGACATAATTAAACCCATTACGAGGTTGGTGGTGGTTGTATTCTAATTAGTTATTGGGTGTGTACCTAAGTCAACGAGCAAGGATTTTCTCACTTAGCCAATTGACCATAGGGCTTAGAAAGTGTTGCTATCATTGAGTCTTTTCACATGTGTGTTTTCTATGCTTGTACACTTTGAACATTTGACAATCAAATATTGAAAAAAAAGTTGAAAACTGAATGATAAAAATGGAAAAAAAATGAAAACCTTAACAGTCAGTTGGTAAAAATCCAAAATCTTGTCAATCTTTTCTAGACCTCTGGTTAGATTTTATCATGTATTCTACAATTCTACCTTCAGAATGATGATTTTTTCATAGAAATATTTAATCGTAATCAATTGATAGTATGATCTCTACTATTATGAGTATGACTTGTTGGTTTAGTACTTTAATCAGTTCCATCATCATCAATACACTCTTCCTTATATGTTGTCCTTTTTCAAGTTGTGGGTGCATTATCATCCAGGTTTGTTAACCTCGACTTGAATGTGAGTCACTTGCATCTCTTTCTTGATTGGATGTTACCTTTTTGTCATTATCATTTACCTTGGACTTGTTCAACACATCCATTTTTTTTACTTCAACACCTGTCATACGATTAAGTGATTCATGTCTATACAAACTAGAGGCTCTCAGACAATTTCTAGAAGAAGAGAAATGACATCTTACACTTGAAGAAAACCCTCTTTTCATGG
This sequence comes from Chamaecyparis obtusa, assembly GCA_027943335.1. Taxonomy (NCBI): domain Eukaryota; kingdom Viridiplantae; phylum Streptophyta; class Pinopsida; order Cupressales; family Cupressaceae; genus Chamaecyparis; species Chamaecyparis obtusa. The sequence continues at coordinate 943,479 of BSBK01001709.1, forward strand.
AGCAACCAGAAACTTCAAGGAAATTAATCCCTCATCGAGATAAATCATCTAACTAAAAAATTTCTAGAAAAAGAAAAGAGCATGAAGGTTATAGACATAGATATCACAACGTTAGTACCCTGGCTACTGATAGTGAGCACTCCTCGAGTGACTCTGAACCTGATGAGGCTAGTATTTCCAAATGTAAAGGTGACAAATAATTTCTCAAAATGATGAAAACTATCATGGCTCAAGAGAAAGAACAATACTTCCTTGAATTAGCACAACAAGGAGCACAACTTCCTCCTCAATACAAAGTTGAAGACATCATCGCTAAAGATGAAGAAACTCCTTTAACATTGGTAAGGAAAAAACTGCAAGCCTTACAAGTGGAATTACAAGAAATGAAAAAGGAAAAGGAGAAAAAAATCATGAAATATTCCCTATACACCCTTTGTCCATTTCCTTTTGATAAAGATTTGTACTTATCTCTATCCCCACATGGAGTTGAGATCCCAAAATTTGACAAGTATCTTGGTCAAACTGATCTACAGGATCACGTCTGGGAGTTTTTTTCTCTGAGCATGAGTCATTAGGAAACTCTGAAATCATCAAGGAGAAGGAGGACATGATTAAGGATGATATAACTTAGAAGGATGAGTTCACTCATTTACAAAATCTTAGCATCATGTGAATGGAGGAACTCTATGAGTTCAATGAGGAAGAATCAATCAAGATCATCCTTATCAGAGTCCATGATCAATCTCTATGGTTACGAGAGTAGGATATTAAGATTTCCAACTAGTTGATTCATGATGTGACTGGATTGGATAATATTGGCATTATCCCTAATGTGGAAAAGAACATGAAGAAATAGGTAGAAACCCTAGCTCACTCTAAGTGGGATAAGAGGGCAATGAAAATTGATGACATCTTTCAGCAAGATGTGAGATTGATTTCAATCATTTTGGGTTACAAACTTCACTACAACAAAAGACCTAACTTTGTCTTCATGGGTGTAATCATGATGACATATAAAATGGCAAAAGAAAATGTTCAATACAACTTATGCAAAGTAATGAGACAAAAATTCTTGGAGAATGTAAAATAGATCAAGCGAGACAAATTAAAATCATTTAGGTTTGGATCAATCCTGATACATATCTACATTCATATTGTACACAAGTTTCTTGGAATGCATCCTAGGACATGGAAAGACAATGTACCCACAAGTATTCAAGTGAGTAATAGTTATATAAGACAAATAGTAAATGGGTAGATGGAGAACTCTTTGGAATGTTTAAAATTCTTCAAAGGGAGATGATGGAAAGAAAGAGTATTTCTTATGCAATGGTTGAGAAGTACAAAGATATAATCTATTTCATGGTTGAAACTGATTGTGTATGTTTCAAAGTAGTCAAACCAAGAAAGAAATAGAGTTATCCTATAGTTTATGAAGTCAGTATAGAAGTTCTTACTATGAAAATAAAATATGTTCTATCTTCTAAGATTGATTCTAATGAAGAAAGATGGGGCACTTATGAAGAAAAATATGCCAAAATCAGAGATGAACAAACTAGGGCAATAAGAAAAAGAAATATTGAGAAAATAATTGACAATATTGCAGAGAAGGCAAGTATAAGCCAAGAAGAGATGAAAGAAGTAAGAAAGAAGAGAGAAGAAAGAGCTTCTAGGTTGGTGAGCACTGCTCCTGCAACCCTTCCATCTCTTGAAGCTATAGAGGTTGTTGATTCACCTCCTACTATGGTCGCTATACCTGATACCACTCCTTCACCACCTAAAAGGTCATTGAAGAGAACTTGCATGACTGAACCTGAGAAGGCAGTAGATATTCCTATAAGGGGAAAAAGATCATCTAAACATAATTCACCCCCAAAAAGATAGAGTACAAGTGTGGAAAACAAAGAAGAAAAGAAGGTTGAAGATGAGAAATTAGAGAAGGAAACCAAAATGGTAGCACAAGACAATCTAGCTGAGAGACAACTTTGGAAACTTGACCTGAAAATGTTGGCAAAGAGGATAGTTGGTCAAGGAAAGTTAAATTAATTACCTAGATAGTATGAGAGGTATGATTAAAATGATAAAATTCTAATTGAAGATATTTTCATTAATCACATGTTAGTATTTAAAAAGAATTTACTGGAACTCAAAGGTAGTATTCCTAGGGATTTATATGACAAACTAGAAGTAAGGAAGCAATTAACACTTATAGAAGATAAACAGATAAGGGAAAAGGCCATAGAAGATATGCTACCGGTTGTTTCATTTGATGAGCATGAAAAAATAATCAAAGCCATTAAACCTTTGCTTAGAGTATAAAAAAAAGATTGATAAAGATCATGGGGAAAAGGTATGATGAAGCAATAGAGGAAACTAACAAGGCTATTGATAAAGTATTGATGGAAGTTGAACCAAAAAATTCTTCACCTCCTAACCCCAAGGCTAATAAGCCCAAAACCATTCTGAAAGGAGAGTCCTCTAAATCTGCACAAGTACACATTAAATCACATAAGGATGAAAGCAAAAATAATCAGCTCTATAGTACAGTTAAACAACCAAAATTCTTTGTAGCAGGTGTGCCTGTGACTTTGGACACCTCGCAGGATATTGGTGACCCTTTTCAAGGAAATATTGACATTGTTACTAAGGTAGATGGGAGAAATAAACTAAGTATAGTCAATACAGGTCTTGGCACATTGATTGGGGAGAAATGGAAGCAACTACTAAGGAAGAAGATCAAGACAATAAGGATGAAATCAAAGAAAGTATGGATGTGGTAAAGAAGGAAGTTGAAGTTGTGCAAGAAATCAATGTATCTATTCCCATCTCTTCAACTCTATTATTGGAAAGTGATAGTAAACCTCTAAATACTAATGTTGATGGCATGGATGAGGATTAATTGAGGAAGTTCTCATTCATAAAATTTTATAAGGCTAAGGAGAGATCAGAATAGAGGATAGATAAAAAGACAAAGGTATTGGATAGGGCGATAGATAGAATCAACAATATCTGACCCATATCTTTTACCTTTTAGGGAAATGATGCAATGGATAACCTGAACAAAGTCCTTGATGACTTTGATGCTCACTTTACTTCCTTGGAGAAAGCTGCAACTATGAAAGTTGAGAGAGAATACATGGTGAAGAAGCTTTATGAGCTATGTAAATCATTAAAGTGCGATGTTAGTATATTGGACACCACTATTTTTGGTATTAGGTCTTGGTGTGATGTCAATCAATAAAGAATGTGGTGGATATAATCCACAATGATGAAATGAAATTGGATGAATTGGAAAATAATTGTGGGTCCTCCCCACAATCTATTATAGATATGGAAAAGGAAGTATCCAAGTTATTGGATAAAATCAGTGTGTTAGAGATAGAAAAATCAAGAGTGCTAGGGAGATTTTCTATGTTGAGGAGTATGCTTACTCCTAAACTGTCTATTTTGGAGACACATCTTGAGGACATGGATACAAAAAAGAAGTCCCTTGATGGAGATCTACCTATAGTACTAAAAAATCTTGAGATCTCATCAGTTTCTTTAAATAGACTTATACATGTTGGTCAGAACCCAAAGAAGACATGGGCAACAGATGTAAAGATCTTGGAAACCTCTTTCCAAGATATACTTTATATGGTTGAATTTTTGGTGAGCATCTCTACATTTTTGAATTGTATATAGCTACATTTTTTTAGTATACCTTTGTCATTGATGAAAAAGGGGGAGTAATAAGTGTGAAAAATGTAGAGATAAATATATTAGAGATGTATAGATAGTAGTTTGGTATTGGGCACTTAGTCATTTTTCACTAAGTGTTTACATCAAGGCCAAAGGGGGAGATTATTGGCATAATAGGTATATCATATATGTTTTCATTTATGGAAACACTACTTATTAGCATGATCACTTGGAGAACAGACCAATTTTGGATATTTTGTTTGGAAAAATGACCAAGTCTAGGAAACAATGGATAGGGTATAGTTGTATAGTTTTTCCTAGCGCACACAATATGTGAAGAACTAAGTCTTGTGAGCTTAGAGGAATGTTCTATGATATGTATTAGACATTCTGGTAAGGCCACTTATATTTTGGAGTTGACTGGAGAGAGTTATAGATTGATAAAGTTATCCGAAGACATATACCAGTATAACAAGGCAAATGAGTGGTCGTGATGTTTAAGGGAGCAAAATTTGGATTCCATAGGTGCTACCTTGTATTTTGTTTGGGTCCTACCCTATATTTGTGGATGTATGATCACCAACTATGTATATACTATTTAATTATGTGTTGGACATATTTTATGATGTATTTGTGAGCTGACTGGAAATGTTATGAGATAGAGTATATATATGAACAAGTTTTGAGATGCGAAGAAATGTAAGGTGATGATAAGATGAATTGGGATGTTAGAATAATGTAGAGGATGTTGTGAGCTATAGTTGGAACTAATTAAGCATAATAGGTCCTTGTATAGTTCATTTATAAATCATTGTAAAGGCATTTTTGCATTGTAATAGCAATGAGCTCCTTGTACTGTGTACTACCCCTAACAGGGTTTGCATCATTTAACATGGATTTGTGCTAAATTTATTAATCAGATCTGAATAAGCCTAGATCTCCTAACATGGATACCATACTATTAGTAAATCATTTGTGGGTACCATCCCCACTTGGGTTTTCCCTTTAACCAGGGTTTCCTCAATAACAAAATATGGTGTTATGAGTTGTGTACTTTATGCGTATGTTCTCATTATTTTAGTTGAATTTGTTAAGCTTGATTTTAAAATGTTGTAATACTGATTCACCCCCCTCTCAATATTACTTAATCCTAACAGGGTCTACTCGGTTAAGGGATTTTATCTTGATGAAACTATTAGGAATCAATAAGTGAAAGTGATTTCAAAAAATAACACTCCTCTTTTGCTAGTATAGATCTAGTTCATGCTCAATATTTTCTTTACATGCAGACCATCCAAACCCCACAATCTTTCTCTTTCACACACACTTCTCATAATACATCAAAATTATATATAAAAAAATTTCCAACCTAAGGTGGAAAAACAAGCTTAATTACATTTTAATTTCATCTCAAATCTACCAAAAGATGTTACCAAAACCAAATCCATCAATAACATGATTTGTTCGATCGCCAATTCAAACCACACATCAATTTGACAAAGAAAAGTCAATTTGCATCGTACTTTCCAATGTTATTGCACAACTTCAAGAAATTCAATCATAATGATCATGAAAATGGAAACTCATCACTCCACATCCATCTGCCACATCACTACAATCCCCATAACACATAACTACTTATTACAACATGATACAATATCACCAGTTGAGAATCTGACTGATTGTTCTAAGAACTTTTACTTTTCAATGAGTGATCTTCTGTCCATTGAAACTTTGTCTTTTGGTCACCAATCATAATTTGGTCACAATAGAAACCCCATAACATAGTCAAGATAACATATCCTAAACCACAATACCTAAATCCAAACCTATTTGACACAATCATCGAATCATTCCTCCTTGGCTACATCCTATTCTTCTTGTTGACATTACAACCTTCAATCGATCATAAGTCACATCATACATATGATAAACCTGTGCGGTCATAGATACAACATCTAGAGACATCACTCAGTCTTCTATTATGATCACACACTCCAACTCTTAACACAACTCTAGATCCAACCTTCTAAACATACATAAACATAATAGGCACATTGTGAACCAACAATCACTAAGTTGACATCAATGACAACATCATAACTGATCAACCTAACATTAGACATGTATCAAATACATACCATAACATACTCAACTTATCTTTGCATCAGTTATGCCAATAGGATATAAAGACAAAGTAGCTACAATGTCTAGCTTGTCATCAAATGTTGACCCAAAGAATAGACTTTGTTGTTGATTAGGATAAATATTTTCAATTTTGATATATTGTCTTCTTCTCAAAACATCAAAGGCTATTTGTAATGATTAGAACTCCACTGTTCATAAAATTTTTCCTTCTTTCTTCTATTGTTATATTCTCCAACTACCTCTCTACTCTTTCTAGAACCTCATCCTTCATTTTCATCTTTTCTTGTTCACTAAGGTCTTCAAAATTAATTGGCCTTATTCTTAAGTACAAACTATTTAAACTCTTTCTTCTTAACAAAATTATCATCACTCATGAAGTCCTCAAAAGATACAAGTATCACATCATCAATGATATATCCTACTACTTTGAAGGCTACAAGTCCTCTATTAGAAGGAGGCTCTTTTAGTCAAAATTCTCTAAATCTATGAAGGGGGAGAGGTTGCTCAACCTTAGTATCAAACCCTTTACATGTTAAATGTATAGGAAAATTGAGAGGTGGGGAAGAAATAGTTATCAATAGAACTTTTAAAGTATTTCCTTGAAGCAAATCCACACAAACTTATATGTAATTATTCAATCATAGAAAGATATAAACATGAAATAATGTAGAAACCAGGTCGTACAAAAAATAGCACTAGATTTATGTGGAAAACCCTATTAAGGGAAAAACCACAGAGAAGATTAATTCTCAAATATATATGTACACCTGTTAGGGTCACACTGGCTAAGGTTATTTTTACAAAGAAAGGTTCACTACTCAAAGAGAGAAAGCTCACTACTAGAGGGCTCATTATGTAAATGAACAAGGATAAAAGAGAATAGATATACCATTGATGCACTTCAATAAATAAATCAAATGATCTATAGATACCTTCAGCTCATTGATTCTGATAGCTAGCACATTAAAGTCCACACTCCTCAACACCACACTTTGTACCACTTCATACATATAGGGAGTCATATCTTCTTTCATACATCCTCATCTCATATGAACACACTTGCACAAGTATGCACACATGCCACAAATATTCCTCAATAATTTATCCTTTATTTATACCATCCTTTCGATTTTTAAATCTCTCCCACTATTGGCTAAGTGTCTTAACCAAACACAGTTTGAATTAGGTCAGCACTAAACATTCTTGTGGTGGAAAGGATTGAGAACTAGACCACAACATGTCTTAGCTAGGACCTAAATAATCAACATACATGTTACATTCCATTTTATATTCACCAAGATAGTTAAGTAAAGTGTAAACACTCAGGGTCAACCAAACCTAGAGTAAGAACACTATTGAACTCTGAAACCATGTCTCTGAAACTCAAAATATCATACAACCTGAACTTAATGAAGCTAAGGATATTGAAAGCTCAGTTAAAAAACCACATCATCATAAACCATCACACAAAGAAAATGGAGCATGCATTTTATGTAGGAAACACTATCAATCACTCTCAGACTCATACAAACACCAATTCTACTAAACAACAATCCAAAGAAAAAAACTTGAATCCAATATCTCAAAACATTACTCAACAACATACAAAAACTTCATCAATATATTCTCCATATGAAGAATATGTGTAGAAAAATTCTTAGCACCATTGCACAAGAGATAGTCACTAATGAAAAAAACATGTTGACATCAATGGAAACCATACTAACTTAGCCAATAACTCATTCTACTCAAATGTACAACAATCTCCCCCTTTTTCATTGATGACAACACATGAATGAAAACAACAACAATAACAACTATTTTGTTCAAAAACTCCCCGCCAAATGGCACTAACTCTCCCCCTTTGACATCAGTGGAAAATGCTAGAATCATAAACCACTTACTCATTCTGCTCAGCTCCCCTTGAGACATACATATAAACTCAAAAATATACTCATCTCCCCCTAAGAAACCCATTCCATTCCATTGTTGGGAAATCATACAAATAACATCTGAGTAATCTGCATCAATTAGGAACTAATAATTGATTAATTAATAATTAGGAAGAGGTATGTTTTGAGATTGGAGTGCAAATATTGATTTTTGTCTCTTCTAAGGAACATTCACCCCTTCTTCAAAGCACCGTGGGACTATTTCTTATCCTTATTGGAATTTCTTTTGGCACAAACAACAATAAGTAGAAGTTTAGAGAACAACCTAAAGTGCAAAGACATCTCTTGTGAACTCTGTAGTTTGTATTTATTAATGATCAATCTGAGTTTTATTTTCAAATTTTATTTGACTAGTGTTGGTAATGTCTGCATATTTTGATGTTAATTGGGTCTCTAAGTAAAATCCTAGGTTCAAGCAATACATTAAACTTGAAATAGAAGCAACCTATTTGCAATTAGAAAAATATAAACTTCTTCCTAGTTGGGGACATTACATTGATAATATTTTACCTATACTTGTAGTCTTATATGGCAAAAATATAGATGACAATGATAGATTTATGAGAAGAGTATATGCATTCAAATAATTTTTATGAGTTATTGAGGGATGTGATAATTATAGTAGATCACAAACTAGATTACAACTTATTCCATTAACCTATTTAATTCATGCTCCCTTGAAAACTACCCTTGTTGACACAATGCATAAGAATATAATTATAATAAGAAAGCCATACTTGATACAACATAGACCATGGTAGTCATTAAGTATAGATGTATCATTAAGATCAACTTGATACAACAGAGACCATGGTAGTCATTACGTATAGATGTATCATTATGATCAACTCATTAAGGTTACATCAAATTGTCCAAATTAGAAATTGTAAAAAGAATTGGTATTATTCAATTGATATATCATTTATTTTATATTATTAGTTCAAAATTTTTTGGAATTGTAACTCATAAAAAGAATAAATACTTCAAGTTAGTTGTCCCATAATTCCAAAATGTCCTTAGAGGTGACATTACAAAGCCAAGATGTTGGGAAGGTGTTGTATTGAGTACACCTTGCATATATAAATATTGCATATTACATTCAATGTTGTGGTCTATATTTATGAGGAAAGCTACACATTAGGCTTGGACAACATTTCCATGGAGGAGGTTGTATGTGACATTGTAAATGTAGTTAACATTAGTTGCATATTAGGGGGATCATAATTCATTGAGCACATGGTTGATTATGCTCATTGGAGAAATCCATTTAATAATTTGGAACTATTGTAACATGAATTCAATACTGTCAAAAATATTTAATGTGTGGGTCATGGGTGCAAGTTAAATTTGGGTGATAGGATTAAAGAGAACTAACATTTTTGCATTGGAGAATGTCTTGTCACATGGTCTAGTGGAAATTTTGGGCACCCACCTTGGATATATATTTTGGATTGATTTTTTTTCTTGGTTTATTAATTAGAAAAGTGAAAAACCCAAGAAATTTAACAATTTTTAAGGATTTAAAAATTATTTTATTCATCATTTATTTAATAAACCTTAAAGATAATAACATCATCAAATATAAGCTAATTTTATCACATTCACAAGTATACATCATCACGTAGGTATAAACACAAATTGTAGCTCTGTTGGATATTGCTAATGCATGGGTGGTGATTGAGACATTTAATATGTTTAATCACTATGTTACTGAATGGGCACTCATACTGTTGTCATTTGTGTTTTGTCGTTGATGTCAACATATGCTTCTATGAATAAAACAAATTGGTAATCACAGTCTATGGATACTGTACGGATGTTTAAGATGTTGCAAAGTCAGATGAGAGTTCAAGTGGATGTTGTAATCTTATATCTGAGATCTCATCATTAGATGTTTTATATTGAGAGAGTTACAATGATTTTGGCAAAGACTGGTCACTGGACTATGACAGTGAGAATTAGCAAAGTTAGTTTCTGAGTTTCTGGTATATCTTTCAGAGGATTTGGATTCAAGGTATACGAACTTGAAGGATGATAGACAAGGTACTGAAGGATGTTCATTGGTTAGCACAAGGTACAGAATGATTGGTGATGTCATCTGTGGTGTGTGCTTTGGCGAAGGTTTATTCTGAAGCTGACTCAAGGAATGAAGTGTGTGTTTTGTTTGGAAAACATAAGTTAAGGATGTCAGTCCTTAATTATTGTAATGTAATCATTGTAGACTTGTTTTAGATACCGTGTGTATCTTAGCAAGGGTTTATGTAATTTTTTGTAATTAGGAAATCCTCATGGGCCGACCTGATAATAGTAAATTGTAATAAGGTATAATTAAAAGGTCTTTTCCTTGGAAAAGATATGGATGGATGTTGATGATAAAAAGAAGTTGAAAAAGCTATGAGCTTGTGTCTGTTGTATGTAGAGAAGAGGTTTACTGGTGGACTTCATTGGAACTGATCAAGCAAAGATAGTTGCTACCAAAATAGTTCAAAAGATTGTGTATTTCTTTATATACACCTATTGTGAACTAGTGAGTTCTAAAGGTGGATTTAACCTTCTTTGGGAAGTGAGCCCTCTCTTTTGTTCTTGACTCCTAATAGGGTATGTCCTCTAACAAGGACTATGTACTGTAATGTTTCAATAAGCTCCTAACAGGGCTATATCTTCTAATAAGGATAACTATACTCTCAGTACATCATTTGTGGGTGCTAATTCCCACTGGGGTTTTTACCTTTAACAGGGTTTCCCCGAGATGAAAAGATTGTGTTATTGTGTCGGCATTTATTGTGCTCATTGGATATGATATTGTGGAGCTTAAAGTTTAAAGTTTAATATTCTATTATACAACTGATTCACCCCCCTCTCAGTTGTATTGTGGACTGTTAATCCTAACAATTGGTATCAGAGCTTGTGGTCCTCAGAGAGAAAGCTTAACAGCTTGAGGTGATCTTGGAGATGGCATTCTATAGGAAGGATAGTCCTAAATTTGATCCTGAAAACTTTGACAGTTGGAAAAAAAAGATGCGAACACATTTGCTATGCTTGGGCATAGATTACTAGATGATAGTAAAGAAGAAGGAATCTCTGAAGGCTGAAAATGATTTGGGGTCAGCCACTGATGATGAAAAGAAGTTATTCTCATGCAACATGGTCACAAGAGAAGCATTGATCAACGCACTATCTGAGGGTGAGTTTACTGAAATTAAAGATCTGGATTCAGCACATGAAATTTGGAATAGATTAGAGGCACTTTATGGAGACAAGTATACCAAACAAGCGAAGTTACAAAACTGGAAGACAAAAATGGAGAAGCTACAAATGAATGAAGATGAAAGGATTAGGGCATATGTTCAAAGGGTTACAGAAGTTGTAGTCAGAATCAGGAATTGTGGAGCCACTTATGATGAAGGTGAAGTTATTGTGAAGATTCTCAGATCTCTAACTCCTGATTACAAGTTCAAGGCTATGTCTATTGAAGAAAATATACCTCTAACTCTGAACTTTAGCAGAGAGATGTTGATTGCAAAGCTAACTACTTTTGAAGCTACATAATTAGGAGAAGTTGTACCTAAAATTTGTTGGAAACAATTGTCTGAAGGAAATTGCTACTCAATTATGTATTGTCTTTGATGTCACACAATGTCATAGTCCGCAGTAACCAGTTACTACCGAGCTCACTCGGTCTGCCAGACAGGAATATTAGTGCTTACCGAGTCCACTCGGTTATCAAAGAAAATTAGTGTCTACCGAGTTCACTCGGTTACCAAAGGAAATTTAGTATTTACCGAGTTCAGTCGGTCATCGAAGAAAAGTTAGTGTTTACCGAGTTTAGTCAGTCATCGAAGAAAATTTAGTGTTTACCGAGTTCAGTCGGTCATCAAAGAAAAGTTAGTGTTTACCGAGTTCAGTCGGTTATCGAAGGTAAAGGATTGTCGGTGTTTACCGAGTTCCCTCAGTCTCTGAAAGATTATAGAAAGTTATGGTCACCAAACACTGTCGGCTCTTGAAGGATTTTTGCAAATAGAGTTTGCTTAATTCAGCCGACTGTTATACTAAAATAATGTCGATTTGACAAATCTAAAATCATATAAATAAAAGGTCAAATGTGAAAAGTAAAAAAGAAATATAGCAGAAGTTTTACAGAAGAAAAGCAGGAGAGGTGTATGCGAATTTGTGAAGGATGTTCAGATATCCTTGAGGTGCAGCAGAGATTTATTCAATCAGAAAGGATCAGACTTATGCAGAACAGAGATCTGTAATCAGCAAGATAGTTGCATTATTATACAGGTCATTTTTCATTGTTACCTTCTTATCATTGTAATAGTGAATTCTAAATCTCTTAACCGAGTTGGTTTAACAACCATATTGTAAATCCTCTAACAAGGTGACAATTCCATTGAATTGTTTTCAAGACCTCTTACCAGGCCACTCCTAGTAGGGTGTTTTAAATCCTCTAACAAGGTCACACCTAACAGTGTGTTTTGTAACCTTTTACCGGGTTGGCTTCTAACCGGGCATCACTTCAGAAAAGTGAAAATCAGTATCTAGATACATTGGTGGTTTTTCCCATATTGGGTTTCCACGTTAAATCTTGTGTCTCTTGTGTTCTTAATTGCTTTCTCAATCATATACATGTGCTGATGAATATGTAAAAGATAATTTTGCTAATACTTTCTGCATCTTCAAAGTTACTGCAATCTATTTACCGAGTGCTAAAATAGATAACATTGTTAAGATATTTTAAGGGATCTGGAAAGAATTAATTGTGAAGTGTTTTATGGTTGATTGATTCACCCCCCCCCCCTCTCAGTCACTTCATCCATATTCCATCAATTGGTATCAGAGCTTTTGGTGCTTGCAGGAAGGGTTTCAAAGACCTAAGCTAAAGATCAGGATGTCTTACAAGAGGGAAATTCCAAAGCTCAACAGAGATAACTTTTCAGCATGGCAAGGTCTCATGCGACTTCATCTGGCTTCCATTGGTGATTCAGGATGCAAATACATTGATGAAGAATACACAATTCCTAATGGCGCATTAACTGTTGAAGACATTGCAGATAAAAGACTCACAACACCATGATGATAGACATTGCATCTGCTCTCAGCTACGAAGAATTTGATGATATTAAAGACTGCACTACTGCATATGAAATGTGGATGGCACCAAAGAAAATATATGGTGGTGATGCAAATGTGAAAAGAGCCAAAGCATAAAGCCTAAGAGGATAGTTTGACAAGATGAATATGAAGGAAGATGAAAACATTGCAAAATATGTTGAAAGAATGAAAGCAAGTGTAAGTGCAATTAGAGCTTCTGGAGGAACAATCTTAGATGAAACTGTTATAAGTAAGGTACTCAGAACATTACTCCCTATCTATGCAATAAGAGTATCAGCTATTCAAGAAAGAAGATGTGAAACAAACCACAATATAACTTTGGATGCTTTAGTTGGAAGATTGACAGCCTTTGAATTAGACAACTATGACAACTATGTTCCTAGTTCCAAAAATATTGAATCAGCATTTGAGGCCAAGGTTTCACTAAAGAAGAACAAGAAAATTAAAGAAGTTCAGTTAGAAAGTGAAGAAGTATCAGAAGAAAGTTCTGATAGTGATCTTGAAATTGTAGAAGCATTACTTGCAAAGAAGTACTCTAGAGGGAAAGGTAAATATAAAGGTAAAACTCCTTTAATCTATTTTTCATGTGAAGAAATTGGACATATTGCAGCTAGGTGCCCAAACAAGCAAGTCAAGGAAGAGAAGAGAAGTCACAAGTACTATGGCAAAAATAATTTCAAATCATACAAGGATAAAGGTAAGAAATCATGTTTTATGGCTAAAGATTCTGATGATAGTGAAGAAGAAATTGTCTTTATTGCTATAAAAGATGAATCTGATGATGATGAAGATAAGATGGCACTTATTTCTCATATAAGAAAAGATGATATATGGATAATAGACAACAGATGTTCACACCACATGACTGGTGACAAGACAAAATTTGAATATCTAGAAGACTGTGATAGTGGTAATGTAAGATTTGGAAACAATGAACCTTGTTGTATAAAAGGAAAAGGAAGAATCTCATTAACCAAAGAACTCATATGTGATAATGCTTATTGGGTTGAAGGACTAAAACATAATCTTCTAAGTGTAGCACAGCTAATCAACACTGGTTTCAAGGTTGAATTCATGAATGGTCAAGCAAGACTGCTGGATGGAAAAGGAAAACTCATTGGATCAGGCAAACAAACAAAAGGTAACTTATTTTATCTTGATCTCAGTGAATATTCATGCTTTATTGCTCAAATAGAAGAAAGTTGGCTATGGCACAAAAGGTTATGTCATGTGAATTTTGATAACATGATAAAAATAAGCAAATTCAAGAAGGTTAGAGGCATTCCTACTTTGAAGAAACCTAATACTAGTCTATGTAAGAATTGTCAGATTGGCAAAATGAGTAAAACTAGTTTCAAGAGTAAGAACTATCAGTCTAAAGAAATTTTGGAAATTGTGCATACTGATTTATGTGGACCTATTGGAATACAAAGCTATACTAGAGATAAATTCTTTATTCTTTTCATTGATGATTATTCTAGAATGATGACTGTTATGTATTTAAGAGAAAAATCAGAAGCATTTGAAAAGTTCAAATGGTACTTAGCAAGAGTGGAAAAGGAAACAGGGAAAAGATTGAAATGCTTAAGATCAGACAGAGGTGGTGAATTCATCTCCCATGATTTTAACAACTTTTGCATTGAAAGAGGAATCAAAAGACAGGTATCAGCTCCTAGAACTCCTGAGTAGAATGGAATAGCAGAAAGAAGAAACAGATCTATTATGGATTGTGTAAGGACTCTAATGATAGAAAAGAACATCGCTATAAAGTACTGGAAGGAAGCTATCAGCACTGCAGTTCATACCTTGAACCAAGTACAATTGAAGAAAGACACATTCAAAACTCCTTATGAATTATGGTATGGCTATAAACCCAATGTAAGTTACATGAAAATATTTGGTAGCAAGTGTTATATCTTAAAAGAATCCAGAAGAAATAAATTTGATGTGAAAAGTGATGAAGGAATATTCCTAGGATATTCTAGCAAAAGCAAGGCATACAAATGTCTGAACTTATCTACTTACAAAGTCATAGAAAGTATACATGTAAAATTTTATGAGTTTGCAGAAAAGACTGAGGAAGAAAGAAAAAGGGAACCTAAGAACTACAAAAGATTCATTTACATTGAACCTGAAACATTGGCAGACACAACTATCAGTAAGGAAACTATATCTACCGAGCCGAGCACAGTTACCGAGTCACAAACCAAGTCACAGGAAGAAGTTCAAACTGAGTCATAGGAATAAATTCAAACCGAGTCTCAGCCTGAAGTTACCAAGCAAATATCTACCGAGCCCGAGCAACCTGAAGAAGAGATCCTAGAAGACAACAGCATGAATCATTCAAAAGGCAAGGAACCTATACTAGCCAAATATGTCAGAAGACATCATACACCAGATCAAATCATTGGAAACAAATCAGATGGTACTATGACAAGAAGCAAGCTAAAAGGTACATGTCTGCTTACTGACTTTGAACCTAGAAATATCAAAGATGCATTGGAAAATGAAAGTTGGATTGAAGCAATGAATGAAGAATTAGAACAAATACAAAAGAACAAAACTTGGACTCTTGTACCTAGACCTAAAGATAAGAATGTAATTGGAACAAAATGGGTATTCAGGAATAAGCTGAATGAAGATGGTCAAGTATCTAGAAACAAAGCTAGACTAGTATGTAAAGGTTATTCTCAAGAAGAAGGTATAGATTATGGAGAAACTTTCACTCTTGTTGCAAGATTAGAAGGTGTAAGAACTCTACTTGCTTATGCAGCACACAAAGGATTTAAGGTATATCAGATGGATATAAAATCTACATTTCTCAATGGAATTCTTGATGAAGAAGTCTACATTGAACAACCTGAAGGTTTTGTTGATCCAGATAAAAGGGACATGGTCTGCAGGTTACACAAAGCATTGTATGGTTTAAAACAAGCTCCTAGAGCATGGTATGAAAGACTCCATAACTATTTGATTCAGATTAATTTCAAAAGAGCTAATGATAACAGCAATCTGTATATTAAAGAAGGACCGGATGACAAAATTGTATTGGCATAAATATTTGTGGATGATACTATATTTACAGGGAATGAGGATCAGTGCAAAGAATTTTTAGAGCAAATGAACAAAGAATTTGAAATGTCTATGTTTGGTTTAATAAAATTCTTTGTTGGTCTTCAAATTCAGCAAAGCAAGAATGGTATATACATTACTCAATCTAAATACATTAAGGAAATACTTAAGAAGTTTGGTATGGAAGATTCAAAACCAGTTGGTACACCCATGTGTACTGGACTGAAACTTACCAAAAATGATGATTCAAAAGAAGTTGATCAGACCCTATACCGATCTATGATTGGAAAATTGCAGTATGTAGTACATACAAGACCTGATATTGCCTTAGCAGTCATTATAGTAGCTAGATTCTCAGCAAAACCTAAGGAAAATCACATGATGGCAATCAAAAGAATCTTAAGATACTTAAGAGGAACTGAAGAATATGGTTTGTGGTATAAATTTGGAGGCAATCTAGACTTAAAAGTGTTTACTGATGCTGATTGGGTAGGAAACATTGATGATAGAAAAAACACAAGTGGTGGAGCATTTTTTCTTGGAAAAAGACTGGTATCCTGGACTAGTAAAAAGCAAAATTGCACATCTCAATCCACAGCTGAAGCAGAATATGTTGCTGCTGCAGTAAACTGTTCAAATATTGTTTGGTTTAAACAGCTATTAGAAGGTATGAAGGTTGAAATCAAAGAACCAGTTGTTATATTTTATGACAATACCAGTGCAATAAACATTTCTAAGAATCCAGTGATGCATTCCAAAACCAAGCACATTGCTATTAAATATCACTTTGTCAGAGAATTGGTGCAGGATAAGGAAATCAGATTAGAATATATTCACACAAAAGAACAGATTGCAGACATTTTTACCAAACCATTACCTAAGGATGCATTTGTGTATCTAAGAGGTAAGTTAGGGGTCATTCCCCTATCCGAGGCTCACTAAATACAGTTTTAGTGATGCATCAACCAGAACATGATTGAAAATCAACCTGTTGATGCAGCATATTCAAGGAATCATTGCATATGAATCAGTACTTGAGGTACATTAATTTTCACCGGTAATATGTGAATTGTCTTTGGCATGTGTTGTCAAAGAGGGAGTGTTTGCTATATCTTTGAAGGAAGAATTTTTAGGATAAAGGACGTTTGCTGAAAGAGGGAGATTTGAATCTAAACCGAGCTTACTCTTTCAAATTTCTTATGATATGACATATTGTGTTGCCATCAATGCCAAAGAGGGAGATTGTTGGAAACAATTGTCTGAAGGAAATTGCTACTCAATTATGTATTGTCTTTGATGTCACACAATGTCATAGTCCGCAGCAACCAGTTACTACCGAGCTCAGTCGGTCTGCCAGACAGGAATATTAGTGCTTACCGAGTCCACTCGGTTATCAAAGAAAATCAGTGTCTACCGAGTTCACTCGGTTACCAAAGGAAATTTAGTATTTACTGAGTTCAGTCGGTCATCGAAGAAAAGTTAGTGTTTACCGAGTTCAGTCGGTCATCGAAGAAAAGTTAGTGTTTACCGAGTTCAATCGGTCATCAAAGAAAAGTTAGTGTTTACCGAGTTCAGTCGGTTATCGAAGGTAAAGGATTGTCGGTGTTTACCGAGTTCCCTCGGTCTCCGAAAGATTATAGAAAGTTATGGTCACTGAACACTGTCGGCCCTTAAAGGATTTTTGCAAATAGAGTTTGCTTAATTCAGCCGACTATTATACTAAAATAATGTCAATTTGACAAATCTAAAATCATATAAATAAAAGGTCAAATGTGAAAAGTAAAAAAGAAATATAGCAGAAGTTTTACAGAAGAAAAGCAGGAGAGGTGTATGCGAATTTGTGAAGGATGTTCAGATATCCTTGAGGTGCAGCAGAGATTTATTCGATCAGAAAGGATCAGACTTATGCAGAACAGAGATCTGTAATCAGTAAGACAGTTGCATTATTATACAGGTCATTTTTCATTGTTACCTTCTTATCATTGTAACAGTGAATTCTAAATCTCTTAACCGAGTTGGTTTAACAACCATATTGTAAATCCTCTAACAAGGTGACAATTCCATTGAATTGTTTTCAAGACCTCTTACCAGGCCACTCCTAGCAGGGTGTTTTAAATCCTCTAACAAGGTCACACCTAACAGTGTGTTTTGTAACCTTTTACCGGGTTGGCTTCTAACCAGGCATCACTTCAAAAAAGTGAAAATCAATATCTAGATACATTGGTGGTTTTTCCCATATTGGGTTTCCACGTTAAATCTTGTGTCTCTTGTGTTCTTAATTGCTTTCTCAATCATATACATGTGCTGATGAATATCTAAAAGATAATTTTGCTAATACTTTCTGCATCTTCAAAGTTACTGCAATCTATTTACCGAGTGCTAAAACAGATAACATTGTTAAGATATTTTAAGGGATCTGGAAAGAATTAATTGTGAAGTGTTTTATGGTTGACTGATTCACCCCCCCCCCCCCCCCCCCCTCT
The DNA here is from genome assembly GCA_027943335.1 of Chamaecyparis obtusa. Classification (NCBI taxonomy): domain Eukaryota; kingdom Viridiplantae; phylum Streptophyta; class Pinopsida; order Cupressales; family Cupressaceae; genus Chamaecyparis; species Chamaecyparis obtusa. Next base: position 961,930 of record BSBK01001709.1, read on the forward strand.
CAGTCACTTCATCCATATTCCATCAAAATTGAATCTACATTTAAGGCATCTGCACATAAGAAATTATTTACACCTCCAAGCACAAGGAAATAAGACCTAAAAGAAGAGCTTGGTGAGTATGCTGAGGAATGGGAAAAGATAATGGCAGAAGAAAGAAAGATGGATGAACTTGTTGCACTAATTTCTAGAAGAGAAAAAAGAGGTAAGGGCAAGTTTGAAGGCAAGTTACCCTTGAAATGTTTTTCATGCAATAAGGTAGGTCATTTTGCATCTAGATGTCCTACAAAGGTCCCTAAGTACAAACCTGATTATGCAAAGATTAGATGAGACAAAGAATGTTATTATGCTAGTGAAGGAATCTTTGATGATGATGATTTAGATTATGAAGAGATTAGATTTTTTGCTATGAAAGATGAACCATTACATGAAGAAAAATCCTTAGTATCTCATGTTGATAAGAAATCTGAATGGATAATTGATAGTGGATGTTCTCATCATATGACTGGTGATAAGAAAAAGTTTGTTAAAGTAGTAAATTATGACGGAGGTGTTGTAAGGTTTGGGGACAATCTCCCTAAATCCATCATAGGAGTAGGATCCATTACTCTGGATGGAAAGACTAATATAGACAATGTACTACTTGTTGAAGGACTGAAACATAATTTGTTGAGTGTTGGATAGTTAATGGATAAAGATTTTCAGTTGAGCTTTGTTAATGGTAAATGTTTTATTAGAAGCAAGGAAGGAAAACTGATTGCTACTAGTTCAAAATCTAGAGTTAATGTATTTGAACTGAACACATCTGGAGCCTCTTGTTTTGTTGCAAAGGTCGATGACAGTTGGCTATGGCATAGGAGATTTTGTCCTGTTAATTTTGATAACATTGTGAAGGCAAGTATGGCTAATGCAGTAAGAGATCTACCGAAGATTTTGAAACCATCTAACATTGTATGCAGAGAATGTGTTATGGGAAAGTAGATTAGAAGCACTCATAAAAGAAAATTATATACATAAAAAGGGAAGTTGGATCTGGTACTGAATAGATGTAAAATGGATTCACCTCTATTCAAATGTAAAGGGGGAAATATGAGACCTATTCTCAAACCCAAATTTCCCAATGAAGAGATTTGATTTGACCAACCTAGAGGTTAATACACAATCGAATCAATTTATGGTTAATATGGAAAAGAAAGTAAATCTAATATTTCCCTTTTTGTGAAATGGATATTATATTTGAAATATTGAACAATTGAAATACAACTACTAACCTCAAAATTAGGGCAGATCTGGAAAATGTCAAATTTTGATGTTTGTGTGTACTTTCTAGAAAATTTGAAACCTGTCCTGGATTGGAAATGCTGAGACAGAGAAAACCCAGAAATCTTTCCTCAGGATGGCTCAGCTCAGGTTTGACCCTCATAAAAGGTCAAATACCATATTCTTTATTTGAAGTCTGATTCAAATTTTGTTCACAAGTCCCAAAAGATGGCCGAAAAGGGTATCCAAATTTGCTCTCAGATCCAAAACTCTGCACTTGTACCTGCAAGAAAATGGGGGTTTTGTTGTATGGGGGGTTTTCCTTGGTCAAACCCCAATTTAGGAATTAACCTTGAAATTGAATTGAAATGTATTGTGCATAAACAAAGTAATTGAAACAAATCACCTCGCTTATGTTGAAGTCCTTGTAGAGGATTCGAATCTTCAAATCCACAAGTAGGAATGCTTCAATGGATGTAGGATGTAGGATGTCTCCAATCAATGGTATTTGATCTTCAACACCAATCTTGATTTAATCTTTGCATATGAAAAGGCTTGAATGAATGGAGAAGGATGGATCATCAAAGGGGGCTCCAAAGAGATTGAATCCTTCAATAGCTAACAATGGATCTCCTTGATGGATGAATGCTTGAACACTTGAATGCTTGAAGACTTTCTTGAATGCTTGAATTCACTTGCTTGCACTTGAAAACTTGCTCATGAAATTGCTTGAGATGTGATGTGAAAATGAGAGAGGAAGGCCTCCTTTTATAGTGATCTAGGGCACACTCCTCTAGATGGGCCACCTTGGAAAATTAAATCCCAATTAGGTCCTCACCTTTAGAAAATATACCTAGATTAAATGCAATTAAAGGATTTACCATCCTGAAACCCAAAATGGCCGACCCGGAGGCGGGAAAATAAATTTCCTGAAAGCCCGAAGCCTGGAAATTAAGGATCTGGAAATTTTGGAGAAAGGGGTCAAAGTCGACATTGACCTTGACCTAGTCAGGGTCGACCTAAGACATTGAAATTTTTCTTAGGTTGACTCAAAATTGAATTAGGAGGTCCCAGGGATGCCCAAAAACCTAGAATTGATGCTAGAGTAGGACAAAATGTCAGGAATGGACATAAAATCCTATGATTACTAAAATGAAGGCTAGGAGGATCCATTTCTAAATCCTACCTAGAAAATAGAACCATGGAAGAGGGAAATTCAGGAGAATCTTTAAGATCCTAACCCTAATTTAACCTAGAATGAAGAAATCAAGTGCGGGGAAGAAGTGGAAAATGGGGAGAAAAGCCAAATACATGCAAAGACCCAATCAAGGTGCTTAACATGACCCCAAACCACTGACTCGGAGGGATAAATTCTCTTATCATGGAAGTGCTTCCATTTTAAGATGATACATTAAGCCCCCACTTTAGCAAGAGTATGGACTCAATGCAAACTCTTGGTAAAGGAGATTAGAATAAAAAGATAATCTTATTGTAATCCAAAGGACAAAGAGAAACCTTAAGCCCCTAGAGACTCAAGTCTTCATCGACTCCTAGATCACAATAAGAGAGACATCTCTCAAAGAGAGAAAGAAAGTGTGATTACCTCACCCAATGAGAACTTATGTCCCATTGTGAACCACACAGGAAAATGGTGCAACTAGAAAGATGGAATTGAACCGCCTAGTGAATGTGGCTACTCACTAGTCAACCCATCAAGGATTTATCCTTAGGAATATTATATTCCATAAGAATAAAACCAAAAATAAAAGAGATCCAATCTTAAGGACACTTTCGACCTTAAGGGATCACAATATATGTGTATTTGAAACTGGAGGGATCAAGAGATCCTAAAATATAAATATGTGCTTTAAGGATTAGTTACTAATCCAAAAAGGGAAAAGAAGTATCTTGAAAAATATGTGTGTATTGAAAAGTGTGTGTGTGCAACAGGTGAGCAAAGCGTATGCCCCCATGTTAAAGTCATTTCTGACACTTTAACAGGAGCAATGGCTTTAACGGAAACATAAACAACTCCACTGATTACGTTTCCACATTGAGATGCCCCCAGATGAAGACAAATCAAGGGAAATATCAAAGAAACATATAGAAAACATGGAAGGGATCTACCTACCATGGGGTCAGTATGATCATAAGATAATATATATATGATATTATTGCAAATGAATTGACATCATTCCCCAAAGAAAGTAGAACTACAATCACAAAGGAGGAAAGATCACATATGATATACGAAGGAGAATCTTTTCAGACCATGAGATGGAGACCAAAAAGAATTAGTGCTACCATATCTTGAATCCAAGAAGATTATACAAGGAAACATGTACGAACAATAGCACAGTTACAACATAACATTGAAAAATGCATAGAAGAATAGAGATACATATAGAAGAATTTGAACAACAGTTTTGATTCCTTTATCACCTTGCACCAACTGAGTAACAAGGATCACGTAAAAGAATCTAACAACATTTAGCAAACACATTACAAGAGAAGCACAGTATAGGAGGAAAACACACAACCAAGCTACCATGAAGGACAAGCCGATCAAGCATGCCGCCTACTCTCCCCATCTCGTTGTATATCATTTAGGGAAGGTGGGTAACTCGCAAGAGGGACTATATCCAACACAGTAGGAATGATAGCTAGTTCCAAACAAGGATCCTCTTGAGAATCACTATGTTTGACACTAGGTGTAAGAGTTAATTGTGATGAAAGCATATTAGGTAAATCAATGTCAATGTCAATAGTCTCATATTCATCATTAACATCATCAGTATCATCGAGAGTATCTTCTTCATCCAAGTTAATTAAAATAGGATCTAAGATATGAATAGAATCATCATAATCATGCATGTGAACATCATTATTAGTATTAACATCTTCTAATACATTATGCATAGGTTTATCCGAAGAAGGTAGAGATCTTTTAGCTTTAGCATGAGCACGATGCTTTTTATGACGTTCATTAGCAGAGCGATTATGTTTTGATTTATTTGAAATAGGTTGAGAACTAGGAGGAACAATCATAGGATCCTTCACAAGTTCTTTAGGAAGATCAATAGGATTATTATCCATAGGAGAAACAATCACAAGATCTCTGATAGGTTTGATAGAAGGAACTTGATTAACAGAACTAGAAGCCATAGTTAAAGGAGGTATCGAAGGTGTAGGTAAAAGACCACGATTAAGATCCATAGGAGGTATGATTAATTCAATAATTTTATGATGTTTATAAGTTTGATATGATCAAAAAATATTATCAAGTCAAGGAGGACATGAATTAGGTAAGGAAGGCCAAAAGAAATCTAGAGCAGCACAATCTCTAGGCCTAGAAGATTGATATAGAATATGATTGATTGTCTTCACTTCACCATCATGAATGAACTTAAGACACTTATGAATAGAGGAAGCAATAGCATGCATGGAAGTCAACCAAGGTAAACCTAGCTTAACTTGAAATTGATCAGAAGTAGGAACCACAACAAAGGTAGCGTTCACAATTTTTCCAAAAAGTTCAACCGGTAAAGTAATAGAACCAAATGATGGATAAAGAAAACCATTGCAAGTTTGAATCCACACATCTGATGTATCATAGAATTCATGTTGTAAAATTTTCATAAAAAGATTTTCTTCAGTGATAACATTGACTAAGGAGGTAGGATCAACAAGACAACCACGAGTAGGTATCTGAGCAATCCTAGCAGCAATATAAAGGGGACCATCAGAAGCTTTAATAATCTCAGAGTCATCAAAGGTAATCAAAAGTTCCCGAGGTCTTTTATTCTTGAATTTTTGTCGAGGTTTTGGTTGATTTTTCACTTTAGGTTTGGGTTTTGGTCAATGTTGAACTTGAACTTGAGGTTGAATCAGAGTTTGAATTTTAGGTTGAGGGTGAGGTGGAGATATAGACTAATCAACATGCTCCACTTGATTAACAACATGATTGAGATCATCCATCTTTGAATCATACACAATTTCCATAGCAGATGGTTGAGCAATAGTATTAGTATCATGTGTAGGTAAAGGGTTCGTATAGATTTGAAGATTCTGATTAGGAGGAGAGACATATTGATTCCCACTACTATCCAGATTATCAATAGATAAAACCTTAGAATCGATTAGATCTTGAACCTTATGTTTTAAAGAATAACATCTCTCAATATCATGACCATTCTGGCGATGATATTGACAAAAAGCATTTTGATCAAAAGATTTAGAGGCAATCATAATAGGTAAAAGAGGTTGAATAGGAGGTAAAGTAATCATATTAGCAGCTAACAACCTATTCATAATAGCATGTAAAGTTTTAGAAAGAGGAGTAAACGTACAATTTAATTGAAAAGTAGTGGATGCAGAAGTGGCATTATGAGATGCAACAACAACTTGATCAGCAACTGCATTAGCTTGTTTGTTTATCTTGACATAATTATTGAATTTTTGAAACTTGTTTGGATTAGGAGTAGCATCACTTTTATCAACTGGAACAGGAGCCATTGGAGTGGTGCTCTCAAATTGACTCACTTGTAATTGATAATGATGAAGCACTGCACAAAGTTGTTGAAAAGAGGTAAATTTAGTAAGAAGAATCTTATCTCTAATATCCTTTTGCAAATTTGAAATAAACATACGTTGAATATCAATATCAGGAAAAGGATAGGAAATCTGAGCATGTAAATGCTTAAAGCTACCAATAAATTCAATCAATTTTTCTTTAGCACTTTGTTTACAATGCATTAAATCAGTCAAAGACACTTGTGGACCAATATTATTTTGAAATTATTGAATAAAGGCATTAGCAAGTTGTGGAAAGGAATCAATTGAATAAGGAGGCAAGGAACAATACCATTGTAAGGCCTTGTCACAAAAGGTTCTAGCAAACAGTTTGGCTAAAATCCTATGGTCATGAGCATAATCACTACAAAGGATTTGGAATGTTTTAACATGATGAACAGGATCTCCTTTTCCATTATAATTCTCAAGACGAGGCATATCACCTTGTTGAGGAATAGGAGTACAAATAATATCTTGAGACAAAGGACTTCCCATGTCACATGTAGGAATACTAAACTTGTTTTGAGTTAAGGAAGCAAGTTGTTGTTGTAAGGATGACACAGTTTGAGCCAAACTGATGATGGTTGAATCATTAGAGGAAATAGGGGGAGTAGAAACATTAGACACACTAGGTAAAGTGTAAGAAGCTACAGGGATAGAAGACACAACTGGAGGATCACTAGGAACTACAGTTGGAAGCAGATTGGAATAAGTGAAAGGAACATTATGATATGAAGGTTGTGATACAGGAAGGGACACAAGAGGAACACTCAAAGGAATAAAGGGAACCGTCACAATCACCAAAGAAGGAGTATAGATAGGAATACTAGATAAAGGATTAGAAGGAGGTTCAACACTAGTGATAGGAGGAGTTAACCCTAAATCTTGAGCTTCTTGAGCTAAAGGTTTAACATTGGAATGCACAAGATGAGTAATACCACGCAAGAGGTTAACACCTTGATCACTATCATGGAGAAATTTCTTAAGAGCCTCTATAGCTTGAATGGAATCTTGATTATGATTTTCTTGAAGAAGCCAATTACCCATTTTATCAAGTTCAGTGGAAAGTTTTTGGACTTGTTTAGGAGGAAATATTAAAGCATCATCCTCATCATGAGATGAGTGAGAAGATTTTTTCTCCATAGGAGGATTGGAATCATGAAGAATCAAGTTATCATCGGGGATCCTAAGGAAAGGAGAAGAAGATTCAGGATCAAAGGCACCCATGAGTCTGCGACTTCTTCTAACTGGAATGTTATAAGTAGGACTAGTGGTAGTAAAGCTCATAAACTAAGGTAATGCAAATGAACTAAACTAAGAACACATAAAGCATGAAAATGAAATCTAATTAGCATGCAAGATCAATCACAAAGGACAAATCTAATACACACAAGATAATGCAAAAGAGAGATCTAGCACAATAGAGCATCTAACTTCACAAAAGAAAGGGGTAAGTATGTCAGGTTCACCAAAATGAATAGATGTAAAATGGATTCACCTCTATTCAAATGTAAAGGGGGAAATATGAGACCTATTCTCAAACCCAAATTTCCTAATGAAGAGATCCGATTTGATCAACCTAGAGGTTAATACACAATCGAATCAATTTATGGTTAATATGGAAAAGAAAGTAAATCTAATATTTCCCTTTTTGTGAAATGGATATTATATTTGAAATATTGAACAATTGAAATACAACTACTAACCTCAAAATTAGGGCAAATTTGGAAAATGTTAAATTTTGATGTTTGTGTGTACTTTTTGGAAAATTTGAAACCTGTCCTAGACTAGAAATGCTGAGATAGAGAAAACCCAAAAATCTTTCCTCAAGATGGCTCAGCTGAGGTTTGACCCTCATAAAAGGTTAAATACCACATTCTTTATTTGAAGTCTGATTCAAATTTTGTTTTTAGATCCTGAAAGATGGCCAAAAAGGGTATCCAAATTTGCTCTCAGATCTGAAACTCCGCACCTGTACCTACAAGAAAATGGAGGTTTTTGTTGTATGGGGGGTTTGCCTTGGTCAAACCCCAATTTAGGAATTAACCTTGAAATTGAATTGAAATGTATTGTGCATAAACAAAGTAATTGAAACAAATCACCTCGCTTATGTTGAAGTCCTTGTAGAGGATTCGAATCCTCAAATCCACAAGTAGGAATGCAATGGATGTAGGATGTAGGATGTCTCCAATCAATGGTATTTGATCTTCAACACCAATCTTGATTTAATCTTTGCATATGAAAAGGATTGAATGAATGGAGAAGGATGGATCATCAAAGGGGGCTCCAAAGAGATTGAATCCTTCAATAGCTAACAATGGATCTCCTTGATGGATGAATTCTTGAACACTTGAATGCTTGAATGTTTGAATTCACTTGCTCGCACTTGAAAGCTTGCTCATGAAATTGCTTGAGATGTGATGTGAAAATGAGAGAGGAAGGCCTCCTTTTATAGTGATCTAGGGCACACTCCTCTAGATGGGCCACCTTGGAGAATTAAATCCCAATTAAGTCCTCACCTTTAGAAAATATACCTAGATTAAATGCAATTAAAGGATTTACCATCCCGAAACCCGAAATGGCCGACCCAGAGGCGGGAAAATAAATTTCCTGAAAGCCCGAAGCCCAAAGATTAAGGATCTAGAAATTTTATAGAAAGGGGTCAAAGTCGACATTGACCCTGACCTAGTCAGGGTCGACCTAAGACATTGACCTTTTTCTTAGGTTGACTCAAAACTGAATTAGGAGGTCCCAGGGATGCCCAAAAACCTAGAATTGATGCCAGAATAGGATAGAATGTCAAGAATGGACATAAAATCCTATGATTACTAAAATGAAGGCCAGGAGGATCCATTTCTAAATCCTACCTAGAAAATAGAACCATGGAAGAGGGAAATTCAGGAGAATCCTTAAGATCCTAACCCTAATTTCACCTAGAATGAAGAAATCAAGTGCGGGGAAGAAGTGGAAAATGGGGAGAAAAGCCAAATACATGCAAAGACCTAATCAAGGTGCTTAACATGACCCCAAACCACTTACTCAGAGGGCTAAACACTCTTATCATGGAAGTGCTTCCATTTTAAGATGATACAGGTACATACAAATCTATGTGGACCTACAAGAACAAAGTCATACTATGGTGAAAGGTATTTCATACTCTTTGTTGATGACTTTTCTAGAATGATGTGTTACTTATTTAAGAGAAAAATCAGAAGCATTTGATAAATTCAATTTGTTCAAAGTAAAAGTAGAAAATGAATCAGGACTAAAGATCAACTATTTAAGGTCAGATAGAGGTGGAGAATTTACTTCAAACTTATTCAATTCATATTGAAAAGAGCATGGGATAAAGAGACAAACATCTGATCCTAGGACTCCACAACAGAATGGGATAGTAGAGTGAAGAAACATAACTATACTTGATGCTTCTAGGATAATGTTGATTGAAGGAAATGTATCTCATGTACATTGGAGAGAGGCTGTTGGAACAACAGTATATACATTTAACATAGTTCAAATCAAAGAAGGTACAAGTAAAACTCCCTATGAACTATGGTTTGATCATACTCCTACTATAAAATATTTTAGAATATTTGGTAGTAAATGTTATATCAAAAGGGATGATGACATAGGGAATTTTGATGCTAGAAGTGATGAAGGGATCTTCCTTGGTTAATCTATTAAAAGCAAGGCTTAAAAATGTTTCAATCTAAGATTGAGGAAGATGATTGAAAGTAACAATGTGAGAATAGATGAGAAGTTTTAGATACAAGAAAGAATGTACAACAATAATCAAATTTCTAAGATGAAAGAAACTACTACTGCGGAAGAAGAAGAAGAACTTGTTGAGGAAGAAAGTGAAAAAGAGGCTTGTGATGCTGGTACAAGCAAGACTACTAAGACTCCTAAAAATCCAAGGTATGTAAAAAATAACCATCCTAAAAATCAAATTATTGGCAATACCAGTTAGGGAGTGCTAACTAGATCAAAAATTAGAGAAGAAATTTGTTTGATTTCTCAAGTTGAGCCAAAAACTACAGATGAATATTTTAAAGATGAATCTTGGATAAATGCTATGAAAGAGGAATTGGATCAGATAAAGAAAAATAACACTTGGGAACTAGTTCCTAGACCTAAAAATAAAAATGTTATAGGAACAAAATGGGTCTTTAGAAACAAAATGGATGAAGAAGGAACTATTGTAAGGAACAAAGCAAGACTAGTGTGTAAGGGATACTCACAACAAGAAGGCATAGACTTTGAAGAAACATTTTCTCCTGTTGCTAGAATAGAGGCAGTGAGATTATTCCTATCTTATGTTGCACATAAAAACTTCAAAGTGTATCAGATGGATGTTAAATCTGCATTTCTGAATCGAGATCTTGAAGAAGAAGTATATATAGAACAACCAGATGGATTTCCTCTATGCGAAGACAAAGACATGGTGTGCAAATTGAAGAAAGCCCTATATGGGTTGAAGCAAGCTCCTAGGGCTTGGTATGCAAGGTTAGACAAGTATCTACTTGGGCTTAGATTCAAAAAAGGTAATGCAAACAATAATTTGTATTTGAGAACTACTAAAGATGGAATCATAATAGTAGAAGTATTTGTGGATGACATTATCTTTGGAGGTAATGATGATCTATGTAAGAAATTTGCTAAAGAAATGGAAAGTGAATTTGAGATGTCCATGATAGGTGAAATGAAATTCTTTCTTGGATTGCAAATAACTCAGAATGAGAATGGTATTTTCATTTCTTAGACCAATTATCTCAAAGAATTGCTTAAGAAATTTGGAATGGAAGATTGTAAACCAGTAGGAACACCTATGGTGACTGAAACAAGCTAACAATTGATGATGCATCAAAGTGTGTTTTTCAGAATTTGTATAGATCAATAGTTGGAGGACTACCATATCTGACTCACACCAGACCAGATATTGCTAATGTTGTTGGAATTGTGTCTAGATATTAGGTAGAACCCAAAGAAACACATCTAGTTGCTGTAAAAAGGATACTGAGGTATCTAAGAGGAACCATAGATTATGGCCTATGGTATGAAAAAAATGATAGCTTTGAACTCCATGCCTATACTAATGCTGATTGGGCAGGGAATATTGATGACAAAAAAATTACTAGTGGTGGTGCATTTTTCCTTAGGAAAAAGTTGGTTTCTTGGCTAAGTAAGAAACAAGATTGTATAGCACAATCTACTATTGATTCAGAGTATGTTGTTGCTGTAATAAATTGCACTTAGATCATTTGGCTGAAACAAATGTTGACTGACATTGGAATAAATTTTAAAGAGCCTGTGGTTATCCATTGTGATAACACCAGTATAGTAAATATGTCAAAGAATCTGGTGATGTATTCCAAAACTAAACATATTTCTATCAAGTATCACTTCTTGAGAGACAAGGTGGCAGAAAAAGAAATAAAATTAGAATATATTAGTACAAAAGAGAAGATTTTAGACATCTTCACAAAGCCACTGCTAAAAGACACCTTTGAATATCTCAGAGGTATGCTAGGGGTTTAGGCCCCTCCTAGTTAGAACTAAATGATGCAGAGATGCATCAGTCCAGAGGTATTCAGAGCCTTATCACTATCTGGACTGGATGCAGGGATCTACTCCTCAGGGGGAGTGATCATGGAAGAAAGTTTATTTGTGAAGGTAGCCAAAGCCTCATGGCACCCTTTGCCATTGTTGTCAAAGGGGGAGTGTTGCTATGAGAAAATCCTCACTGTATGGGGAGATTGTTCCGTTAAAGGACTTTTGGATTGATATAACTTTGGGATAAGATTTTCCCATATGTTGACATCAATGCCAAAGGGGGAGATTGTTAGATATTGCTAATGCATGGGTGGTGATTGAGACATTTAATATGTTTAATCACTATGTTACTGAATGGGCACTCATACTATTTTCATTTATGTTTTGTCACTGATGTTAACATATGCTTCTATGAAGAAAATAGACTGGTAATCACAATGTACGAATATTGTATGGATGTTTCAGATGCTGCAAAGTCAGATGAGAGTTCAGGTGGATGTTTTGATCTTGTATCTAAGATCACATCATTAGATGTTTTATATTGAGAGAGTTACAATGATTTTGGAAAAGACTAGTCATTGGACTGTGACAGTGAGAATTGACAAAGTTAGTCTTTGGGTTTCTGGTATAGCTTTCAGAGGATTTGGATTCAAGGTATGCGAACTTGAAGGATGATAGACAAGGTACTGAAGGATGTTCATTGGTCAGTGTAAGGTATGAAATTATTGGTGACATCATTTGTGGCGTGTGCTTTGGCGAAGGTTTATTCTGAAGCCGACTTAGGGAATGAAGTGTGTGTTTTGTTTGGAAAACATAAGTTAAGGATGTCGGTCCTTAATTATTGTAATGTAATCATTGTAGACTTGTTTTAGATACCTGTGTATATTATCAAGGGTTTATCTAATTGTTTGTAATTAGGAAAGCCTCATGGGTTGACCTGATAATAGTAAATTGTAATAAGGTATAAATAAAAGGTCTTTTCCTTGGAAAAGATATGGATGGATGTTGATGAGAAAAAGAAGTTTTAAAAGTTGTGAACTTGTGTCTGTTGTATGTAGAGTAGAGGTTTACTGGTGGACTTCATTGGAACTAATCAAGAAAAGATAGTTTCTCGCAAAACAATTCAAAAGATTGTGTATTTCTTTATATACACCTGTTGAGAACTAGTGAGTTCTAAAGGTGGATTTAACCTTCTTTGGGTAGTGAGCCCTCTCTTTTATTCTTGACTTCTAATAGGGTCTTTCCTCTAACAAGGACTATGTATTGTAATGTATCAATAAGCTCCTAACAGGTCTATATCTTCTAACAAGGATAAATATACTCTCAGTACATCATTTGTGGGTGCTAATTCCCTCCGGATTTTTTACCTTTAACAGGGTTTCCCCGAGACCAAAAGATTGTGTTATTCTGTTGGCATTTATTATGTTCATTGGATATGATATTGTGGAGCTTAAAGTTTAAAGTTTAATATTCTATTATAAAAATGATTCACCCCCCCTCTTAGTTGTATTGTGGATTGTTACTCCTAACAAGCTCAAGGAAATATTACACTTATATAAATATTGACAAATGTAAATGACTTATGAAACACGAAATCCATGACATCAAATGTTTCAAAAAAAAACTACAAGTTTGGCTCAAATGCTTAGAGGATTTTGATTCCTTCCTACCATCTAAGGTAGGTCTTAGATAATATATCAACCATAATATTTTCTAAACTATGAATATGCATAGATTTTCCTCAAGGGATATGTATTATGTATTTTTTTATGAACACAATTCATCTAAACCTAGAAAACCTCTATTGTCTGCCTATCATAAACTTATATCTGTCATCGGCTTGGAAAATTAATACTTAAAATGAAAAAGATAGAAACTATGTATGAATTGGGAAGTAAGATGATTGAGGATTTGAACAAGAAGGTCCAGAATGGAGATGTTGTAGCAATTGATAAGGCTTTTGGGAAGATCACTAAGTTGGGGAGGTGTTTTCCTAGGTCTAGGGACTACGATTTTATGGGTCTGTAGACCAAGTATGTATTCTATCTTGTTTAGGAGTTGTAGAAGCACAAGAAGTTGGTGCATGAAATTAATATTCAAGTCAATTTACAAGAGAACTTTGATAAGTTGGAGGAAATTAATAAACTAAGTTTTACTGACTTCGACTTGGAATGGAAAAGACTCATCTGAAGTGTCCATGAACATAATTTGGAGAGACTTAAGCCTCACATTGATTTTTGGAGGCTAGGTACAATATGACATTAAGAGTGAAAAGTAGGGGATATCATTGTTCATGGTATGTGGGTTAGACTTCAAGTAGGAGATTGTTGAAAATATGAATTTTGATAGTCATATGACCATTCAATTCCTTTGTTTATTTCTTTGTAGTCTCATCATATTTGAATAGTTGAAACAATTGTATGTATTAGTGTATTGGAGAACTCAATAAAGATATTTCCCTACTTGAAGAGTGGATATAGTCATACTGGTGAATATTTATGAATATAACTTCAAGTTACTTTTCCAACAACTTAAATTATTGAATTATTTTCCGTTGAACTATCCATTACACTACAAGAATTAAAAGAATAAGTCAAGGGTTTTCATTGGACTTACACTTGAGAAGGAGAATTGAAAAACACTCTCAATCAAGTAGGAAACCATGAAAGATGCAACCTTCTTTTGCAAAAACACACAAGCATGGTTTCTTTCCTATGAGGTTGATCCAAGATTGAATGAGAGTCATGCAACTCTAGATCTCCTCAACAAGCAACTCAAGGAACAATATGATTACAAAAATCTTCACTCTCAATGAGAAAGTACAAGATGATGAAGTGATGATCAACACCATCTAAGCCTCTCATTTATAGGTAAGTGATCAACAATGAGAAAACAACTTACTACAAACCATAGTTTTGAGACTTTTCAAGATGTGGTAAGTCACAAGTTGGATAACCCTACGCGAGTCGGCGAGCATTGGGCTCGAACTTGGCTAAGTCTAGGTGAGGCTCGCTAGAATCACTGAGTTTAGTTGATTCTTGATGTTGGTGAGTCCCAATGCTCAGAAACATTCATATACAAACCTTTCTCTTGAAATGTTAATGTTTTTTTGGTTTATGACCACAAAATATACATAAAAGTTTATGTTTAACTCCTTGTCTTTGCCTTCAAGTCAATCTTGTTCTCTTCAGTGATTATATATATGAAATATAGTATTTAAGTCATTAATTTAAGCTATAATTTATGTATATATTGGTAGGATATTTGACAATGGTTTGAGATTTCTAGGAGTTACAATGAAGGTTCTAGGTTTTAGAAGATCTTATAAATTTTTAGAATTAGTCAAATTTAAGTAATCAATAAGCTCTCTCTCTCTCTCTCTCTCTCTCTCTCTCTCTCTCTCTCTCTCTCTCTCTCTCTCTCTCTCTCTTTCTCTCTCTCTCTCACCATCAAATCCCTGTGAGGGGTGCTACCCTCAACCTCATTTTGGTGTTACCCCCAAACCTCTACCAATGTATATGTCTAAAAAGTAATAGGACAATGATGAATCTTGATCATAAAATTATACATAATACATATCCCTTGTTGCAAATCTATGCATATCCATAGTTTAAAAAATATTATGGTTTATACATTATCTAGGACCTACCTTAGATGGTAGGAAGGATGCAGACTCCTCTAAGTGTTTGAGCTATACAGGGGCTTATACTAAATTTAATAATCAACTCCTAACAGGGCTAGGTCTCCTAATAGGGACATAATATCTTTAGTGCATTATTTGTGGGTTCCATCCCCATCGGGGTTTTTCCCTTAATAGGGTTTTCCTCAACAACAAATCTTTGTGTTATGGTGTTATGATTTTGTGGTGTTCTTATGGTTACATTACTATTTTAGTTTGTTTAAAGTAATCATCTTAAAAGGAATTTAGAGATTAATATTTGGCACACAACTGAGTCACCCCCTCCTCTCTATTGTTTTGGTGCTTTGTTATTGCTAACAATTGGTATCAAAGTTTCTGGTCCTCAGATAGAAATCTTAACCACTTGAGGAGATCCTGAGATGGCCTACTACAAGAAGGAGAGACTTTATGTTTGATGCCAAAAATTTTAACACTTGGAAGAACAAGATGATGACTCATTTGATCTACATGAGAATTGATTACTAGATGATTATCAAAAGGAATGAAGAGCTCAAGATAGTATATGAGATAGATTATGTTACCGAAGATGAGAAGAAATTGTTTCATTGCAACATGGTTGTGAGGGAAGCATTGATCAGTGCACTTTCAGAAGCAAAATTCACAAAGGTTAAGGAACTTGATTCAGCACACAAGATCTTGATAAGGTTAGAAGCCTTATATGAAAGAGATCAATACACTAAAAGGGAGAAGTTGTAGAATTGGAAAGAAAAGATGGAGAACTTGAGAATGTGAGATGATGAGAATGTTAGAGCATATGTATAGAGGGTAACTAAGGTTGTTACAAGAATTAGAAATTCTGGAGGCACATACACTAAGGAAGAAGTGATCGCAAAGATTATGAGATCTTTGACACCAGTTTATAAAACAAAATTTCAGGCGATTGAGGAGATCATTCCACTCACTATGAACTTCAACAAAGAGATGTTGATTGCTAAATTAACCACCTTTAAAACCACATAGCTACAAGATGCATTACCTAAAGTCGAAACTGCATTCAAGGCTACTATTCACAATTACAAGAGGACTTTATCTATCCTTCCGAGCACTAGTAGAGGTAGAAAATATGTATATCTTGGAGAATATGCTGATGATTGGGCTGAAATAGAGGAAGAAGAGAGAACCTGTTCATGAAGAGAAATATTTAGTTTCACATGTTGGAAAATAAATAAAAATGGATTATAGATAGTGGTTTATCTCATCATATGACTAGTGATAAAGACAAGTTTGTTTAGCTAAACAAATATGATGGTGGGGTGGTTAGATTTGGTGATAACACTCCTAGATTGATTATTGGTAGAGGATCAATCTCTCTTGATGGAAAAACTAACACTGATGATATTTTATTTCTTGACGGCCTTAAACATAACTTGTTGAGTGTTGGACAACTTGTAGACAAGGGTTAACACTTGCAGTTCAAGGATGGGAAATGTACTATCAGAAGTGAGTCGGGAGACTTGATCGCATCAGGCACAAAAAAAAGAGGTAATGTGTTTCAATTGATTACTACAAAAGCTTGTTGTTTTGTGACTAAGGTAGATGACATTTGGTTGTGGCATAGAAGAATTTGTCATATCAATTTTGACAACATTGTGAAGGCCAGTTGTATGCACCCAAAAATGGTCACCTAGACTTTGGGCCCCATTTATTCGATTTATTGATCCTGAAACAATTTTATCAATAATCAATATTTTCAACATTATCAATTTCTTGATTAAATTTTAAATTCGATCATATATTGGATTTTTATCCTATGGGCTAACCATTTTATCCTAAAGTCTTTATTTATTCAAAAGGAATATTTCCTCCCCTTTTAATAAATAAAAAGCCCCACCTTTTCATCTTATCCTAAGTTGCACAAATAAAGCACTATTCCTATTTTATAAAAAGAAGAAAACACTTTTTGTCTCATATGGACATAAAGTCAACTCCTATTTTTCTATTGGAGGATACTTGTGCACATGGATTGCTCTTCTTTCAAGCTCCACCGCTGATTAAGACTTTTTTGCCTCTTAATCTCAATGGTCCATTTCACCTCATTTCTTATAAAAGGAAAGCTCTCTCCTTCATTTGCATATATCACATTTTTATGCTAACCTTATGTTGCAGGAATCCTTGAAGACTTTGAAGCTTTTTAGAGATCATTGTTGCATCCTACTTTAGATTTTTTCATTTGCTTCATAGTTTAGTTTACATTCTTGCATAAGTAGTTTCATTTTTCATGGCTTTCATAGCTTAGATTTCCTTTCATGCAATAGCATAACTTCACATAGCTTAATAGGAGGGATTTGTAACACTTGTTCTTTCCATTTCATAGCTTAGTTGCATTGCATTTTCATTCCCATAGACTAGCTTGCATTGCATTTTCATAGTGATTCTTGAGGATATTGGCACTCTTGCCCTTGTCCTCATTTGAATCTCTCATTGTGTGGTTGACTAGCAAGGTCACAAGCTTGTAGCTCTAGCTGAGAGCAAATACATCATAGTCCCTTGCAACTCCATGCATAGAGAGCTATGAGCCGCTTTGTGATGCCTCATTCTTGAGCAACCTTGCATGTAATGGTTCATAGAAGTGCACCTTTTTAGTGTGTACACCAGTAACACAAATAGAGTCAGAGATCTGCCAAGGATTGTCAATCCTACTTATACCGTGTGTGGAGAGTGTATAATGGGGAAGCAAATGAAAGTTTTTTTTAGATAAAATCATTTTCAAAAAAGGGAAAGCTAGATCTGGTGCATAAAGATCTATTTGGTCCTACAAAGACAAGGTCCTATTATGGTAAAATGTATTTCATTCTTTTTGTTGATGATTATTCCAAAATGATGTGGGTTGCTTTCCTTAGAGAAAAGTCTGAAGCTTTTGATAATTTCAAGATTTATAAGGAAAAAATTAAGAATGAGTTAGGTCTAAAGATAAAGTGTTTGAGGTTAGATAGTGGTGGAGAATTTATATCTTATGCATTTAATTCATATTGTAAAGAACATGGCATATATAGACAAACGCCCGCACCTAGAACTCCACAACATAATGTGATAGCAGAGAGAAGGAACAAAACCATATTGGATGTTGTGAGGACTATGTTAATTAAAGGCAATGTGGCACACATGCAATGGAGGGAAGGAGTTAACATCAATTTCTACTCCTTAAACCATATTCAGATCAGAGAGGGTATTGGTAAGACTCCCTATGAACTGTGGTTTGGTCATACTCCTTCTGTGAAGTATTTTAGAATTTTTGGTAGCAAGTGTTATATCAAAAGAGATAATGAAATAGGAAAGTTTGATGCAAGAAGTGATGAAGGTATTTTTCTTGGGTATTCTACCAAAAGTAAGGCATATAGATGTTTCAACCTGAGATTGAGGAAAATAATTAGAAGTGCTAATGTGAAGATTGATGATAAGTTCCAGATTTAACAATGGATGTATGAGTGTGATCCAATACCTGAGAACAAGACAGAGAATAAAGAGGCAAGATTGACTTTTGAGATTGAAAATGGTGTACAAGTTTGCTTAAGTGAATAAAAGGAAGCTCCTAGAATACCAATGTATGTTTTGATGAACCATCCTAAAAATAAAATTATTGGTGATGCCAATCAAGGTATGACAACAAGGTCTAACGCTAGAAATCAGCTCTATTTAATCTTGCAAGTTGAACCTAAGACTACTGATGAGGCTTGTAAACATGAATCATGGATTAAAGAAATGCAAGAAGAACTGGATCAAATAGAGAAAAATAACACTTGGGAATTGGTTACTAAGCCTAAGGACAAAAATGTGATTGGAACCAAATGGGTCTTCAAAAAAAAAATGAATGAAGAAGGAACAATTGTGAGAAATAAAGCCATACTAGTCTGCAAGGGCTATTCACAAAAGGAAGGTATTAACTTTGAAGAAACATTTGCACCTGTTGCAAGATTAGAGGCAATATTATTATTCCTTTCTTATGCAACATATAAAGACTTCAAGGTATATCAAATGGATGTGAAGTCTTCATTCATGAATGGTGATCTTGAGGAAGAAGTATACATAGAGCAACTTGATGGATTTCCTTTGACAAAAGATGGCAACATAGTTTTCAGATTGAAGAAGGCCTTGTATGGACTAAAGTAGGCACCAAGGGAATGGTATTCTCAGCTTGAAAGGTATTTATTACATCTTGGTTTTAGAAAATGTAGTGCAAATAATAATCTATATTTGAGAGCTAGTACAAATGGTATTTTGACAGTTGAGGTATTTTTGGATGACATTATCTTTGGAGGTAATGATGAGAAGAGAAATAAGATTTTCTGAAGAAATGAAAAGTGAGTTTTAAATGTCAATGATTGGTGAAATGAAATTTTTCATTGGTTTGCAAATAATTCAAAATAAACATGGTATTTTCATCTCACAAACCAAGTATCTTAAGGAGTTGCTAAAGAAGTTTGTAATAGAGTATTTCAAACTTTCTAGGAAAACTATGGTGATTGGGTGTAAGCTTTCAAATAGTGATGAATCTAAAAGTGTCTTTTAGACAAAGTACATGTCCATGATTGGAGGTTTGTAGTACTTAACACACACTAGGCTAGACATAAAAACTGTAGTTGGAATTGTTGCAAGGTTCCAAGTTGATTCTAAGGAGACTCATCTTGTAGCTGTTAAAAGGATATTCAAATATCTAAAAGGAACAATAGAATATGGTTTATGGTATGGTAAATCTGATGATTTCTCATTGCATGCTTATACTGATGCACATTGAGCAGGAAGTGTAGATGATAGGAAGAGCACTAGTGGAGGATAATTTTTCCTTGGGAAAAGGTTGGACTCTTGGTTGAGAAAAAAAAAAGGATTGTATAGCTCAGTTTATTGTTAAGTCAGAGTATGTGGCTTGTTGGCTTTTGATTTAATAGGTTTTAAATAACCAAGAGACAACAAATAAATTACACCTAGGGGTCAACTATTTCCCATATTCAACATACTTTAATTGACCTTGGGCCAACTAACAAGGCAACAATTCCTTCTACACTTCTGGCTCTGCAGAACCAAGGCAAGTTCACCTGGGATTTGACAATTTGCTTCACAACTCCTTGTTTATAATCCCTTTAAAGTAGTTCTAGTCACCAAAAACTTCTTTTACTGGATGATACTAAATAGATCTGAAAGCAAGCAACCATTTATCTATTAGATCACCGTATTAAGAGAAGACCATCCTTAAAACCCTTTTTCTTCTAAGTAATGATTTAGTTAAATTTTGATGCTTATTTTCAACCATGAACATCATAAGAACATTTTCCTGACTGCTTAAACATTAACCCATGCCTTATCCATTGTTATTATCATAGAGTCATAGAACCACAATGAAAATTATGACCTATTTATTCACTTTGTAAATAAATGTATCAATTGTTAATCAAACCTCATGCTTACAACATCCTTTATTATATTTTAGTGACCTTATCATATCATAGAAGCATTTTTTCAGTCCCTTGAACCAATATCAACAATGAGAAGATATACAACTTAAAAATAATTGCAAATGAAATTTAATACTTGCTCAAATATCCATAAAATCAACAAAAAACATAATAAGAGGAGACAAAATTTTAGACACAAATATCCCTGCAATGTTTTGTATTAATCACCTTGAGAAAAGTACATTCACTATTTTTTCTGCAATAACTCAAACAAAATAAATTAGGACAAGAACTATTAGCTTTTTTTTATTAAAGTTCAAAATCAGATACAAACATGACACATTCTACAACTGTACATTATCTGGACCGATTATATATGACACACTTGTGCTATCATAAAAAGAATTTCAGACCCTTCTTCCCAGTCTTGGAAACCCTGTATAGACATAGGGTTGCAACAAGCTTCAGAATCAGGAAGGTAACACATGTCACCTTGCAATTGGATACAACATTGTTTGTTACAATATGACAAAAAGGTCACCATCAAAACTTTAACTCCAACAAAAAGAAAGGAAGTCGATGAAAAGGAGCATCATCTTTGTCTTGGTTTTGGCACCATTTGGACACCTGTCACTCCTGGATAATGCTTGATTCCCACTCATTGAACACAACATCATTAGGCTGGTCAAACTGCAAAACTTTATGTTCTCCCTCAATCAAGTGTTTCCACTTGGCCTTCAACTGTTTGATCCTTTTCCCAAAAGAATAAAATTAGAATGTGGCAATTACAATCTCTTCAATAGCCCTT
Source organism: Chamaecyparis obtusa (assembly GCA_027943335.1). Lineage (NCBI taxonomy): Eukaryota > Viridiplantae > Streptophyta > Pinopsida > Cupressales > Cupressaceae > Chamaecyparis > Chamaecyparis obtusa. The sequence goes on from BSBK01001709.1 coordinate 983,207, forward strand.
CCAAATAAATAATTATCATTATTAATCACAAGAGTATTAATCCTTAAAGTAAGGGCAACATCCAACTCCTCTATTCACTCCTCGTGGGTTTTAAGCTCTTTTATACCTTTTAGAATACAAGGGAATAAATTAAAATTCTTACTAGAATATTCCAAAAGGAGAGATCTAGACTCTCTCTACACAGACTCCCTAGCAATAGAAAACTCTAAAAGACTTGTAGTGTGATCATAAGTCTATTCAATTATTGTATCTATCCCTGCCTGTTCCTTGGCCACTGAATATATCTCTTCCATCTTATTTTCCCGACCATTCCATTTTATCAAGATCTATTCCAAATTTTCCTTTTCCACTTTAAAAGAATTTAGAATATCAAAAAGCTTTGAAACCCTATAATAAAGAATTTTTGTATCAATAGAACTAAGAAGATGCAGAATAGTATCAATGAACTTTTATTCATACCTTTTTACAACCTCTACTTCTAAGGCCTTAAGTTTAGCCTTCTCATCTTGAAATTCTTTCTCAAACTGAGCATCGAGAGTCATAGGAGATGGGAGAATATCAATTATAGGGATTGAGCTAGGTGGTGGTGCAGGGGATGATGCAATTTGTCTTGTAGAAGAATCACCTACTTCAAAATGAAAAGCGATGTACCTCCAAGCCTGGCAAGTCTTCCCATCAGTTCACTGTTTCTTTTCTTTTCACCATCATAAACCTCCATGATCTTTTCACACTTGAGCTTAAGCTCCTCCATAATTTTTTTATCTTTCAATGTTGTGGCTTTAGAAAAATTTATTGCCTGAACAGTTATGTTAGTTTCTTCCACCACTGAAGTCTCACTTACGCTCCTGACCATCAAACCACCCATTAAAGTTGTGCTAGATTATTCACCGCTTTTAGTCTTATCATGTTTTTGTAATGACCACATTACAAGAGTGACATGGTCATCATTGAAGACATATCCCTTTGATTCTATTATGGCCTCCTCATCTGTATTATATGCAGTATTAGTCCTCTTCCTGATAGCATCAAAAACCACTTCATCAACAATGTCCCATTCAGGCAAGATTAGAACCCCTGCATCCATTATCATTTTCCTCCCCTATTTAGGGGTAATTCTATTGAATTCATCAAACATTTATTTCTTTACTAGCTTCTTTGAGGACATAGTCCTCTTTATTAGGTTTCTCTGCTTGTTTCTTTTCACATCTCCTTTCAAAATTGGAGATACTCACTCTCCAAGAAAATTGAACAAAAGCCATAGATCTAACAAAACTTTCATTAGACAAAAACCTACTACAAGACTCCTTCATGATAGGGTCAAGCTATTTGTCTCTAAATTATTCAACTGTAAGGTCCATGGGAAGGGCAGCTAGCTCCTTTGGCATTTCTTCTTGTAACTTTGATTATGTTAGAACAAAATCTCCTGCACTACCAAGCTGAACCAACTATTCTGCTACTTCTTGTTCATTCACAAAATGTAGTAGGGATTGGGAAGGTGAGTATGCTTCCCCACTAGGTTGAACAACTTCCTCCACCCTTTGCCTCTTTGGTGATGAACCAACTAGAGATTCATCATATGCAGGCCTCGTGTATGGTACATGCACATGAGGTGGTGATGGCCTCTCCTCAATTATTTTTCCCTTGTCATGTGTACCCTATTTGGGCTCCATCACACTATACCCTACCCTTTGTTGTAACACATAAGATCCTAGGGAAATTGTGGGTACAGGTGCAATTCTTTTCATCACAAGACTAGCCTTATCGGGATTGGCGTCAATCACTCTGGCCATCTTCTCATTTAAGACACCCATGATCTCTTCAAAATGTGTCGTCAATTTATTTATTTTTCACCAAAAGGCTTAATATCCCCTAAAGGGTTATATCTACTATCAAAGTGATTGAAAAAATAAAGGGTCCTTTTATATACCAACCACTTCTCCTTTCTTACCTCTTTCTCTTAAAGAGAGAACTCATTCCTTATAATATCTTCTAAGAAATGGAGTTGATGAGTTATATCCCCTGCCTTTACTCTCATTCTAAACAATTGGAAAAATATCTCAGGATTAGAAAACCGCTCAACAGATGTCCTCATTCCATAGGGCCTCAAAAATTTTCTTAAATGAGTCCAATCACCCTTTGTTATTACAAAATGGTGGAAAATAGTGAAAGCTAGAAAATTGTGCCTCTTCCCCTCCCTATCAACTCTCTCTCTTGTAGGCAACCTATCTGCCATAAAATATCTGTAAGAAAAATTTGATAGGGACCTGGTAGGGTAGAATGTGAGGGGTGTCTCTGAAATGATAAACTCTAAATACAGTAGAGATAGGGTACACAATAACATCATCCTAGTTATGTACTATCTTCAATTCAGGAGAAAACTCCTTGGGCCTAATGAAATCTAGGAGAACCTTTGGGATTATAGGGTTCTCATGCAACAAGAGTGACCTCATCCTAGAAGAAAAGACCTTGTCAAATTTGAGGAAACTATCATCAACTATATCCTAGGAGAAATCCATGCTCCACAATTGCACTAGCAGTTATTCACCATCCTTTTGCTTCACTAGATCCATATCCTTTTCAAAAAATGACTCCCACTTGAACAAGAACATGTGCATAAGCATGGAATACCATCCAAAGGGCTGATCAACCTTGGCCTTCTCAATGCCAATCAAACCATTATGTATACATTCAACAATGTAAGGAGAAAAATCAAAATTGACTCCTACAACAGGATGCATAGTCTGAATCATCATAAACATGAAATGGATGGACATTGGATGAGTCTCATCCTCACCAAAAATCTTGCACAAATACATATAAAATCATAGGGCAAGAGGGTTGAAATACTTCTTCAAGAAAGGCTCTGGGATATTAGCTTCAACTAACATTAAACCCCCAACTACTGCAAAATGCTCCCTCAGCAAGCTACTTTTGATGAAAACTCTCTAAGCTTCATAAGTTTCCTTCAATTTATCAAAATCAATAGGCTCATGGTATTCAGTAGGTGTGCTTAACCTAAGTAATGAACTTATTTCATCAGCAGTAACAGATAAGAGAGGTGTCCCATATTTATTCCTAACAACCCTAGCTACCGAGTCATAACACTTTGCAACAAGCATCAACAAATCTACATCCATGAAACCCCTGAAATGACCAATTTTCCTATGTCTAGCTCCCATGCATTACAATGCGGAGTGTATGAATTCCTTTGGCTAAACCATACTTTAAAAATATTAAGACCACTCACACCTGCATGTGCATCTCTTAGCGAATTACTTTTATCATATAATCTCTCATCAAATTTTAAATGGGGTGCACTAGGGATGAGTTTCTTTCCTGCCACTACATCATTGGTGGAACAATCCAATTGAAATAAGAAATCATTATACACAACCCTATCTTTGTACTCAAATTTATGAGTGAAATCCCTTCGTGGTGTCATTCTTAAAAACTAGGGTTTCTATCCTTAAATATATCCCACACTTCACAAAACCCTTACAACTAATAGGTTTGCAAAATGAACTTACTTGTTTTGCAATTCAAAATCTATAATTATGAAAATTGTGAAAGATTCTTCGATCTACCAATTCTTGACTACGTTGTTCTCAAAAAATAATTTTGCTATGTGTATGTTGAAAACTTTGTGAAATGACACTCTAAGCAAACAACTATTTACCCAACAACTACAATGGTTGCACACTTTTCATTAAGCTTTACAAGAATAGAATTGAATCCTGCTAGTGGTCAAAACATTCCTTTTGAAAAATTTGAGTTCTAGCCGTTGATGGAATTTTTGTGCAAATAGATCCTATGGCTCATGTCAAGTTATTAAAACTTGGGTCCACCTTGAAATCCAACTCGACAAGTTGACGAATGAGAAAATGGGATAAAGTTGCTAGCTGGCAAGAAGACATCACCACACTTTTACTTTTCTACCTTGGACATGTGACATTTAGTCGTGAAGTTGTGATGATAAAATATCTTGCAACTTCCTTTCACGGGTTCATGAAAGCCATCAGATCTCATCTTACTTACCCGCATTTTAATCACATTCTACAACTTGCTAGGGATATGTGGTGATCTGTCGTGAAGCCATGATGAATAAAGGTCTTAAAACTTCTCTTCATGGGCTTGCGAAAACTGTCAGATCAACTTGATCTAACCTTAATTTAACTTTATTCAAACGGGTGAGGATGATGTCATGTAGGGAAGGTGTCACAAAGTCGTGATGCCATGAAGAAAAACCTTCGAGCATCTTTTCATTGTGGAAATGCACCATCCATTGGATTTACTTTGATCTAACCGGCATCTATCACTTGTTTTGAGCTTCGACTAGGGTCCACCATCTGCCAGGTGTCAGATAGTCACGATGTTGTGAAGAATAAACACTTTTCATCTTTTCATTGCGTGATCACACACACCATAGGATTAAAGAAGGGTCAGACTAGGTTTATCACATGCCAAGACTTAGGTAAAAATTTGAATTTAATGGGAACTGTAGACTTAGGAAAATATTTCATCAGGCCCACTAGGAAGAATAACGTAAAAGAAACTTGGCCCTACCCGATGACTTAAACCATGTGACATAAAATGGCTTAAGTGAAACAAAAAGGTAACGAAGAAATAGAATGACGTAGGGTTTTTGGACTTAAACATATTTATTTTAAAACCCTATGTACATGATAAACCTTATTTCTTCAACCTAAGCAATATTCAACAAAATTTGCACTGCGATATGAAAATTGACCAACAATGGCTCTGTCTGGGGATGAGGGGAAACTTGTGTCCATGCAAGAACTTAGAATCATTGGGTGAGCAGACCACAAACCTGAAGACATGACAACTGCAGAGAACAATAAACAAAACATATTTATAGAGGGAGACCAGACAAAAAAAACTCACCACACTACTCACAAAGATTTACAAAATGTAAAGAACCTAACTACCGTTCATGGAAAAAGATACTTTCATCAAAAGTATTTCTTCAGAAATTGTCCATGAACAGGCAATTCCTGAATATCACCAAAAATTTCCTTGATGATGTATGAATCTTGACCCCATTTATCATGAATCAAATAAGGTCCTAGCCAAATTGGATCAAACTTTCCATGCTTTCCCTTGTCTTCCAATCTAGCATTCCATAGCAACACCAAATCATTTATTTCAAATTTCCTTTTCACAGCTCTTTTGTCATACACGTTTTTAACTTGTAACCACATCTTTGTATTTTTTGCGGCTGATTCTCTTCTGGTTTCATCCAACTGGACTAAATCCTCAATTCTTAACTGCATTTCATCTTCTAAATCCCCATCATACATTTGGACAAACCTGTACATCTCCAACAAATTATTTAGGGGCATCCTTGCTTGTATTCCATACACCAAGTCAAAAGATGCACATCCAATATCCTTCTTAATAGTTACCCTATCAGCCCATACAACCAATGGCAACTTTGAATTCCATACCTTTTTATTTTTCTCAAGGATCCTTTTAAGAATTTTTATCAAACTTTTGTTGGTAGATTCCGCCTGTCCATTACCTCGTGGATGGTATGGAGATGAATATGACATTTGAATTCCCAAATTTTCACAAAACTCCTTATACTCATTAGATCTAAAACACATTGCATTATCACATACTATCCTTTTAGGGAAACCAAATCTAGTAACAATATTATTTAACAATAAGTTAATTACCACTTTGGTAGTTGCATTCCTTGTAAGAATAGCTTCTACCCACTTTGTGAAGTAATCAGTGGCAACTAGAATCCAAGAATTCCCTCCACTTGATTTATTTGGTATCTCACCTATGAAATCCAATCCCCATTGTTGGAAAGGAGCTTGCACCTCCACTAGTTTTAATGGTACATTTCCTGAGAATTTTAACTTGCCAGAGAATCTTTGACATGCATCACAATTTCTTACTAACCTCTTAACATCCTTGAAAATTGTAGGCTACCAAAATCCCACTCTCAAAACCTTCTGAGTAGTAGTTTTACCCACGTAATGTCTCGCACAAATTTCTTCATGCATTTCTTTCAACAAGTTATTATCTTGATCTTCATTAACACACTTTAGTGAAACAAAATCTAGATTTCTTTGCCACAATTTAGACCTGAAGATGACAGATTTTATAGCCCATAACTTTAGAGCCCTTCTTTTATTTTCATCTAGTCCTGGTGAGCATTTCATATTCTTCAAGTAGTAAATGACATCCTGATACCAAGTACATCCATCCATATCACAAGTATAATCAATTTCCATTTGATTAATTTGATTAGCATCTAAATTAGATTGGGCCATCAAATTTTCTAATTCTTGACCTCTCACCAACTTGGTAACTTGAATGTCAATATTAAATTCCTGGATCATGTTTATCCATTTACATCTTCTTCTAGATACTTCTTGTTGTGAGAAAATATCTTTGACTGCAACACTTGGCACAAAAGCAATCATTGTCGCTCCCATAAGATAACATCTAAAATCTTTAACAACCTTTACAAGTGCATATGTCTATTTTTCATTTATATCATATGTCAATTTAACAACCTACAATGACTTACTAAAAAATGCAATGGGTTGTTCAAAACCTTCAATATTTTTCTGCAATAATACTGCATCAACAGTGTCGAAAGAGGCAAAAGAAAATATATGCATGGGCATAGTGTAATATGGTTCCTTGAGTACAAGTTCATCGTTAATAGCTTGCTTGATATTTCTAAAAGCATCATTAGGTTCACCATCCCACTTAATTTCAGATCCTTTTTTCAACATCTTTGAAATAGGTCTAATGATTTCAATGAAATTTGTAACAAACCTTCTCAATAAATTTACTTGGACAAAGAAACATTGAATACTTTTTACATTTTTTGGCCTTTGAATCTTGTCAATAGAAACTACCCTCTTAGGATCAATTCTTACTCCTTGCTTCCCAACTAAATGCCACAATAGCTTGACTTCAGTCTAACAAATGCACATTTCCTTGGGTTCAAAGAAATGCCATACTCTAGGGCCCTTACAAATATCTTTTCTAGGTGCAAGCAATTATTTTCCTCCTTGGAATATGAAATTAAATCATCTTGATAGACTACAAGAAAATCATTAATGAAATCAGCAAATGCAACATCCATCACCCTCTAAAAAGTAGCACCAGCATTTGTTAAACCAAACGACATCCTAACATATACATATGTGCCCCAAGGTGTTGTGAAAGTAGTTTTGAATTGTTCTGACTCATTTACAATCACTTGATTGTAACCAAAAAACCCATCCATCATGTACATCAAATTAGAACCAGTCACCCTTTGCAACATGGCCTCCATATTAGGCAAACAATAATTATCTTTCAGAGAAGAAATATTTAAATTTCTAAAATCCACATACAATCTGATATCTCCATTCTTCTTCCTAACAGGCACTAAGTTTGACACCCAAGAAGAATGCCTTATAGGTTTTATAATTCCAGCATCTTTTAGCTTCATCAACTCTTCTTGCATCTTAGGTGCCAAGGTGGGGTTGATTGTTCTTTATTTTTGCCTAAAAGGCTTAGCATCCATCTTCAAAGGTATGACATGTTGAAAAAGATCCTCTCTTTAAACCTTCAAGTCATCATAGGACCATGCAAAAACATGCCTATATTTTCTTAATAATTTAATTATAGATCTCCTTACCTTTGGAGATGTCTATTTTCCAATATACACCTTAGGTGCTTCTTCTGTTCCAAGGTTGATTTCTTCAAAGTCCATTTGGTCTCTCTTTTTTGTGTCCATCTGAGCTCTATCATGACTATCAAAGATAGTTTCCAAAACAACCAACCCCTTATGAATCTTGTTTGTCTTAAGCTGCAAGACTTCATTTCCAAAGATAGTATCCTTCCCCTCAATAGCTTCTACCAAAGCTGCATAATCAAGCTCCTGACCATAATATTGATATTCACAATTTAGAAATCTCAAAATATCCTGGTCATCTTAAAAAACTTGCCAATTTTCAACATTATCTGGTACACTAGGTTTTGTTTGGACCTCAACTTTAGAAACTCCTATAAAATTTGCATCACTTGGATTGATAGCAATATTGGCTAACAGGTTAGCCATTTTATTGTTACTTCTATACTTCCAAACAATATTAAATGCATGAAATTTTTTCAATCATATCCCAAACAACATGCCTATATTGTTTCAACCTCTTGTTTTTGGAAGCATAGACTGATCTTATTTGAGATACCACCAATTCAAAATCACCAACCACATTCAAGCATTTGATTCCATGTATGTGAGACAACTTTAATCCTATCAATAATGCCTCATATTTTTCTATATTATTAGTGCAAGGGAAACTTAGTGTGAAAGAAAATTTATAAGTGTTCCCATCAGGAGAAATAAGCAAAATACCCGCTCCTGAACCATCTTTACAATTTGCACCATCAAAATACATTATCCATAAATCACCTTTCTATGACTTTGTATTAACTTCTACAGTGATAGGAGGCAAGACAAATTCCTTCTCAAGTACAATAACCTCAACCCTGAAAGCATTAATATCGGTATCTACAAAGCAAGTGGTCTCATTATCAATGTCTTGTTCTATCATATGAGTTACTCTAGGCTCCCTCTCAATTTTGACAGACTTATCATCAATTTTAAGTGGCATAAGACAAATCACATTGCAGACTTCCCCCCATAGTAGCACTCCACTTCCTAGATGGTAGCATTCTATAATGGGGTGGTATATCTACAACTAAGACACTCATAGTCAATTCTTTATCAGGGTAAGCGACAAGCTAATAAGGTAATGCATTAATAGTACCATTGATTGGTACTTCTCTCTGATCCATTGCACAACACCTACCTTGAATAGTGTCAACCTTTAAACCCAATTTCTCCATGATTTTAAATGGCATAACAATGTTAGATGCTCTAGGATCTATCATGCAATTTTTTACTATTTTTCTATTTACTATAATACTCAAAAAATAATGGATCAATATTTTCAAGGCAATAATTTACAGAACTATCAAGATACATAGGTGGTATTTGAGATACCACTCCTTGGACTTCCACTATTTTCTTTGTCTCCCTTGGAGGCTCACTTGTGTTAAAATCAATACTAGTGCTATCCTGAACATTATCAACCCACACCAAAGCTCTATCCTTGTGTTCAAGAACTCTAAAAATTATGACAAAGGAACCTTGACTGTGATTTGAGATAACACTAACAACATATCAACAAGGGTGGAAGAGGGAAAATCAATTTGCATACCTTTAGAATCATTTTGCTTCTTAGATGTATCAATTGTAGTCACAACTTTTGATCTTTCAAACTTAGCCACTGGGCTAACTGGCTTCTCAACCTCCTTTTTCTTATCATTGTTTTGCATTGTGAACATCTTAGAAACATCAACCTTTTTTGGCTCCCATTTCTTTCCTTTGACATTCTTGACCTTTACAATGTAATCACCCTTCGGTTTACTTCCAATGGGATCCTTGGGACTGGTACTTTTAATGAATATACTAACAACTTTACCAATATTATCATTTGATGTCATGCCACTGGTTTGCACCTATGCAACCATTTCTGTAGTAATCCTAGAAATTTCCTCCTTTGAGGGTCATCTCAAGTTCACCCCTTCTAGGATAGATGCCATGTTACATGCTCTGTCATCAATATTTTCATCATCAAAGAAAACTTGTTGATGGAACAATGCTTTATTTTTCCTTTTCAAATAAACATCAATTTTTTGATCATAATCTAAAGTATCTTCATGTCCAAGATATGAATAAAAAATATTACACCCAATGCCATCATTATTCTCTTCTTGGTCCAATTTTTCAAGATCCTTATCTTGGTAAGCAGATACAGACTATGCAATTACACAATGCTCTGGGGAATGTGGAGATTGACAAGCCATACACCAAGGTGTGTCTTCTACAATATTTACAGAGGCTTTCTGTAATAGATCTGGGATATTTTTATCATTATTACCTTTTGCAGGAAGGGCAATAGGATTACCATCCTTCCACTGGGTATTATAAGGGAAATTATGCAATCTATTTTGCCTATTGAAGCTGTTATTGAATTGTGGCTTCTCTATAGTAGAACCCTTATCATTTATATTGTTGTGTGGCTTCAAGTCTTTAAGGGATTTCAACACCTTATCCAACTTATCCTCATCTTGCCTTTTGTTTCCCACAATTCTTTCACTATCCTTCTTATTTCCCCTATTTCCAAACAATTTAGGATAATCTCTTTTTCCTCCCAGTTTGTCAGATATTGTCATGTTATTCTCAGTATTAACAACAATCCTAAAAAAATCCCTCAAAGTCCTTGGCTCTTTATCTCTTAAAAGATATCCAATCTTTCCATCAAAGGCATTAAAATATGTAGTTAGACAAACATTATCATCTAACCTCATTACTTGGAATAATTTGTGCATAACTTTTTGGAATCTCATATTGAATTTGACTGTAGATTCATTTTGATTTTTTCTTATATTATTAAATTCATTCAACATGAAACAGGCATTTGGCCTATCACCATACTGCTCCTTATAATATTTTTCAAATGTATCCCATGAGTCAATACTATGATCTGAGACTCTTTTGAACCAATCCCTGACATCTTCAATTAAGGATTGAACAAACAATTTCATAACTACATCTTCATGTTGTATCTCATAATCATTCAACATATCAATGAGCAACCTGAGGTGTTCACAACTGATAGCATTATTTCTAGAAAAATTATTTGCCTTATCTCTTAACTCAGTTGGGATAATATTTGGATAACTTGGTATCCCATCAAACAATTTGCCTATACCCTTCTAGTTGTATAGGTCTTATTTGGAAACCTAGTCTAGTGTTTCCAGTAGGACCAACACTAGTTGTCATACCACCACCCATATGCACATTTAACTATTGTTTATACTCAACATTTACCTTGGCAGATGAAGAAAAAGGAGCATTAAGCACATTAGATTTACCAAGTAAGGTAGCATGAGTGATTCTAGATGGCATACCTATTTTATCTATAAATGGTCCATAAGTATTTGTAGATGAAGAGTTCGGGAATTGTATCTTCTTTCTTGTCTCTACAATAGATGCTTCAACTTCAACTTTCTCTAATTCCCTTGCTAAGTCATCTCTTTATTTTCTTCTTTTTTCCATTTCTATATCAAAATTTGATATAGGCGGTAGAATCTTTGGTTTCATTACATGTTCATTTATCTTGATTCCAACTACCTTTTTATTACCCTTGTTGTTGTCAACAACAATAGGCTTAGAAAATTTATTTTCTTCCTTTTCATCAAATAGAGTCACATAACTTTGCACTTGCCTAATCATAGGACCCTCATTTTCAAATTCATGTCCCTTTGACAAATGTTCTTTCTCACTTCCTAAGGCAGCAAGGTCACCAAAAAGGTCTGGTTGTAAATCTCTAGGAGAAGAAGAAAATATTCTATTCCTTTCCTTTAACTCATCAATCTTTCTAAGAAAAGACTCTCTTTCCATCAAAGCATTTATGGTCTCCGCCTCTCTCTCCTTGTGAAAACATTTGTATATGGCATCTCACTCTGCTAGCTGCAACCTTAACACACCTAAATCAATTGGATTAATCATAGTATCATTAGAGCTTGATGATATATCCATATCTGTGACATTTTGATAAGGGAAATGGACACGTCTTGGTTCCACAGGTTTCATATTAGGGATAATTTCATCCTGATGTGCACCTAATATGTGGCTTCTACTCCTCGCCTTTACATTTTGATCTACAAGAGGTATACCCTTGTCTTGATATAATACCTATGGGGTATCATATAAATTATCTCCAGAAACACCACTGTCAGATTTTGAACTTTTGTATAAGGACTCATTTTCATTAGCAGATGTGTGTAATACCCCATCTCCTTCATTACTATGTTCCCTCATAGGTGCACTAGTAGATTCACCACCTTTCCTTAACCAGTTCTTCTTTCATGACAGAGGTAACTCCTCCAATTTTATTTCTGGGTGTTTCTTGATAGAAGCCATCATGTTTTTTATTTTATCCATGATTTATAATTTGTTGATACACATTGGTTCTAACCCTTCGAGTCGCCACCCATGCTATATGGGAAATGAGAACTTTCAATAGACAAACCTTGAGAATCTAAAGAAAATTGAAACAATACAAGAAAAAAAGAGTCCCAAACAAATAGAAACACATGTGAATAAGATGACCCATGAGAATAATTTTTTACTAACCCAACATACACTAATCTGACATGTACTGCAAAACCTATGGACATTCCCATAGTACAGTCCCCAGCAACGTCACCATTTTGTTATCTTATGATTTAACAGGTTTTAAATAACCAAGAGACAACAAACAAAGTACACCTAGGGGTTAGCTATTTCCCATATTTAGCATACTTTATTTGACCTTGGGCCAACTAACAAGGCAATAATTCCTTCTACACTTCTGGCTATGCAGAACCAAGGTCGGTACACCTGGGATTTGACAAATTTCTTGACAACTCCTTGTTTATAATCCCTTTAAAGCAGATATGATCAATAAAAACTTCTTTTACTAGATGACAATAATAGATCTGAAAGTAGCCAACAATTTATCTATTTGATCATAGTATTAAGAGAAGACCATCCTTAAAACCCTTTTTCTACTAAGTAATGATTTAGTTGAATTTTGATGTTTATTTTCAACCATGAAAAACATAAGAACATTTTTCTGACAGCTTAAATACTAACCCGTGCCTTATCCGTTGTTATTATCATAGAGTCATAGAACCACAATGAAAATTGTGACCTATTTATTCACTTTGTAAATAAATGTATCAATTGTTAATCATAAACCTCATGCTTACAACATCATTTATTATATTTTAGTAACCTTATCAAATCATAGAAGCATTTACTCAGTCACTTGAACCAAAAGCAACAATGAGAAGATATACAACTTAAAAATAATTACAAATGAAATTTAAGACTTTCTCAACTATCCATAAAATCAACAAAAAACATAATAAGAGGAGACAAGATTTTAGACACAAATATCCCTACAATGCTTTTATATTAATCTCCTTGACAGAAGTACATTCACTATTTTTCTACAATAGCTTAGACAAAATAACTCAGGACAAGAACTATCAATTTTTATTATTAAAGCTCAAAATCAGATACAAACATGAAAAATTCTACAACTGTACATTGTCTAGACCGACTATCTATGACACACTTGTGCTATCACAAAAAGAATTTCGGACCCTTCTTCCTAGTCTTGGAAACCCTTTATAGACATAGGGTTGCAACAAGCTTCAGAATTAGGAAGATAACACATGTCACCTTGTAATAGGATACAACATTGTTTGTTACAATATGACAAAAAGGTCACCATCAAAACTTTAACTCCAACAGAAAGCAAGGAAGACAATGAAACAAAGCATCATATTTGTCTTGGTTTTGGTGCCATCTAGACACCTATCACTCTTGGATGAACCTTGATGTCCACTCATTGAACACATCATCATTATGCCACTTGAACTACAAAAATTTATGTTCTCCCTCAATCGAGTATTTCCACTTGGCCTTCAACTATTTGATCATTTTCCCAAAAGAATCAAAATAGAATCTACTAGTTACAATCTCTTCAATAGCCCTTCCAAACAAATAATTGTCATCATTAATCACAACAATATTAATCCTTAAAGTAAGGGTGACATCCAACTCCTCCATCCACTCCTCACGAGTTTTAAGCTCTTTTAAACCTTTTAGAATACAGGTGAATAAATCAAAATTCTTACTAGAATATTCCAAAAGGAGAGATCTAGACTCTCTCTGCATAGACTCCCTAGCAATGGAAAAGTCTAACAGACTTGTAGTATGATCATAAGTCTATTCAATTATTTTATTTGTCCCTGCCTCTTCCTTGGCCATTGAATATATCTCTTCCATCTTGTTTTCTTGACCAATCCATTTATTCAAGATCTGTTCCAAATTTACCTTGTCCTCTTTAAAAGAATTTAGAATATTAAAAAGCTTTGAAACCCTATAATAAAGAATCTTTGTATCAATAGAACTAAGAAGATGCAGAATAGTATCACTGATCTTTTCTTCATGCCTTTTTACAACCTCTACTTCTAAGGCCTTAAGTTTAGCCTTCTTATCTTGCAATTCTTCCTAAAAATGAGCATCATGAGCCATAGCAGATGGGGGAATATCAATTATAGGGCTTGAGCTAGGTGGTGATGTAGGGGATGATGCAATTAGTCTTGTAGAAGACTCACCTGCTTCAAAATACAAAGTTGATGTACCTCCAAGCCTGGAAAGTCTTCCCATCAGTTCATTGTTTCTTTTCCTTTCACCATCATAAGCCTCCATGAGCTTGTCACACTTGAGTCTAAGATCAGGATCCATAATTTTTTTAATCTTTCAGTGTTGTGGCCTTAGAAAAATTTTCTACCTAAATAGTTATATCAGTTTCTTCCACCACTAAAATCTCACTTACCCTCCTGACCATCAAACCACCCATTAAAGTTGTGCTAGATCCTTCACCCCTTTTAGTCTTATCCTATTTATGTAATGACCACATTACAAGAGCAGCATGGTCATCACTAAAGACAACTCCCTTTGATGCTGCTATGGCCTCCTCTATATTATATACAATATTAGTCCTCTTCCTAATAACATCAAAAACCACTGCATCAACAATGTCCCATTCAGGCAAGATCAAAACCCATGCATCCATTATCATTTTCCTCCCCACTTCAAGGGTAAATCTGCTGAATTCATCAAACATTTCTTTCTTTACTTCTTCTTTGATGACATATTCCTCTTTATCAGGTTGCTCTGCTTATTTCTTTTCACACCTGCTTTGAAAATTGGAGATTCTCACTCTTTAAGAAAATTGAACAAAATCCATAGATCTAACAAAACTATCATCAAACAAAAACCTACTACAAGACTCCTTGATGACAAGGTCAATCTCTTTTCCTTTGAATTGTTCAACTGTAAGGTCCATGGGAGGGGCAGTTGGTTCCTCTGGCTTTCCTTTTAGCAACTTTGATTCTGTTAGAACAAAATCTCCCGCACTACCAAGCTGAACCAACTGTTCTGCTGCTTGTTCATTCACAAAATATAGTGGGGATTGGGAAGGTGAGTATGGTTCCCCACTATGATGATCAACTTCCTCCACCCTTTGCCTCTTTTGTGATGAACCAACTGGAGATTCATCAGATGCAGGCATCTTGTATGGTACATGCACATGAGGTGGCGATGGCCTCTCCTCAATTTTTTTTCCCTTATCATTTGTGCCCTATTTGGGCTTCATAACACTATACACTTCCCTTTGTTGTAACACATAAGCTCCTGGGGAAATTGTGGGTATAGGTGCAATTCATCTCATCACAAGATTGGCCTAATCAGGATTAGCTTCAATCACTCTGGCCTTCTTCTCATTTAAGACACCCATGATCTCTTCAAAATGTGTCATCAATTTATTTATCTTTTCACCAAAAGGCTTAATATCCCCTAAAGGGTTATATCTACTATCACAGTGATTGAAAAAATCAAGGGTCCTTTTATAGACCAATCACTTCTCTTTTCTTACCTTCTTCTCTTGAAGAGAGAACTCATTCCTTATAATGTCTTCTAGGAAATGGAATTGATAAGCCATATCCCCTACCCTTTGTCTTATTCTAAATAATTGGAGAAATTACTTAGGATCATAAAACCATTCAACAGATGTCCTCATTCCATAGGGCTTCAAAAATTTTCTTAAATGAATCTAACTACCCTTTGCAATTACAAAATGGTGGACAACAGTGAAAGCTAGAAAAATTGTGCCTCTTCCCCTTTCTGTCAACTCTCTCTCTTGTAGACAACCTATCTATCACAAAATATCTGTAAGGCCAATTTTGATAGGAACCTGGTAGGGTAGAATGTGAGGGGTGCCTCTAAAACCATAAACTCATAATACAGTAGAGACATGGTACAAAATAACATCACCTCAATTATGTACTATCTTCAACTCAAGAGCAAACTCCTTGGGCCTGATGAAATATAGGAGAACCTTTGGGATTAAAGAGTTATCATCCAAGAGGAGTGACCTCGGCCTAGAAGAAAAGACCTTGTAAAATATGAGGAAACTAGCATCAAATCTGTCGCAGGACAAATCCATGCTCCACAATTGCACTAGGCATTAGATCAATTTCATCTTCACCAAAAATCTTGCACCAAAAATCAGATGGGCATTAGATCAATCTCATCTTCACCAAAAATCTTGCACAAAGACATATAAACTCCTAGGGCATGGGGGTTGAAATACTTCTTCAAGAAAGGCTCTGGGGTATTAGCTCCAACTAACATAAAACCCCCAACTACTTCAAAATGCTCCCTCAGCGGGCCACTTCTGATGAAAAGTCTCTGAGCTTCATAAGTTTCCTTCAATTTATCAAAATCAATAGGCTCATGGTATTCAGTAGGTGTGCTTAACCTAAAGATTGAACATATTTCATCAACAGTAACAGATAAGAGAGGTGTCCCATATTTATTCCTAAAAACCCTAGCTACCAGCTCATAGCACTTTGCAACAAGCATCAACAAATCTACATCCATGAAATCCCTTGGAATGACCAATTTTCCCATGTCTAGCTCCCATGCATTACAATGCAGAGCATATGAATTCCTTTGGCTAAACCATACTTTAAAAATATTAAGATCACTCACACCTGCGTGTGCATCTCCTAGCCAATTACTTTTGTCATATAATCCCTCTTCAATTTTCAAACGATGTGCACTAGGGATGAGTTTCTTTCCTACTGCTACATCATTGGTGGAATGATCTAATTAAACTAAGAAATCATCATACACAACCCTATCTTTGTACTCAAATTTACTAGTGAAATCCCTTCGTGGTGTCATTCTTAAAAACTAGGGTTTCTATCCTTAAATATATCACACACTTCACAAAACCCTTACAACTAACAGGTTCGCAAAATGAACTTACTTTTTTTGCAATTCAAAACCTGTAATTCTAAAAACCATGAAAGCTTCTTTCATTTGCATATTCTTGGCTATGTTGTTCTCAAAAAATAAAATTGCTATGTGTATGCTGAAAACTTTGTGAAATGACACTCTGAGCAAACAACTATTTACCCAATAGCTACAATGGTCCCACACTTCTCATTAAGTTTTACAAGAATAGAATTGAATGTTGCCAGTGGTTGAAAATGTTCCTTTTGAAAAATTTGAATTCTAGTCGTTGATGAAATTTTTATGCAAATAGATCCTACGACTTAGATCAATTTATTAAAACTTAGGTCCACCTTGAAATCCAACTTGACAAGTCGATTAATGAGAAAACAAGATAAAGTTACCACCTGGCAAGAAGACATCACCACAGTTTTACTTTTCTACCTTCGACGTGACATTTAGTCGTGAAGCCACGATGATAAATCATCTTGCAACTTCCTTTCATGGGTTCATGGTAGCCGTCAGGTCTCATATAACTTTACCCACATCTTACTTGCATTCTGCAACTTGCCAGGGATATATGGTGATCTATTGTGAAGCCGCGATGAATAAAGTTCTTACAACTTTTCTTCACGGGCTTGAGACAACCATCAGACCAACTTGATCTGACCTTAATTTAACTTTATTCAAATCGACCAAGATGATGTCATGTGGGGCAGGTGTCACAAAGTCGTGATGCCATGTAGAAAAACCTTTGAGCATCTTTTCATTGCGTAAATTTGCTAGCTCTTGGATTGACTTTGATCTAACCGACATCTATCACTTGTTTTGAGCTCCGACTAGGGCTCACCATCTACCAGGTGTCACATAGTTGTGATGTCGTGAAGAATAAACACTTCACATCTTTTCATTGTGGGATCACACATACCATAGGATTAAAGAAGGATCGAACTAGGTTTATCACATGCCAAGTCTTAGGTAAACATTTAAATTTAATGAGAACTATAGACTTAGGAAAATATTTTATCAGGTCTACTAGGAAGAATAACTTAAAAAAAACTTGGCCCCGCCTGATGACTTAAAACATGTGACATAAAATGGCTTAAGTGAAACACAAAGGTAATGAAAAAATAGAATGAGGTAGGGTTTTTTTACTTCAACAAATTTATTTTGAAACTCTATGCACATGATAAACCCTATTTCTTCAACCTAAGCAATTTTCAACAAAATTTGCACTGTGATATGAAAATTGACCAACATGGCTGCTACCATAAATTGTACATAGATTGTGTGGATGAATCAAATGTTGAAGGACATAGGGGTAAGATTTAAAGAGCCTATTTTAATTCATTGTGATAATACAAGCACAGTGAATAATAAATATGTCAAAGAATATTGTTATGCATTCAAAGACTAAACACATTTCAATCAAATATCCATTTTTGAGAGACAAGGTTGCAGAAAAGGAAGTCAGATTGGAGTACATCAATATGAAGGAGAAAATAACAGATATATTCACCAAACCTTTGCCAAAAGATCTCAGAGGTATGCTTAGGGTGAGAACTTGTCCTTGTATGAACTAGATGGTGCGGGAATGCATCAATCCACTAGTTATTAGAGCTATATCATTCCCTAGACTTGATGCTTGAATGAACTCATCAAGGGAGTGATCACATAACATAACATAACATAGCACACTTGGGTGATCAAGCACCTGGTTTGTTTTAGGCATGAAGATTTGAAAAAGCTACACCTTGCAAATGTGGGATGTGCAGAGATGGAGAAAAAGAATAAACTTCACACCCTTTTCCATTGATGTCAAAGGGGGAGTGTTACAGATGAAAAACCTTTACTGTGTTAGGGGGAGCGTTGAAGAGGTCATTGAGAAGATCTTTTGGGTTGGTATTTTTTCACATATGTTTCCATCAATGCCAAAGGGGGAGATTGTTGGATTTATTGTTGTTTGAAATGTTGACATTCATGTTTTGTCATTGATGTCAACATAGGTTTCAGTTGGTTTAATCAGAAGTCTCAGATGAACTGGTTATAATAGGAACAAGTAGGTCTGACAGAGAGGTACATACATTGTACAAAATTATAGTATATGCGAACTTAGATTTGTGATGAAGGATGTGTGTAGACCTTATGTCTAAAGTCACAGATCATTATCTCTTATTTTACATGAGTTATGACTGTTTAGGTGAAAACTGGTCACAGTGTAGTAACAAAGGATTATGATAGAGATGGTCTTTGAGTTTTCAAGATAACTTGGATGCGAGCATGGGTTATGGTATGTGAGCTTGAGGCTTGACAAAAGAAAAATGGGAGAACATTATGTGAGATTCTTGGGTCACTGGGATCTAGGTGACGTCAGATGAAGCGTGTGATCTTGCGAAGACCTATTTGGGTCCGTCTAGATGAGATAATATGTTCAAAAGGTTCCTAGAATGGATTGTAGATCTTGATGCATATTTGATGATTTGTATTTGTTGTATATTTGTTTAAGATATTGTGTGTATCTTAGCAAGGGTCTATGTATTTATTTTGCATTCTGGAAGTCCTAACATACCAACCTAATTACTTTTTGTAACTTATATAAAGGAAAGTCATTCCAAAGAATAATTGGGTGCAATGATTGAGAAGTGGTTTTGAACTTGTTTTTGGAAGTTTTGTTGGATGTAGAGATGAGGTAATTCATTAAGCACTTCATTGGAATTGTTTGAGCAAAGCTAGTTGTTGTAAGTCAGTTCATTACTATTATTGTATACTCTTATACATTTATTTGGATAGTAGATCCAGAAGGTGGATTTAACCTTCAAAATCTGGATTTAACCTTCACTTTGGGCAGTGTGCTCAGGCAATGAGCCTATCCTTGTAATCAACTCCTATCAGGGTTGGAAAGACTCCTAATAGGGTCTGTCCTTTTAATAGGGATTTTTATTGAATGTAATAATCAGCTCCTAATAGGGCTAGGTCTCCTAACAGGGACACAATATCTTTAGTGCATTATTAGTGGGTTCCATCCCCACAGGGATTTTTTCCTTAACAGGGTTTTGCTCGACAACAAATCTTTGTGTTATGGTGTTCTTATGGTTATATTACTGTTTCAATTTGTTTAAAGTAATCAGCTTAAAAGGAATTTAGAGTTTAAGATTTTGCACACAACTGATTCACCCCCCCTCTCAGTTGTGTTGGTGCATTGTTATTGCTAACAAGTGATAATCTAAGGATGTCATTTTAAGTATTAATTTTCCAAACTTACATATGTCTTTGTCTTTGTCTTTTTTATGATATTTTATAAGTATTCACCTAAACTTGCATCTGTCGTCTGATCTATCTAAACCTCTCCTTCAATGATATTTGTTTCTTCATGTTCACTCTTGGGAATAAAAATCTAGAAAACCCCATTCTTCATTTTAGCCTTTACTTCATCCAGACGCACATTTTTCAACAAGACAATACAAGTATTATAACTTTTAAAGCTTCTAGAAGACCAATTCTTCTCTCCCTAGAAAAATAAAAAATTGTGATCCCTAAACATTTCAATTGCTTTCCCTTTCCATGACAAAATAGTTTGACGATAGCTTGGAATTACAACTAGCAAATACCTTCCAAAAAATATTGCAACCAAAATTGTGGTACCTGAAGAGAGACAAGTTTTGAGTGAGTATGCCTCAGCAAAAGCAGTAGTTATATGCAAAAATTTCCTTCTCACAACTTTTTCAACTTATGAAAGAAAGTATCTTCACTAATGAGATTAAGTAATTTGTCAAAAACAAATTGGGCAACATGTTTCCCTCGATATCCATCAAACACCCCATATAAGGGTCATGGATTATCTTCTAACAAAGAACATCCAAATTTTTCTATAGAATTATTAATGCATACATGTGTGTGCTCCATATATTGGCAATCACTTATATCATCCCACACTCCATAACACAAGACAAGAATAAAGTATATTGTTACACCTTATCTACACTTTATTGCACATATAGTTTCACCAATTTGTTTCATCTAGGAGGCATGACGAACAGTTCAAGGAGAAAAACACACTCCCATCAAGGTTGGGTGACTTGTCCATACTATTGCCACTTGCTTCATCACCCTTCACTCCTCTTGATGAAAGCCTAATACGTCTCATTTAATGCTACATTTAAACCTATTTTATGCATATTTCCATACTTCATTTTCATATCATTTTATACCATTTTAACCATTTTACATTGCATATGATTTAATATATAAATTATGTTTAATATAGTTTTGAGATTAAATTGTGGAAATTAATTATTGATTATCTTTATTAATGAGCATTGTTATTTTATGCCTTGAAATATATATATCTACAACATGCTTCCTATCACCTTCTATGCAAGAACCTTATTGTCATTCATTATTTCCATGTGGACTCTTTCCACATCAATTTAGAGCATTATTCCTTCCAACAATATTGACCAAGGAGTATGTTGAGAAAAAAATATGACAAGATTATGTTTTTTAATTCAAACATTTCCCATTTCTTACATTATGTAACAAATTCGTTCCCAACCAAAAATAAGGATAGTCAATTTTGTGTTGCATTTTTCGATTAGATGAGGAGGAATATCAAAAATATGCGACATGGGTTTTGTCCAGAACGAGTGCAATTAAGTTCCTGAATGGCAAAATCCTCATAAAATGAAGGCGCAAAAAGTTACAAATGGTTTTATAAAGATAATATTTCTTGGTGTGTTGTTACGACTGGTTGCCACATTTTGCTCAAATTGTAAAATCAAGATCAAGGCCATTGGATTTGTTATTATATTTACAATAAATTTCTCCTACATTCATGCGATATGAGTTCTTTTTTTTTTTAAGCCAAAGTGGACTAGCCACCATAATTATATTAATAATAAACTGATTCAAGGACTCATCCGTGGAAGAATCAGGAAGAAACCCTGGAATCATTGTCCTATACAAGTATAATATTGATATTGATCGTTACATTTGATTTTCAACATGAAAACCATAATATCCCTAAAAGATATACAATGATAAACCCACTTACAAAAATAGGGTGCCAAGTGCAAAAAAATTCAAAAACACCCAATACAATGAAGCCCTGTCACTCCTCCATAGCCATAGGAGATGAAGCACACCTCTACAAATCCCAC
The DNA here is from genome assembly GCA_027943335.1 of Chamaecyparis obtusa. Taxonomy (NCBI): domain Eukaryota; kingdom Viridiplantae; phylum Streptophyta; class Pinopsida; order Cupressales; family Cupressaceae; genus Chamaecyparis; species Chamaecyparis obtusa. The sequence continues at coordinate 1,005,326 of BSBK01001709.1, forward strand.
GCTGAGTTCTTATTAACCATTTATTATGATTTATATCCCATGCATTTATGTGGTGCTCATAAATTCAAAACATTGAGACTCTTTAAGAGGTCATTACCTTCAAACTACTTTGATAGAATCATATTTAATTGTAGATTTCTTAAAAGTAGTACTTATATCAATACTACTTTGAAAGAATTGTACTTGAATATATTTATAAAGTTTCTCCCAAATCAAGTCTAATTGACTTGTTATTGCACTTAAATTGAGTTTTTTCTTATAACCCACTATCCATCATTTAAATACATTTAGATAAAATACTATACAATTAAATCATACCATAAAAACACACAATTTAACAACTACAAAAATAGTGCTTACTTAAATATTTTTCTCTTACCATTCTAAATAACTTCAATGTTTCTACCAAAAAATTAATAAAAAGTAAATTATCCATACAACTTTCAATAGTACAACATACTCCAAATTGATTCTTGAGAGAACAAAAGCACATACTCAAATATTAAATATGAAAATCTTTAATATAAATTTTTCTAAATCTTGTAAAGAGAATTACAAAGGCTAATCATTTTACTCACAAAAATAATTTGCATGTGATTTTTTTGAAATGAAGAGTAAGTATATGTTAGCTCCTTTAACACTCAATGACTACCAAAAAGCTCCTTGGTGGAAGTTATGACATGTTTGGAGATAATCTCCCAAAAGGTCTAGAAGAAGAAGTATGGGATGCTATCAAGTATAGGAGTTGTGTTTCTTATAAAGAAAAATGCTACCTTCCTCATCTCCCAATCTATCGAATATTTATTCAGCTATGTTGTCTTCTTCGTAGAATCTTGGGAATCTCTTCCAATACAACCAATTGAATATCAAAGTTTATAGATTAGCATTAAATAGGAGGTCCAAAAATATTGGTAGAATTCCATCTAATTTCATTCTCTATGGTGAACAAATAAATTTTCATCATCATCTTCCACATTCTATTGGTTCATTTTTATTTAATAGTGTTCAAATTAAATAAATTAGTGTTACAACCTCCTTCCTTTGGTCAAATATCCCCATGTAATTGTCTTGAAAAGTCCTCTTTTTTCAGAGATGATAGAGGACAATTAAGACATTTAGGTGATGCTCAAGGGATGAAGTGTTAGTACTTCTCAAGAGGTCAATTAGATCAATACTCCTTTGAAAACAACATATTTATCTATGTAACTTTTCACAAGATCAAGCCCATTTGATTTGTTAGATCACATCTATAATTTAAATTTCTCCCATATAAATGAAAGATGGGTTCTTATAAACTAATTCTCAAGAAATATATGTCATACATTTGTTTGATACTCGAAAGGTTCAAGTATCAAGACTTGTAGTGAGATTCTTCACCCTTGTACTACTTTGATATAGGTGTGCTTAGGCAAGGAGTTTTTCCCAAGATCAATCCCATTTGACTTGTTAGTACATTTACAATAAATTTCTCCCAAACTCATGAAACATGGAATTTTATGAATAACAACACATAATTTAATTAATATAAGTCATACAAATCAAAGCTCCCAAACTTGAAATCAGCTCGGACTTAACAAGACTGCCTCGACTCATGACTCGACAAAACATGAAAAAAAACCAAGAAATTTAGCAATTTTTAAAGGATTTAGAACTTGTTTCATGCACCCATTATTGATAAATCTTAAGGGCACAATAGCATCATCAAATAGAAGCTAATGTTATCACATACATAATATACATCGATCACATAAGTACAAACACAAATAGTAGCTGAAGGAAATATAAAACTTAGATATATAAAATTATAAATATTATCAAATGTGTATAAAAATCATGGAATATGAAACTCATGACATCAAATATTCCAAACATATGTGAAAACAAAAACAAGTCTATGGCCAAGGCTCAGCCTCAGCCTCAAAGGAGCCCACATCACTCCTACAAAGGCATCTAAGGTAGGTCTCGAATGACTAAACAACCATAGTCTGTGCATGTGAGAGACCAATTTGACCAACATTAGCTATGACTATAACTGTGTCTGATTGTGTTATATCCTCCTCCTCTACCATGGCCATAGCTTCAACCTCTCTATCCGCCTAGTTAATCCACTCAAGGTCCTCATGTTTTAACTAGAAGGAATTAGAATGAATAGGAGACCGAAAGAAGATGAAGACCTTCACCTTCAAGAATGAAAGGAGATGAAAATAAAAAATTCAACTTCAAAATTTGGAAAGTTAAAAAAAAAAATGATAAAAGATTGTTTATTAGAAAATACAAAAAGAAACTAAAAAAATCCATAAAATTTAACCCTTGACTCTTTGAAATGAGATGAGATCTCTTTGTAAATTTTAGTATGGACCCTTTGATGCTCTAAATGCAAGTATTATGTTGTCCCAATGTGATTTGTTGAAGATTTTTAGCTCTTACTCCTTGCTTGTTGCACTCTTATGGACTCTTATTTTTCTTCTAATCTCACACTTCTCTCTTCTCATACAATTAAATGAAATGCTTTTTAGGGTTGCAATGAAGAAATAAAAGAAAAAAAATAACTTAAAACATTTTGTTTTTATGTTTTTTTTTGCAAACAAATTGGAGTCTAACGACCAAGTCCCGTCATCAAGACTCGACGAGTCACATCCTAGACTCGATCGAGTTTGAGTCCGAGTCCGAGTCCTTGTGACTCAACCAGGACTACCTGGCTCATGACTCACTGAATCTGGGTGAGTCATTGCAAGTTTAGGAACTTTGATACAAATAGATGACGCTCATAAGGATGAACTATCATGACTTCTTTTAAGGGAACTCACTAGAGTATTGAAGTATCAGGACTTTTTAAAGCATACTCAGCTATTGACTTCTTGAAACTAGTCCTCATCCTGCTAATACTTTGAAAAAAAAGGTGCTTAACTATAATTATGAAACATCTCCTAAGATCAAGCCTAATTTATTTGTTATTGTCCTTAAAATAAGATCTATTTCATACTCATAAGTAAAAATTCTTCTAAACCACTATCCATTATTTGTACATTCAAAGTGAAAGTTACACAATTAAATCATCCAAAACGACTGGAAAAGGAAAAAACCACTGCCTACTTAAATCTTTCTCTCCTTCAAAATACCATTCTAAATAACTTCACCATTTCTACGAAAAACTTATTAAAAAGTAAATTATCCATACAGCTTTCAATAGTACGACATACTCCAAATTAATTCTAGAGAGAACAAAAGCACATACTCAAATATAAAATATAACAATCCTTAATAGAAATTGTTCTGAATACAAGAGTTATTACATAGTTGCATCACACATAAAATTATATAAATAACCCAAAAGCAAGATCAACTTGGTGTTAATTGATCTTGCTGTGGGCATGTCCACAATAATGGAGATCTATACTAAATATCATGTAATTAATCATCATCAGGCACTGTGGCAGGTGCAGCCAGTGCAAGTGCAGGATGGCCCACATTTGCAGTCGTTCTCACCCATCTCCATCTCAGAGCTGAACACCACACAAAACATCGACACCATGAAAATCAAATCTAAATATTGTAGCTGATATTTAGAACGATACACAAAAATTACAGGAAAAACCCACCTCACGTTGTAGTTTTTCTCAACAATCTCCATCCCAAAGCTGCTGCGCTTCTTTCTGCCATCAACCCACAATCATTAATATCATCATACTCAACATCAGAATTATCAAACTCCATTTAAGAAATAACTTCAAAAACACCAAAGCAAGATAACTCAATATATATCTACTGTGAGAAACATTAAACTCCCAAAATCCATGGAAAAAGAATAGAAAGAAGTGAGAGGCTTACGTGCACTGGCTTTTATCAGCACAGTCGCAGTTATCACAGGTAGAAGACATGTTTAAACAAAGGAATATGAATGAAATAGCAGAAATGAATATTTGGTATGTTGAGATGGGTAGTCTGTGCGTATGATTTATAGAAGGCGGAGGAGGAATCTGAGCATGGAAAAATCTAATGGCGAGTGATGATAATCAAATGGGCCGTGGAAATGAAGTCTTGGTGGGGTTGGATTGTGTGTCAAGCACGCTCGCAAACGTCTAAGTCAGAAAATAATATCTATAATGGATGATTGACGTAGAGCTTTCAAAAACCTAATCAATTATTTCTTTTAGTCAAAGTGATATTGTTTTCCATTCATTTAAATATCTTTCTTCAATATTTGTTTTTCCAATAATTTTTTAGTAAGTGTACTATGTGAATGTATTACACTATTCATCAAAATTCAAATTTTTGGAATGGTAATAAATAAGAGATTAGAATTAGATTGTTTATTGGATGATTTTAGTAGGATCGATAATTATTAGTTTAAGAGGTGTCATCTTAGTTTTGAGCTTTTGGTACTAATGGGTTACAAAAATTCAATTTAAAGATGGTAAAAAAATGTTAAAAAGGTTTTAACCAGTTGTGATTATGCTTATTTTTAAGTGTCTTATAGATACTATTCATTGAAACTTTTCCTTTTGAGCTTGAAAGTTTTTGATAGAACGCTCATTGCAAGAGAATTCAAGAATGGTCTATATGTTGGCTATTTGATTTAAATTTAACTTACAATTTTATTGTGGCTCACATGTAAGTCAAAGTGGGGGTGAGATGTGTTGAAAATCAAATACTATTGAATTTTCTACTATGTTTTGGACCCACAACAATTAAGTTTTCCTTGACATATTGAATACTGTGCAATATGTCTTGTTTTGAATAGTTGCACCCATTCAATAATTCAAAAAAGTAGATATATATCTTTTTCAACATTTTGGAAATACTATATTTTTGTGTGGGCTACTTGATTTGATGTTGACATGCATTTTCATTGTGGCTCACATGCAAATCAAAGTGGGGGCAAGATGTAGTACTTAAATTTGGGCGTTAATATCTTTTTATTATTATTTGGACCCACAACAATTAATTTATCCATGATTTATTGAATCGTGTGCAAGATGACATGTTTGAATGAATGTTGAAAAATAATCCTATCTTAACATGTCTAGGTATCATCAATTATCTTTAGGATCTAGATTAAGTCTCCATATTTGATCATTTATCACCCTAATTTAGAACCATCAATGCACAATTAGTCTAGGTCATTTTTGCACTCATAAATATGAACTCCAAATCTTTATATTTGATTTAATTTTTTTATTAAAAAATGTGATATATGTACAAAAAATTCTAGAATAAAACAAAAAATGAAACATCAAACTCATAGCGTATTATTCATTATAGGAGAATAAGAATATATAGGTTCAAGTGACATCATCAAGATCCTATAATTATGCTAATAGAAATAAAAACAAACTAGATATGATTGACAACTAACAAGAACATATTGACAATTTACTAGACACTATTGACAATTTAATTCCTATTCCAACTCTACTTGTTGAATCATTAAATTCTAAGATTCCCTCTTAATGCTACAACATTAAACACACATACAACATAAAATAATAGAAAATGCATTATGCAAAGGTTGTTCTTTGAAAAAATTCTTGAATTTGTAAGAATACTCCAACATCCTCCCCAACTATAGGTATAGTCATGCAACCATCATCCAAGTTCCTAACATCATTGGACACCATTTAAACATGAAGTGTCTCATGACAGGTCATAGTGGTATAATGCAATAATTCTAGATTTTGGATCTCCCCTGAACTATTGGACACCAATCCTCATATGTATGTCTCTTAATCTCAATGAGGTATAGTTTCTCTCATCCACAAGGACCTATAACTGTACTTTGACTACTAAGATTCTAACTATCTTCTATTGCATCCTTGCCTACAAATTTTTGGCCTCTTCAAACTAGAACAAGTGCCTCATCCCCATTGCAATCATCATCAACATCAATATCTGTCAATATCTGGTGGTTCTTCTATATGCCTCGTCTCCTTGATAGCTGCTTCTCTACCTATTCTAGTAGAATATAGGGTCTTCTCAAGAACACACACTAATGATGCAATCAAAGGAGGAGAAATCCACAATGGAGATGTCCAACCCTGCAGCTAGAGATTACACAACATAAATGACAAAAAAACAAAAAAATCAACACCAACAAATAAGGAACAATTCTCTTCAATTATCATTAAGTTGGCCTACAAATGCACTTTATAGATTTTTCAACATACATGCCTCATTACTAAGGACATAAGCCTTATTATCGATCTTCACTATCTAATATATATTGGCACTACAACATTTGGGGTCGAATTTCGACACCAATTTTCAACGCCACTACCATTTGTATTTATTTTTTGTGTTTTTTTTGCAAGTGCCCCCAACGGTGTCGTAATAGCGACTCTGGCATCGTAATTGTGAAACACGCTTGGTTATAAAAAAAAGAAAAAGAAAAAGAAAGTGTCATTTGTAATTTTTGTTTCGAAGAGCTTTCGCGAAGATGATGCTCCACTTTTGTGTGGCACGAAGAGGGCATTCGAGTTTGGCGTGCGCGAAGAGGCCAGCACCGTGTGGGAAGAGGGCACTGGCACTTGAGGTAGGCATTTGAGCTTTGTCTTCTCATGAACTCAATTTCATTTTGATGGCATTTATTGATTTAATGGCACAATATGAATGTTAATAGTGGCATTGTTTACATCTTAGCATTTGGAATGCTCGATGACCCGCGAGCTTTGAGAGCTAGGGCATCGTTGCTATTACCTTCAAGGCATTGTGTGAAGTGTTTGATCTCTCTTTATTTGTTTTGTTGTTGATATTCACTATGTGGTACTCCCCGTTTATGATCATTTCATGAGGAAATGTTTTGATGGCTCGTGGGCTAGAAGCTAGGGCATCATACATTGTTTATGAGCTCACTATTGAATATTGGCATTGTTTACATCTTTTCATTTGGAATGCTTGATGACCTGCAAGGTTTGAGAGATAGGGAATCATTTCTATTACCTTCAAGGCATTGTGTGAAGTGTTTGATCTCTCTTTATTTTTTTTGTTGTTGATATTCACTATGTGGTACTCCTCGTTTATGATCATTTTATGAGGAAATGTCTTGATGGCTTGCGGGCTGCAAGCTAGGGCATCATACATTATTCATGAGCTCACTGTTTAATACTGGCATTGTTTACATCTTTTCATTTGGAATGCTTGATGACCTGCGAGCTTTGAGAGCTAGGGCATCATTTCTATTACCTTCAAGGCATTGTGTGAAGTGTTTGATCTCTCTTTATTTGTTTTGCTATTGATATTCACTATGTGGTACTCCCCATTTATGATCATTTCATGAGGAAATGTCTTGATGGCTCGCGGGCTGCAAGCTAGGGCATCATACATTGTTCATGAGCTCATTGTTTAATACTGACATTGTTTACATCTTTTCATTTCGAATGCTTGATGACCCATGAGCTTTGAGAACTAGTGCATCGTTTCTATTACCTTCAAGGCATTGTGTGAAGTGTTTGATCTCTCTTTATTTGTTTTTATGTTGATATTCACCATGTGGTACTCCCCGTTATGATCATTTCATGAGGAAATGTCTTGATGGCTCGCGGGCTACAAGCTAGGGCATCATGCATTGTTTATGAGCTCATTGTTTGAGCACGTCATGTCCTTATTTGATTGGTCGGTGATCTGTTTGTTATATTGATTCTATTAGATCAAATAGGGACATCAGCAATAAAATAGGGACATCAATAATAAAATAATACACTTACTATTTTGAATTTGAGCTCAAGCATCATGCAATGTTATTGCTGTCAAAACAGTAAGTGTATTAATGTATGATCTAATAGCAGCAACCTCATTGATCATTACCTTTGACTCCTCCATCATTATAGAAGAGATAACTACCTACAACTATATTTCATAATTCCTCCTTTGAAGTCCCAAGTATTACAATATGAATTAAAACATTACACAGTGGCATTTAGATTAAGTACAATATGAATTCACATGCTTTTAATTATGATACACTTTTCAAAAGCTTGTCATAATATATATATATATATATATATATATATATATATATATATATATATATATATATATATATATATATATATATATATAGTCAAGTAATAAAATCTTATAAAACAACATACATTGTGTGAAGTGTTTGATCTCTCTTTATTTGTTTTTTTGTTGATATTCACTATGTGGTACTCCCGTTTATGATCATTTCAAGAGGAAATGTCTTGATGGCTCGCGGGCTGCAAGCTAAGGAATCATGCATTGTTTATGAGCTCACTGTTTGAGCACCTAATGTCCCTATTTGATTGGTCGGTGCTATGTTTGTTATATTGATGCTATCAAAATAGAATGACAATGGTGATTCAATGCATCTACAACCTCAACAACATGGCAACATCGATCCAATAATAGAAAATATTATAACTATAACTAAAACATTCCACAGTGGCATTCAAATTAAGTACAATATGAATTCACATGCTTTTAATTATGATACACTTTTGAAAAGTTTGTCATAAAATATATATATATATATATATATATATATATATATATATATATATATATATATATATATATATATAGTCAAGTAATAAAATCTTATTAAACAACATACATTGTGTGAAGTGTTTAATCTCTCTTTATTTGTTTTGCTATTGATATTCACTATGTGGTACTACCGTTTATGATCATTTCATGAGAAAATGTCTTGATGGCTCGCGAGCTGCAAGCTAGGGCATCATGTATTGTTTATGAGCTCACTGTTTGAGCACTTAATGTCCCTATTTGATTGGCCGATGCTATGTTTGTTATAATGATGCTATTAGATCAAATAGGGACATCAGTAATAAAATAGGGACATTAGTAATAAAATAATACACTTACTATTTTGAATTTGAGCTCAGGCATCATGCAATGTTATTGTTGTCATTGCATGCTTGTTGCTGTTGTGCACCATAACAGAAACAAGAATGCAATGTTATGGAATTTTGGAATTAAATTGGTGAGTTTGTATACTTTCTCCATTTTAAACTAACCTATGACTTCAAAGAAGGAATTATGAAATATAGTTGTAGGTAGTTATCTCTTCTATAATGATGGAGGAGTCAAAGGTAATGATCAATGAGGTTGTTGCTATTAGATCATACATTAATACACTTACTATTTTGAATTTGAGCTCAGGCATCATATATTGTTTTATACACTGTTTATTTCATTGGGACCGTGAGCTTGGCATTTGTAATGTATTTCCTGTTATTGGATTAATATTGCCATGTTGTTGAGGTTGTAGATGTCCTTTTACTGATCTTGTATAAACAACATATATACCATGTTGACTCACATCCCATGAGGTGTTGCTTGATAACACATTTGACATCATACTTTTTGCTCTATTTTGGTCTTGATTTACTCACTGCATGCATATGTTTCCTGAGTGCACATGTTCTGTAGCATAGTTCATTTTATAAGTGTATGGATTGACTATGCACATGCATAATTGTAGATGAGGATCAATAATAGGGTGTCAGACATTGCTTAGATCCTTTGGATCTAACCCCGTCTTTTCCTTCCTTGCAGGTTTTGGATCATACAAGAGCATACTGGATTGAACCCTAGGTCAACACTTCATTACTTCGGGCAATGTTTGGTACTTTCATTATTTATATTCATCCACTTATGTATGTTTGCATTCATTCATATTCTTCTGAAATTTGGCTATTAGTGACCATATAGGACCATTCTTGATGTTTTTGGGTCATTTGATGAAAAGATGTAAATAGGGACATCAATAATAAAATAGGGTTATCTTAACCTTTATGAGCTCAAATTCAAAATAGTAAGTGTATTATTACTGATGTTCCTATTTGATCTAATAGTATCAATATAACAAATAAATCACCGAGGTCAATCAAATAAGGACATGAGGTGCTCAAACAGTGAGCTCATAAAAAAAAATAGTCTTAATAAAATCTTATAAAACAACATATATTGTGTGAAGTGTTTGATCTCTCTTTCTTTGTTTTGGTGTTGATATTCACTATGTGGTACTCCCCATTTATGATCATTTCATGAAGAAATATTTTTATGGCTCATGGGCTACAAGTTAGGGCATCATACATTGTTCATGAGCTCACTGTTTAATACTGGCATTGTTTACATCTTTTCATTTGAAATGCTTGATGACCCGCGAGCTTTGAGAGCTAGGGAATCATTTCTATTACTTTCAAGGCATTGTGTGAAGTGTTTGATCTCTCTTTATTTGTTTTGTTGTTGATATTCACTATGTGGTACTCCCCGTTTATGATCATTTCATGAGAAAATATCTTGATGGCTTGCGGGCTGCAAGCTAGGGCATCATGCATTGTTTATGAGCTCATTGTTTGAGCACCTCATGTCCCTATTTGATTGGCTGGTAATCAAACAATGAGATCATAAACAATGCATGATGTCTGAGCTCAAATTCAAAATAGTAAGTGTATTATTTTATTAAGACTAAATATATTGTTTTATTAAGACAAAGTATTTTGGGTTAGTTTTATGTTGTTTTATAAGATTTTATTAAGACTAAATATATGATGTAAACTCATAATTATACTTGATATATATATACTTCAAAGGAGGAATTATGAAATATAGTTGTAGGTAGTTATCTCTTCTATAATGATGGAGGAGTGAAAGGTAATGATCAATGAGGTTGCTGATATTAGATCATACATTAATACACATACTATTTTGAATTTGAGCTCGGGCATCATGCAATGTTATTGTTGTCATTGCATACTTGTTGTTGTTGTGCACCATTTATTGTTTTATACAATGTTTATTTCATTGAGACTATTAGCTTGGTTTTTCTTTCAGAAGTGTATGGCTTGACTATGCACATGCATAATTGTAGATGAGGATCAGTAATAGGATGTCATTCATTGCTTAGATATTTTTTATCTAACCCCCATCTCTCTTTTCTTTGCAGGTTCTGGATCACACATGGGCACACTAGATTCATACCCGGGTTAAAAATTCATCACTTCAGGCAATGTCTAGCACCCTTATTATTTATGTTCATCCTCTTATGTATGCCTATACTCTTGCATTTTCTTCTGAAAGTTATTTTCCTTGTATAGTATATACAAGTTATTTTTCATATATATACATGTAATCTTTAGATGCACAAATTTATTTTCCTTTACATGTATCTTTGCATGAAATGAACACAAATTAAACAAGATCATCTAATAATACAAACTAGGGTACTGTAGTCACTCATCTAGTAATTAGTTCCCCAAACCATTACTAAGGATTGAACATAAGTCTAAGTCCCCAAACCTATTGTTCTATGTGTCCTTATTGCCTTCGTAATTTTGGTTCAACCCCTATAGGATGTCCAAGCCTAGAGGCCAAGGAAAGCACCCAAGAGCACTTGAAAGAAAGATGAATGAAACCATTGTCTTTATGTGGGTAAACCCATATAAGTGTTCTTCTGTTGCATCACAAATCCTACTTGAGGATCCACAATCATGCATTTATGAAGTAATAATGCATTAAATGTCTTACTGATGTCTCTATTTGATTGGCTGGTGCTCTGTTTGTTATATTGATGCTATCAAAATAGAATGGCAGTGGTGATTCAATGCATCTACAGCCTCAACAACATGGTAGCATTGATCCAGTAATAGAAAGTACATTACAAATACCAAGCTCACGGTCTCAATGAAATAAACAGTGTATAAAACAATATATGGTGCACAACAGCAGCAAGCATGCAATGACAAAAGTACATTGCATGATGCTCGAGCTAAAATTTAAAACAGTAAGTGTATTAATGTATGATCTAATAGCAACAACCTCATTGATCATTACCTTTCACTCCTCCATCATTATAGAAGAGATAACTACCTACAACTATATTTCATAATTCCTCCTTTGAAGTCATAGGTTAGTTTAAAATGGAGAAAGTATACAAACTCACCAATTTAATCTTATAAAATAACATATATTGTGTGAAGTGTTTGATCTCTTTTATTTATTTTTCTGTAGATATTCACTATGTGGTACTCCTCGTTTATGATCATTTCATGAGGAAATATCTTGATGGCTCACGAGCTGCAAGCTAGGGCATCATGCATTGTTTATGAGCTCACTGTTTGAGCACCTCATGTCCCTATTTGATTGGTCAGTGCTCAAACAGTGAGCTCATAAATAATGCATGATGCCCTAGCTTGCAGCTCGTGAGCCATCAAGACATTTCCTCATGAAATGATCATAAACAGGGAGTACCACAGTGAATATCAACAAAAAAACAAATAAAAAGAGATAAGTAGGAGATATTTTCCACAGTAAGTCAAATTGTGATATTGCTATCAGGATTCAACTGTGTAGTTTTTTGAGTCAAACTCATTGACCCATGATTCATGAGTAGTGGTTCAACACAAACCCATCTCTCATGAGAATGAATGGAACACTTAGCACTCATTGGATCTAGGTGATGCTCATAGAGGTGAAGCACTGGGACTTCCCGGGAGGTCACCCATCTCAGTACTACTCCAGCTTGAGCATGCTTAACTACGGAGTTTCCTCCATGGTTAAACCCACTCTGCTTGCATCCTCCAGCTCAAGGAATTATGAAATAAAGAGAGATCAAACACTTCACACAATTCCTTGAAGGTAATAGCAACGATTCCCTATCTCTAAAAGCTCACGGGTCATCAAGCATTCCAAATGAAAAGATGTAAATAATGTCAGCATTAAATAGTGAGCTCGTGAACAATGTATGATGCCCTAGCTTGCAGTCCGCGAGCCATCAAGATATTTTTGTTAATATGATTTAGAACAACAGAGAGGGGGGATGAATCGGTTATTCTCAGGTCCAGATGTATAAAATAAACTTTAAAACTCTTCAACAAATCAGATCTAATAACCAACAGCTACTTGGTCATTATTGATTGCATAACAAAAACATATAATAGTGCAGTCCACTTATCCAATAGTATCTAACTTGTAAAACACAGAAATGTTCAAACCAAAACATTCACACAAGTATCAACACCAGGATTTATAGTGGAAACCCAATTTGGGAAAAACCACTTTGTAACAAGTTACTATTGTGTTCACTCTTCTGAAGTGAGCTCGGTGAAAAGCCAACCATGTCAAAGGTTACAAACACACTATCAGATGTGACTCGGTTAAAGGATTTAAACCACTCTGTTAAAAGTGTGCCTTGTTATAGGACTTACATACACTCCATTAGAATGCAACCTTGTTCAAAGGATTTATACCTATGACTGTTAGGTCAACCTCTGTTAAAAAGATTTTGACTGATATAATGGTTAGAAAGTAGCAGTAGTATTGATTTTAAAAACATACAACTCATTTTGCAAATATCAGATCTAATTCCGTACACATATGCTGGCTTACTGACTATGAACCTTTACCATCTCCATCACTGATCTGCTCAAAACTCTCTTCAAGCAATCACAACACTTCTCCTTCAGCCTTCTCTGCTTGTACAGTCAATAACATCAACAATACTTCCAACATCCTCTCCTCTTCAACCTCTAGCTTAGGTTTCCTTAATACTTCCTCTATTAGGTCAATACATCTTTTGCCGCTTAATCTCCTTCATAGATCTTAAGGTTAGGTCAGATTCATTGAATCCATCCTACTTTATGCTCTTCGGCTATCCTTCTAGAAATATCTCGAATCTCTTACTAGATTTACAATAAAATGTTTTACAGTGCATTAAATACTTTCATACAATCAATAAATAAAGTCAACATATTTTACATAATCCAATAATTCAACGATGTCGACTGGAAATCTGAATTCTCCCTCAAATGCAAAATATCGACACTTGGTCAATACTGTGTTCAACTTCTCGGTCCTCACTAGAAAGCTCGGTCACCTCAAAAACTATTTCCTCGGCTAATATTGTCTTCCTCGGCAATTAACTGATGTTCGGTCAACACTGAATTTACTCGGCATATACTAGCTTAGTCAACACTAACATTACTCAGCTTAAACTAGATTTCTTCACTTTTTCTCGGTTAAGCCTACCAATTTAGTCTTCATTCTTACTTAAATAAACAATACAATATCTTTTCATTGTGCCACATAATCAAGTACTCATTGAAGTATCAAGATAACTCAACCTTTCCTTAGGTGCTATTGTTACCAACCTTGCCTTTCCCCTTAGCAACAATCAAATAGATATAGTACTTTCTTAAATAGCAAGAGTCTTACCAGTTAAGGTTTGAAATCAATGACAATACAAAAATTGCTTCAATTGCAGTTTCCAACAATCTCCCTCTTTGGCATTGATGACATCACCATATGAATATCACATGAATTACCAACCAATCCAAAACTTATCTGTCCATCAAAAAATATTTATAATATCCTTAGCTTTATTCTGATACAGAATCAATTAGCCATGCTTATATGACCATCCACTGAATCTCTCCCTCTTACTTGATCTTCCATGAAAAATGTAATTATGTGTATTCATCTGTGATCATCTCCCTCTTTGACAAAAATGCCAAAGCATCAATTAAAAACATACATCCTGCAGATGTAGATATCATCTTTTCAGTTCAGTAACAGTATTTCTCCATCTATCATCTTTGCTTATGACTGATTCTTGGCTTTGTTATGTTTTTCACAACTCTAGGCTGCTCCTAAAGTGTGACCTATCTCTGCATCAACTTGTTAGATACTCTTTGCAGCACATTTGATGTAGTGCTCCTAGTTTGATTAGGCAGCCTCAGTTAGGGGAAGGACCCCTAATTGGCTTCTCATATATTCATGAGCTTCTTTAGGTAAAGCCTTAGTGAATATGTCTGCTATTTGTTCCTTGGTATTCACATATTCCATTTGGACCTCTTTATCTTGTACCAGTTCTCTCAAGTAATGATACTTGATGGCAATGTGTTTGGTCTTTGTGTGCATCACTAGATTCTTAGAGATGTTGATAGCACTTGTGTTGTCACAGAAAATGACAACTGGTTCAGTGATTTCTTCTTTCATGCCTACCAACAATTGCTTTATCCATATCAAATTTGAACAGTTCACAGCTGCAGCCACATACTTGGCTTCAGTAGTAGATTGAGAAATGTAATTTTGTTTCTTTCTTGTCTAGGAAACTAATCTTTGTCTAAGAAAGAAAGCTCCACCACTAGTACTCTTTCTGTCATCTACATTTCTTGCCCAATCAGCATCTATATACACTCTCAATTCAAACTTCTCATGCTTCTTGTAGTACAATCCATAGTCAGCAGTCCCTTTCAAATATCTCATTATTCTTTTGATAGCCATCATGTGAGTTTCCTTATGATTGGTAGAGAATCTTGCCGCAATCCCAATAGCTAATGTAGTATCTGGTCTACTATGTACATCATACTGTAGCTTTCCAATCATAGATCTATACAAAGTCTGGTTAACTTCTACAACATCATCATTTTTAGACAACTTTTGTCCAGTAGCCATGGGAGTACTTACTGGCCTTGAATCTTCCATACCAAAGGTTTTCAATATCTCATGAACATATTTAGACTGGGTGATGAAAATTCCTTTCTCCATCTGATATACTTGTAAACCAACAAAAAATTTGATCTCCCCAAACATACTCATTTCAAATTCAATTTGCATTTCATTTGAAAATTTCTTACACAAGGCATCTTGTCCACCAAATATAATATCATCTACAAAGATCTTAGCTAACAAGATTCCTTTACCTTCTTCATCTTTCATGTACAGATTGCTTGTGTCATTTGTCCTTGAGAATCCAATCTATATTAGGTAGTTGTGCAGTCTCTCATACCATGCTCTAGGAGCTTGCTTTAGTCCATACAGTGTTTTATTCAGTTTGCAAACCATGTGTCTTTTGTTTAGATCAACAAATTCTTTTGGTTGTTCAATATACACTTCTTCTAATATACCATTTAAAAATGCAGACTTAACATCCATTTGGTATACCTTGAAATCTTTATAGGCAGCATATGCAAGTAGAGTTCTTACTCCTTCCAATCTCGCTATAGGGGAAAATGTCTCCCCATAATCTATTCCTTCTTGTGTGTAGCCTTTGCATACTAGCCTATCTTTGTTTCTTGTGATATGACAATGCTCATTCAAATTATTATGAAATACCCACTTTGTCCTAATGACATTCTTATTTTCTGGTCTCGGCATCAGAGTCCGAGTATCATTCTTCTCTATCTGGTCTATCTCTTCACTCATTACTTCTATCTAGTCTTCATTTTCTAATGCCTCCGTTGTTGTCTTTGGCTCAAATTCACATAGTAAACATGTTGGATCTCTTGCCTTGCTTCTGGTCAGAATTCCAGTATCTTTATCTCCAATAATCTGTTCAGGCTTGTGATGTCTCCTTACATATTGTGCTAGAACAGGTTTAGCTCTCCTTTCATTTTGCTCATCAGGTTCACCAACAAGATTGTTAGATTCAGCTTTTGAATGCTCGGCAACCTCTCCCTGATACTTGATAGCTTCTTCCTATTGCTCAGCATGTTCTTCTCTCTCGACACTGTTTTCCTGATGCTCGACATTGCTTACCCGAGACTCAGCATCAGGTGCAAGTTTGTCACTTGCCTCTCTTTCCTCTATATACACAAAAGATCTGTAATATTCTAGTTGTCTTTTACTGTCAGCTTCATTTTTCTCTACATACTCATCAACTTTGACATTCACACTTTCCACAATTTTGTTAGTGTTAGAGTTAAAACACTCATAAGCTATACTTTTTGTGGAATAGCCTAGGAATATACCCCCATCACTTTTAGCATCAAATTTTCCATTTCTACTGTCCTTTAGTATGTACCATTTACTTCCAAAAATTCTAAAGTACTTTACATTAGGTGCATTCCCATGCCATAACTCATAAGGTGTCAGATTTGTACCTTTTTTTATCTGTACTCAGTTAAGAGTATAAATAGTTGTACTTACAGCTTCTTTCCAATACTTTTGTGCAACATTCTTTTCAATCATTAATCTCCTTGCATAATCCAAGATAGATTTGTTCCTTCTCTCTGCTATACCATTCTGTGGAGGAGTTCTAGGTGCAGACATCTGTCTTTTGATCCCTCTATCATTGCAAAATAGATTAAATTCATTGGATATAAATTCTCCACCTCGGTCAGATCTTAGACACTTCAAGTTCCTACCTATCTCCTTTTCAACCTTAGCCACATACCACTTAAAAAATTGAAAAGCATCAGATTTTTCCTTTAAGAACATTACATACATCATTCAGTATAATCATCAACAAACAGGATAAAATATCTAGCACCGCAATAGCTTTGTACACCCATCGGTCCACAAAGGTCAGTATGAACCAAATTTAGGGTATTTTCAGAAGTAAAAGTTTTGCTCTTGAAACTAGACTTTGTCATCTTACCCAACTGACATTCTTTGCACATTACATTATCAGGTTTCTTCAATCTAGGTAGACCTCTCACTTTATTTTTCTTACTAATTTCTACCAAATTATCACAGTTAACATGACATAGCCGCTTATGCCATAATCTATCATCAAGTTGTGCAATCATACATGTTTCTTTAGATAGGTCTAGATAGAACAAATTACCTCTTGTATGTTCTCCACTTCCAATCAGTTCACCAGTGGCATCAAATATTTTGGCCTTTCTGTGATGAAATTCCACTCGATAGCTAGTGTTATTAAGCTGTGCAACACTCAGCATATTATAGTTAAGGCTCTCAACCCAATAAGCATTTTCACAAGTGATCTTATCAGTCATCTTAATCAATCCTTTTCCTCTAACATGGCATTGTGCATCATTACCAAATTTCACACTCCTACCTTTATAATGATCTAAGGTATCAAACTTACTCTTGTCACCAGTCATATGATGTGAACAACCACTATCAATAATCCATTTATCATTTTTGTTCACATAAGATATCAATGTAGTTTCCTCATCCTCATCAGATTCATCTTTCATTGCAACATAGACAACCTCAATTTCAAAATCATCACTATCAGTGTCAGTCTCTTCTTTGGCAATATAGCAGGATTTCTTACCTTTTCCTTTGTAGTCCTTATATCTTCGGTAACCTCTATGTTCTCTTTTGTCTTTATGCTTGATGTCTCTTTCTTCATCCTTATCATCCCTGTCAGGACATCTAGCAGCTATATGACCAACTTTATTACATGAAAAACATATAATAGGGAGTTTACCTTTGTACCTTCATTTTCCCCTTTTCAGTCTTCTAGTCATAAGAGCTTCTAGATCCTCAAGTTCTTCATCAGATGTGTCATTGTCACTTTCACTTTCACTGATGCATCTTTATTTTTCCTTCTTTGACTTACTCAAAACCATTTGTGACTTAAAAGCAGATTCAATATTACCAATAGTGAAGTTATCATAGTTAGAAAGTTCAAAAGAAGTAAACTTACCAACCAAACTTTCCAAAGTAAGAGCATTGGTAGGGTTACATCTAGATTCCTGAATTGCTGAAATTTTGATTATATAGATAAGACGCAGAGTTCTCAATACTTTTCCTATTACAGTTTTATCATCAATAGTTCCATTTTCTCCTCTAATAGCATTTACAACTTCTTTTATTCTACCACAATATTGTGCAATATTCTCACCTTATTGCATTCTCATTTCATCAAATTTACCTCTTAGGCTCTCAGCTTTTACTCTCAACACATTTATGTCACCTCCATAAATGTTTGCAAGGGTGTCCCACATTTTCTTTGCATTACTACAGTCTTTGATGTCTTCAAATTTTGGATAACCTATGGTAGACACAATCTCCAACATTGCTTGGTTGTGCTCTTGTTTAGCTTTCATTTCCTCGGCAGTCAGAGGTGCAACAGGTGTGACATAGTCATGCTCAACATAATACTTTGCAGAATCACCAATACCAACCAAATGCAGCTTCATCAAGCTTTGCCATGTAGGGAAGTTCTTCTTATTCGGCTTTGGTACCTCCTTCTTATACATCCTGATCATTTGCTTCAAGTACCTTCAAACTTGTTCTCTGTAAGCACCAACAGCTCTAATACCAATTTTTAATATGATTTAGAACAATAGAGAGGGGGGGTGAATCAGTTGTTCTCAGGTCCAGATGTATAAAACAAACTTTAAAACTCTTCAACAAATCAGATCTAATAACCAACAGCTACTTGGTCATTACTGATTGCATAACAGAAACATATAACAGTGCAGTCCACTTATCCAATAGTATCTAACTTGTAAAACACAAAAATGTTCAAACCAAAACATTCACACAAGTATCAACACCAGGATTTATAGTGGAAACTCCATTTGGGAAAAACCACTTTGTAACAAGTTACTATTATGTTCACTCTTCTGAAGTGAGCTTAGTGAAAAGTCAACCCTATCAAAGGTTACAAACGCACTGTCAAGTGTGACCCGATTAAAGGATTTAAACCACTCTATTAAAAGTGCACCTTGTTATAGGACTTACATACACTCCATTAGAATGCAACCTTGTTCAAAGGATTTATACATATGGCTGTTAGGTCAACCTCTGTTAAAAGGATTTTGACTGATACAATGGTTAGAAAGTAGCAGTAGTATTGATCCAAAAAACATACAACTCACTTTGCAAATATCAGATCTAATTCCATACACATATGTTGGCTTACTGACTATGAACCTTTACCATCTCCATCACTGGTCTTCTCGGAACTCTCTTCAAGCAATCACAACACTTCTCCTTCAACCTTCTCTGCTTGTATAATCAATAACATCAACAATACTTCCAGCATCCTCTCCTCTTCAACCTCTAGCTTAGGTTTCCTTAATACTTCCTCTATTAGGTCCCGTGGAACCAAATAAGGAGGGAATTTTATGGTGGAAATGCATTAACAAATCACGTAGAGGAGGAAAGAACATATTCTTCTCATTTTCTATTTTTCTTTGTTGTTATAAAAAAACTATTTTTAATGAGTGGCTGGTAGCATAGGATTTATGTGAGCCGTTCACTATGTAGTTTGTTGGCTGAAAAAACTCTATTTTCACATGCATTTGTTATATGATTGCATATATATAAGTAGCATGATACAAGCTACATAAATATAGACTTTAGAGGAAATAGAGTTTGATATACACAGATTATTGTAAGCTGATTTCTATATGTAGAATGATGCATTCTTCTTCAGAAATAAAAGAAATGTTATGTTGATCAGTCCAGTGTAACCAACACTTTCATCTCAACACCTGGCGGACTGAGGAGGCCCACTTCTTGGGATGCATGGTGTTCTTCTAGCTTTAATAGTTATAGTAATGTGTGTTTTATTTTTACAATACAATGATTTATTTTGAATTAGTTTATGTTCTTTCCCATTATTTGCAAATATGGTTTGTTGTTTATGAGATTATTTTCTAGACTAATTATTAACGCTTTATATTGCTTTATGATTTCTAGATTAGTTTTCTTTGGATATTGTGAGTTTAATTTCTATAATTATTATAGTCGTTTCTATTTCCAGGAAGTGACAGTTCCTATCGCCAAAACTGCTTTGGTTTGTTGTAGGTTTATTTTCACGCGTTCTAGTTGCATTCACCTCCACTTGGCGTGCTATCTTCATCCCTTGAGCAGAAGGCCACTATTCCTTGAATTTTGAAATCATTAGTTGATTATCAATAATGTCTCCATTCATTATTTCATTGAAACCACTGGTGTGAGCTTTGGACCAAATCAAGGTATGCATTCTTGTGTTAGCTAGCATTGAATGCATATTTTATGAAGAATTAATTATCATTCATATATATAAATATATATATTTATATATAATGTTACCATTCATTTTTATAATCCATAAATTAATTATAATGGTAAAGTTATTATATTACTATACTTGATCTGCTTGGTCATGCGAATATGGTTGTAGGTTTCTTCTTATGGTTACCTGATCCTTTTGTAACAATTGATGATGCTTCTCTTCTTGAGCTTTCAAAGATGTATTTTGTTAGCCTTGCTAACTAGACGAAATTTATTTTGTGCTACACTCTTGAAGATCACAAGAGGATTTTTGTGCCAAGTGTTCAACACTAATAGGCATCAATTTTCTTCTACACCATCTTTGTGCTTGATCATGTGGAGGACATAATAGAGCTCGGTGTAACCATGAACCTTGTAGTACCATGTGCTTGGCTAGTTCTTCACAAGCCACACATATGAAGATAACTTGAAGACATATGGAGATCCTACAAGGAGCTTGAGTATATTCTAATGCATATCATCTCACAACATCCCAATGATTGATCCATCTACTTATCTACAACCACGTAGACATTTTCAACTTTCAAATATGGTGGCATGCGCTAAATTATATCTAGAATTTTCTAGCAACAATATTTTGCAATGATGCGTGGGCAATATTGATGATGTATATTTCTTGATTTTAGTCATCATTTCACGTTATGAATCATGTTTCAGTATCAGTAGTGACTTTCCTTGAAGGGATTCCAAAGAAACTCCTCGATTTGGATGGTATCATTTCAACATCCATATGAGGGTTTCAATCTCTTTGGTCATTATATGCAATTTTTCACAAAAAAAATAAAAATAAAAATTGAAAAAACTGAAAAAATGAGAAAAAAAGAAGATCCAACAATGAAAACCTTTGAGCAATAGTTCTTTCATTCTTTGAGCATTCTTGGCACCTCCTGTCGCTCACTTTTGTAGCTCTGCTCTAATTTAGTGTGGTCACCATAACTTTGATCACCTATAGTACATGCTACAAGTTCAATCGAGGTGTTCCCATGGAATTTGCTACCAGTAATCTATTCTATAATGCCTCAATCATATACAAATTCCTCATGAAGTTGCAATCTCAGTCACAATTTTTTGTTCCTCCTGACAGTATGCTCCCTGGTGTCCAGTCAGACAACAATCTTTTATGATATTGTAGTTCTTGGCACAATATTTCCTTCCTCACTAGAGATTCATAGTTGATGCACATTCTTTTGGCTACCATACATTGGCATAGATGGACATGTGAGTTGGTAGAACAATCAATTTTATTTTTCATAATTTTATCTTTTAACTTAATTAATATTTCTTATTATATTAATCATTTATGCAAAATCCCTACCTATCCTCCTTGTTTTCCGAGGATGGTCAACCTTTTAAGTTGGGGGTAGGTGTACTATCCTTATTACGTATATTTTCATCCATTATCCTTAATAACCCCATAATACTATATATTATTTCTACCCTGCATAATCATTTATATTGCCTAGCATTTTGCCTATTTTAGATAGTTCATGATTGTCAAGTCAAACTTTTGTGATACCTCCTATATAGCATTTCAAGAAAATAATGCTATGAAAAAATGGAAAAAGAAAAAAAGAAAAAGATTGAAACAAAAAAAAATCAAAGCTATGAGGTTTTCTATGAAGAGGAGTAACAGAAAAAATTTGTGATTATGAGAGATCTATAATTGTCAAGTGTAAAGAGAAAGGACAAAGCCATAAATCCAAAAGGCTACCATTACAAATTAGAACCCCTTAAAAATATTGATTGTACGAGGACGTGCAATATATTAAGTTGGGGGGAATGATGAGAGCCTAATAAGTCTCGTTTTATGCTACATTTCAACCTATTTTATGCATATTTTTATACTTTATTTTCATATCAATTTATACCATTTTATGTTTCATATCATTTAATATATATAAGTTATGTTTAATAAGTTTTGAGATTAAATTGTGGAAATTAATTATTGATTATCTTTAGTAATGAGCATTGTATTTTATGCCTTGGAATATATATCTGCAACATCCTTCTTGTCACCTTCTATGCAAGAACCTTGTTGTCATTCATTATTGCCATGTGAGCTCTTGCCACATCAATTCAAAGCATTATTCCTTCCAACAATATTGACCAAGGAGTATGTTGAGAAAAAAACTATGACAAAATTATGTTTTTTTAATTCAAACATTTCCTATTTCTTACATCATGTAACAAATTTGTTCCTAGCCAAAAACAGTTAGTTTTGCATTGCATTTTGTGGGCAGATGAAGAATCTCAAAAATCCAAGACATGGGTTTTGTCCAGAACAGGCCCAATTAAACTACCCTGCAACAAAAATCCTCAAAAAATGAAGGAGTAGAAAGTTATAGATAGTTTTATAAAGATACTATTTCCTTATTTGTTGTTATGGTTGGTTGCCACATTTTGCTCAAATTGTAAAATCCAAATTCGACCTGTGGAACCAAATAAGAAGGGAGGTTGTGAGGCCTCACCCCATGCCATCATTTCATAGCATTTTATTTTCGTCATATGACTATCATGTAGACACTTTATTTTATCGTGTCGGACTATTTATGATAGACATTATATTTTGATACTATGTGACGACCTATGATTATGTGGTGATGATTTAGGACTTTACTTTCATGCTTGATTATTAGGTCCTGATTATAGTATTTGATGAATCCTTAAATAGAATATGATGCTTTGATTTTATGCTAATGCCAGAAAAGCTTATGTGAAATGATCATGGTTAATATGTTAGGTTAATTAATATATATATATATCATTGTGTTCTTGATTTAATATGCTTTGAATTTAGAAAATATATTATTAAAAATTATGTGATTTATCATGTGATGTAGATGGAATTTTATGATGTGTATGAGTGTGATTATTGTGATGTATTTTTAAATGTATATGTTATTTGACCTTTCATGAGCTACTGATATTTTGTCAATTGTGCAGGTAAGACAATGGTTTAAATAAGGGGAAATTAAAGATGGATGCATGTAAAAAAATCTTGTTAAGCCAAGGTTATCTCCAAAGGGAGAAAATAACCTCGTTGTGATGTATAATGTTGTAAAGTGATGTTTGGTTGTATTATTTGAATATGTTTATTTTATTTTTAAATTTATGTCTACTTGCCATGCCATGTGTGTAAGTGATGTGTTGTGAGTTGACATGGCCAAGTGCATTGTATGTGAGTTGTCTTCCACTTTGGAGTCTTCTTGTAGAATCCCAAGGTTAGGTATCTTGGTTGTTGAGCCTTGGGTGAGAATCTTTTTTTCAAATTTTTGTGAGTCAACTCTTAGTGGACTTTTGAGAGGCAAAAAGTGACCCAAAAGGTTAGTTAAGGTTAAAAATAGACTACCCCATAGGTGTACCTTGGGTTGGAGGTCAAATTTTGAACAATGAGATTATTTTGGACCATTTTTGCCCCTTTAAAAGATGCATTTTTTAGAAGTGACAAATTTGGGATGTGTGCCAAGTCTTCTCCTCGTTTCAATTTTGAATTTCCCTCTTGTTGAGAGAGAACCCTAGGTGAGCATGTCCAATCACCTTTGAGGTTAGGTAGTGTTTGCCTTTTTAGGGGGATGGAGAAGAATTTGGTAGGTTGGTTGCCCACTCTCCAATTTTGGAGATTTCTTGTGGACTTAGCAGGTTTTTGGGTGGACTTAGCAAGGAAGGAAGGCTTGTAAGATAAGGGAGCTCTTCTCAACCCTCTTTGCCTTAGCTTGGATTGAGGTTGGTAGATTTTGACATGGAAGACTCTTGTTTTTCTTTGTATGTAATATGCAGATTTTTATTGCTACATGTTTGTGGAGTTTTATGAAGCTTCAAGTGTGTTTTAATGGCTTCCTTGTAATGTCTATTTGTTGGTTTTCTTTTAGTGTTCGTATTTTTGGGGTGTGCAAGGCCAAACTCACCCTTAGGAGAGAAGAGATTCTTGATGGGTGAAGGGCTTGAGTTGGGAATGCCCATCTAGTGTAGAGTCCTTCCTCAAGGAGAAAGGGGATGAGGCATGGATATATGGGCATTCATGTTTCTATTCTTGTGTGTTCTATTTTGGGGGTCATAAGGGTATTGTTTTGTGAAGGAAAATGGAAGGGTTGATGGTTGTTGTTATGGCCTTGTGAAGGTAGTGTATATAGATTCTTGGCCTTGTTGAAGGCATGTACTTTATTGTAGAATGACTTCTCCTATTTGGGTAGTTTCCACCTTCACCCCTTTTGTGGGTCCAAGGTGACCCATTATGTGTATATCTATGGGGAGGGAATTTTATGTGTTTTGCATATTTTCAAGGGAAAAACTTGCTGGTTTTTAATGGAGTAAATGAAGGCTTGACTAGTTTCTACTTGTTATTTTGAGTTTTTGAATGGCTATAATGCCTTATGTAAATTTTTGATCAATAGGCCATGTAAATACCTTAAGCATGTGAAATACTTGTAAGAATTTATATTTCGGATGCACAATGTTTCTACTATTTTCTCCTTGTGATTTGAAGTAAGAAAAGAATATGTAAATGCAATCTATGTGCTTGAAGATGAAATGTGATGTTGTTTTATTGTTCTATATGTAAGAAATGAAGGAAAAAGTTTATTATTATAAGTGTGAAAATCTTCCTATTGTGTCCATTTCATTTAAAAATAATAATAATATATTTGATCTTGTATAGTGGAGAAAAGACTACATTTCTTGTGTGTATGGTTTTTCAAAAAAAAAAGAAAATTC
Source organism: Chamaecyparis obtusa (assembly GCA_027943335.1). Classification (NCBI taxonomy): domain Eukaryota; kingdom Viridiplantae; phylum Streptophyta; class Pinopsida; order Cupressales; family Cupressaceae; genus Chamaecyparis; species Chamaecyparis obtusa. The sequence continues at coordinate 1,030,778 of BSBK01001709.1, forward strand.
ATGTATATACATCCATATATATACTCGATATATATATACATAGATGTATATAAAGTTTAGAGAAATGACTTTATTTTGCTATCTAAAAAGAAATGAAATTTTCTTTATTCCTATGTTTTTTTTTTTAAAGAAAAAAAATGATCTTTGTCCAAGCTTATTTATACTTCCTTAAAGTGCATATACATTGAGTATATAGAATAGAAGTCATGCTCTTAATTTCCTTATTTCAAGTATGAAAAATGTATATTTAAATATGAATATATAAATATATTATTATATTAAAAATATAATAATATAATAATATAATATACAAGGATTTATATTCCCTTTAGCTGTTATGCCTATGTGAATAAAATATAATATAATATATATATATATATATATATATATATATATATATATATATATATATATATATATATATATATATATATATATTACACTGCATAAATTTACATCTTTTAAATTATAGTATACCCAACATTTTTTTATAATAATGAAAGTAACACAAAAAAATTTATGCGAAACCTTTTTTTTGGGAGCCGCCACCTACAGTGGATTGTCATCCAGGGGTACGGGGGACTGTGCCCGTACTCCCTCTGGGTATAGTGTATAGCCCCGACCCTGTGCCGAGCGCAATAGTAGCCAGCCCAATTTGCTGCGATAGACGTCGGGTACGACTCTGTCATTATTTTTGTTTTTGTTTTTTTTCATTAAAAAAAAATCAACTTACTTAAAAATATATAAGTTCGTACAATGCTGAATCAATAATAAGTAATTTTGTTCTACAAACAAAATACTATAGCAAGATAATCTAAACAAAAAAATATTTTAGAACAGAATAAAGTAATATAGTTATTCACTGGCACAAAATGCCAGTGAATGACTTATAAAATCTTTTTCTGAGAAGCGAGATTAAATGTGGAGTAACAAAGTTATATAAATCTACAGTTATAAGCTCTATAATAGAGAAAAGGTTGTAAGAAAAGTTATATGGAAGAATTTGGCTGCTAATTGATGGCTCCCGACGCTGCTGCATCTAGGGCTCCCACTGCTGCTGAATCTAGGGTTCACGCTCCTGCTCCTGACGCGTCTCTTATTGCAGCGACTCATGTTGTCGTTGATGTTGTTGGTCATCGGCTTCCCTCTAGCAGCCTTTCTCTGGTTTTGGGTGGGTGTGCAGAGGATGCTTTGCCTCCTGCTCACATGTCTGCTCTGGCCCTACCCCTCCTTCCTTCTGGTCATGTTAGGGTGTCGGGTTCCTTGCCGACGGTTGGGGATGTCAGCTCTGTTCCTTCGGTGATTGAAGGGGAGCATTTTGTCATTCGTGGGAGTTCCTCTCAGCGCATCCCTGTCGCCTCTATGCAGTCTCTGGCCTCCAGACATAGGGGTGCTACCCCTCTCCATGTCTTTAACCCTCTAATCCTCTCTTTGGATGATGAGGTTGTGAAAGACATTGAAGGAGTGTCCTCTTTTTTCTCAGATCATGGTTTAATTTGCAAGTTTAAGGGCTTCTGGCCAAGTCTTTTTGAGCTGTATGCTTGGATCACTCGCCAGTGGGAACCTTGCTGATAGGAATTTTCCCTCTGGCAAGGGGTTTCTTCATAGCCAAGTTTGAGAATCTTGCTGATATGAATTTAATTCTATGTGATAATTTCTTTAGTTGGGATGCTCGGTTCATGCTCATGATGAAGCCTTAGCATCCTGACTTTGATGCCTCTTCTGATACTTTCTCCAAGATTCCTACTTGGGTAAGGCTTCCCAACCTTCCTGTTCATTTTTGGGTAGATTCTCTGCTTGAGGCTGTGGGTGAGGCTCTTGGGGATTTTTTGATGGTTGATGAGGAATCTGAAGATATTCTTCATTCTACTTATGCAAGGATTCTGGTTGATTTGGATTCTTCCAAGGGTCTTCCAGAAAAGATTATGTTGAAGCATCCCAAAGGATCCTAGTTCCAATCCTTGGATTATGAAGGACTCCCCTTTAGATGCAGGCGTTGTTTTAAAACTGGTCACTTAGCGGATCAGTGTGGATTGGAAAATGTTAAAAAACATGCTTCTTGGTGGAAGGGGGCCTCCTCCCAACATTACTCTATTGTGAAGGACTCATCTATCATAAGTTTTTCTTAGGTTGTTTCTTCTTCTTAGGAGACTACGGAGGCCAATGTGTGTCTTGGGACCGTTGTTGGTTCTTCCCTGGGTGTTGATCCCATCCTTGGAATGCCTCTTTGTATGGATTCAATTGTCTGGGGCTTTGTTGCATGTGAGGCTTATGTTCCTCCTACTGATAAAGCTTTGTTGGGTCACTCTAGATTGTTGCTATTGATTCAACTTCTTTGGTATCTTCTGGCCCTATCCTGGGACAATCTCTTGATTCTCAGAATTTGGGTGTTACGGTTCTTAATTCAACTTCTTGGCAGGATTTGGCTAAGAAAGCGGAAGATGGGTGGACTTCTGTGAAAGAAAAAAAGAAAAAATCTAAACATCTTCCCTCTTTTGATGTCCCTTCGTTCCCAGATGGGGAAGAAATAAGTTTTCTTGGGCTTTTCTTTGCGGGCAGCTGGACCTTAGTGGGAAGGATTTATTTTTGTTGTCTGTTGGAAGCTTCAGGGCTGCTAGTTTTTTTTTTCTAGGTTGAGGGAGCCTATTGTAAAACCCTCGATGTGGTCTTGAACTGTTCCATTTTAGAGTGTTTTTTTTAATATCTTTTATGACCAATTTGTATAGGGTTTCGGGGCCCCTTCAAAACCTATTTTTCCCTTAATCAAAACAAAGGAAAGGTTGTAGCTTTCAACAGAGATTTAACTCTGTGACAATAGAGAATTTAGAATCTAAAAACACAAATTTAAAATAAAATCTTGTAGACTAGTTTTTAATATTAAACAGAAAATAAATTTAGGTAACTAAACCATTATTTTACCTTGTTGAAATTTGTTGAGGATGCCTTGTGGAAGGCTGGATAATATGTTCCTTTTCTCCCTTGTTGAATATCTCAATATATATACACAAGTATATAAGAGTGTATATACACACTTGAGTGTGTATATACACCCTTATATACTTGTGAGTATACTTCCTTTGTATTTTTCTTCTCCTTAGCTCTTGGCCCAACCTGCAAACCCAAAATAGAGAAATTCGGGTTTAGGCCATGTTTAATTTTTGGGCCAAACCCTAATTTCAAAATTAGGGTTAGGGTTGGCCTATGGAGCCAAAAAAAATATTTTAAATTTTTATTTTTGAAAATATTATTTGATTCTGGTTTGTCAATTAAATACTGGTATTAGTATTTAAAGCAGTTGACTTTTCCCCCTTCTCCTTTTGAATTTTGATTTAAAAATATTATTTTATTTATGTTTTTTGGATCCCAAGATTCTTTTATTGGCTATTTAAAATATTTTGGATATTAAATGTTATTATGGTTTATTTTTTAATTTATTTATGGCATTTTCTTTTATTTAATTGTTATGTTGAGATTTGAGATCTCGAAATTTAAATTATTATAGTTTATTATTATTAGCACATTAAAAATGTTATATTTAAGGAATTAGTTGATTTTTATTAATTTAATGACCCTTTGCTATTTTCTTTTAGTATTAGAATTATTAGGGGGATGAATAATTATATAAACCCTAGGAGGGTCCTAGGTATAATATTTCACCGTAATAATAATAATATTTGATTTAGTAATTATTATAATCTTTAAATATTTTAATCCCTTAGATGTAATAATATTAAACTTTATTGAACCTTAATTAAATTATATTCTAATCGAGGGATATATTAATTTAATTTCAATTTATGGATTATTATTATATTATAACTAATTATAGTTTGATAACCTTAGTAATGAGTTAGGAATAATTTCATGACCACATTATTCCCTTTTAACCCTTCAGATCGAATTCTGCATTTGACTCTAAATGGATACCTAGTATCCATTAGGGGGCCATTAGGGTTACGATTGAATTGGTAGATTGATTCATCTTCAATTGAACCCCTAGGTTTGATGACCTAATTGTTGACCTTATTTTTTTATTCTCTTATTTTGGATTATAGTCTTGGGTATTTTTCCCTTTCATAATATTATGTTAAAACCCTACTTAGGGTTTCATTCGACTAATGCACTTGATGAACAAGGGATGTTGGCAAGCCATGATTCCCCTTGTGAGTTGTATGTGTTGGTCGATGCATTTCATTTTCGAGATTGAGTGTACCTTAGTGTGCAACCTTATTGATGTTTTGTGCTTTTAAAAAAAAATTGTGTTTGTTTTGCCCTAATTTTTGGGCATGACAAAGGTTTATGGTGGAAATGCATTGACAAATCACGTAGAGGAGGAAAGAACATATTCTTCTCATTTTCTATTTTTCTTTGTTGTTATAACATTTAACTATTTTTAATAAGTGGTTGGTAGCATAGGATACGTGAGTCATTCACTATGTAGTTTGTTGGTTGCAAACATTCTATTTTCATATGCATTTGTTACATGATTGCATATATATATAAGTAGCATGATATAAACTACGTGCATATAGACTTTAGAGGAAATAGAGTTTGATATACACATATTATTGTAAGTTGATTTCTATATGCAAAATGATGTATTCTTTTTGAGAAACAAAATAAATATTTTGCTAATCAATCTAGTGTAACCAACACTTTCATCTCAGCACCCGACAGACTAAGGAGGGGTCCCACTTCTTGGGACGTCTGGTGTTCTTCTAGCTTTAATAGTCATAGTAATGTGTGTTTTATTTTCATAGTACAATGATTTACTTTGAATTAGTCTATGTTCTTTCCCATTATTTGCAAATATGGTTTGTTGTTTATGAGATTATTTATTAACGATTTATATTGCTTTATGATTTCTAGATTAGTTTTCTTTGGATATTGTGAGTTTAATTTCTGGAATTATTACAGTTGTTTCTATTGCCAGGAAGTGATAGTTCATGTCGCCAGAACTACTTTGGTTTGTTGTAGGTTTATTTTCATGTGTTCTAATTGCATTCATCTCCACTTGGCTTGTTATCTTCATCCCTTGAGCAGAAAGCCACTATACCTTTCATCAGTCTACAACCCCGAATTGACATTTTTAGGCACAAACTGAGGGAATCTACATGAGTCCAAAATTGAGCTTAAATAAGAGTTAATCTAAACCATAATTTTACCATACACTTCCCTCCAAACTTTTCTTATTATTTTCATTCTCCCTCTTATCCTTAGAACTCAACCTCAACATTCTTCAACCATTCAACACATGGTTTGGCATTTTTCCAAATTGGAGACACCTTTCCCACATTTGTAGAACCTTTGTCAAACCATTCATATATAATTTGTTCTTCTTCCAATACATCTTGGTCGTACAAGAGTTTCAAAACCAAGCTAACCTCCTTGATAGCTTCAACTCAATCATGATTACAAAATGCGTCAATAGCCCTAAGCAACATCTACAAATTTTCATCTTGCACAAGTTTAGTCAAATACAATTTCTTTTTACTTACCTCCTTTGAAAATCCTTTACCAACACCTTCAAAAAGAGCTTCAAAGTGGACATTCATTACTTCTTTTGGAGAAGAATCTTTCACCTTCAAAAAGAGCTTTCAAGTAGGCATTCATAACTTGTTTTGGAGAAGAATCCTTTGACTAAATGAAAGATGCTAATTGGCTTGTCGCACATATTTTCTTTTTGATCTTACAAGCTCAACATGATTACTCAACTAATTTAGTTCTTTCAGATTGGACTTTATTTCAACATCCTTCATTGGCTACTTGAGAGATACATTATCTTGAATTTCACCTTTAGACTTGTTGTCAAAGTTATGTTCTCCATTCTTGACATAAAAGTTATCCTTTTTATGATTATCATGGCTTTCCAACATAACCATCTCACTTCTAACAAAATTCAATTGTTCTTCACTTCATTGCTTTGCAGCCTCAACTAAGTGTCAATCATCTATTGCACATCGTCATCAATGCATTCATCATAGTTGGTATTATAGCCAATATCATCTTCACCACCACTCTCAATAGACAGGTGAACACCATGCCCAATATAGTGGGAAAACAACATATTTTTGTGCTCTGCATCTTCCATTTCATCACCAATGACACTAACGATTGCAATGGTACTAGCCTCATTTTGGTCCATCCTAGACCTCTAAGAAAGGACAACCATTTCTCTCACCTGCTGCTATAGATACTCCATCTCTGTTAGAAGTTGTTGGGCTTTTAATAGATTCCAACATGATAAGGAACTTCTTAATGACTAAATCAACTACATCTAATTAGTCCAAATACCTTGTCTGAGTAGCCAAGACCCCACCTAATGATAGAGATTGTATTAGCAATGAAAGAGTTAGCACAAGATGAACTCTCACTTTAGTGTAATTCTTTACTACATATAAGGCACCTAATTTGTTGCCTCGAGCAATTACCAAGGTCCCTTTTGTTACTTTCCATCATTTGGATTCAAAAGTGACTTCACATCAGAATCCAATTTCCCAACTGAAATCAAATGTTGTTTGAGCTGAGGAACATATCTAACATCTCCTAGTCCAACATAAATCTTCAACTCTCTTCTCTCATTCTAATGATAGATCATGGAGTGTGATTCGAACCGGTCAATGCAATAAGAATCTCAAACAGTTGAATCAAGAAGCAACACAAATAAAAGGCGAACCTTACCAAAATTGTAACATTGAAAGTTTTTAAAATACTCCCCAGATGAAGTGGTATGAACAGATGCTCCTAAATCAAGCACTCAAACATTTGCTATAGAATCTCTCTAGAATTTTTTAATTTTTAATTTATCTACCTCTTCCATCTCAACTCAATTTTTTCACAATTTCTCCCACTTCTCATGAGCTCTGATACTGATTGTTGAAAATTAAAGAGTGCAAACAAAACAATTAGAAAAACATATTCAAATAAGCAAGACACAAAACAACCATTTTTATAGTGGTTCACCAATATGGCTAGAACCACTCTTCGAGCAAGGCAATATCTTTATTGAGTCATTTCAAATGGTGAAAGTATAGAAGTGTGCAAGTAATAGGATAATGTGACTAAATGTTTATGAATACGTGTGTATATGGATTGATAGTTTGGAGAATATTTACATGCATCAACAAATTTCCTCAAAATGCACACAAAATGAAATGGAAAATGACATAAATAATTATTACAATAATAGCAAGCATTGTGTTTGCAAAGAAAAAGTAAAACTCTAATTATGAAGAGCTATTGTTTTAAAATGCACCTAGAGAAGCTTGAATTAGCAACCACCCTCAAAATCAAAATAAAGATAAGATGGCGGAATTAAACCCCTACCAAAGTCTAACTATCAACCTAATAAAAATTCCATAATAGAAAAGATAAAACATTTGAGTTTTACAAATTAGAAGTAATTACGTCAAGAAGTGTAAACCTACAGTGGCATCAAACCCCACTATAGGAGGTCATCTTAAAAAATGGTGTAAGAAAAAAGAAACCCTTCAAATTCCAGTGCCAAGTCACATTTTGCTATCCACGCATTGAGAAAAGCTAAAAATAACGGAACTAACAAAGCATCAGTAATAATAAAATACGAACAACAACAACAATGGAATACGAACTGTACAACCACGGTAACAGAAATCAAATACGAATGAGGAAATAATAGTGGCTTTTTTAGCAATTTTAATTATAGAATGTTATTGACACGCGTGATTGCGGCATTTTTAAACATTTCAAGAAACTTTTTTTAAAGAAAAATCTGCCAACGCCCTGTGGAAAACTCTGTAAAGCGGCATTAAGGATTTGGAAGCGTAGAGGCTATTAATATGCAGTTTTCAAATTGGATGGTTTGCATCAGATCACATATACAAAGTCTGGGATGAGGTGCCATTGTATGCTAATAAGGTCGGTCCATTTCAGAATCCCAGGTTTTTTTCACTCTTTTCCTACATTTGTGTTTCGATCTCTATATTTTCCTCATGCATGTTGCAAATTTGCAAACATGTATAGTCTTAAGAATCTGTTGGACATTGCAATCTGAATCGTAAGTATTTCCAACTTTTTTCGGTTTTGAAAGTATTGATTGAAGAGAAAATTGTTATATTTGTTGAGATCGATTCTCTTACAGTATTTTTGTTCAATCTGTTTTTTGAGATTTATATTATTGAATTTATAAAAATTATTTTACCAATAATTTTGTTTCCAGAAACAGCCTCCACGAGACTTACTGTATAAGGACGCACATGGGCTTTCAATGATAGAGATTGGGGGCTCTTCAAATATCTCTTGGTGTTTATGATGAACAAGTATTCAAGGCTTTAAGATTTCAGAATAAGAGAGGCAAGGAAGAATAAAATTTGGTTGATATTGAGTGTGGTCAACAACTGAGATGATTATGGGAGGAAGCACAATATGTAAGTTGGGGGAGAAATGTTGGCTTAAAGTTGCATTCAAATGATGCATTCTTCTTAGATTCAATTATTCATAGTTACATCAAAGCCCATATTAAGGCATGTTAACCTGGGTCAATACATTCACAAATAAGGCTTATCTTTCCTAAAAGTTTTTTGAATTTAGAAATCCATTCACAGCAAACCTCACAATCAGCATTCTGTGTGAAGCCATCCCTTGAAACATTCTATCGAAAAGTATTGTTCTTGGTTTGTGCTTCCATGTCTTCCATGCATGTCTACCAGACCATTCCTCGCTATTTTGTCTAGTGAAAATCCCTCACACCATTATTTTTTATACATTTATTTGTTAAATTTACATTCAATAATCATGATGTTTGTATAATTTTATTATTTAAAATAAATTAAGATAACCTAAAAATTAACTATATTTAATTAAGAATAGAAATATTTTTTACATTTTCTTTATTATTTTAATTAAAAATATTTTTATTCTCAATTAGAAAAGTAGATTATTAAAAAAGTATAAACATAATATAGAAACATCTTATTTTTCTAATTGAGATTAAAGTTGTTTATTAAAAAAGTAGAATATTAAAAAGGTATAAACATAATATAGAAACATCTTATTATCTAATTGAAATTAAAGATGTTTTAAAGTAATTAGAAATATCATCTTACTTTTCTAATTGTCATTATAGATATTCCTAAAATAATTATAAACATTTTACTTTTCTAATGAGAATAGTAGAAAAGTATCTTTTCATATTTTTAAATATAAATATACAAACAAAATTATTGTTTTTAAAATAAGAAAGATTTCTTGGGTGACTAAATTAGAAAAATATGCAAAAAAGTAAGATGTTTCTATATATTTCTAATTGCATGATATTTAAATAAATTAAGATTATGTGAATAGTATTTTTCATATTTACAATAATAATAAAATTATTTTTTAAAAATATTTATTTTTAATTAGCAAAATTATTATTTTGAATCATTTTATTAAAAAAATTTGCTTTCTATTATTCATAATCTTTTATGAGGTCTTTGAAAGTCAACCAATATGATTAGCACAAAAGGGAGAATTATATCTATATCTTCACATGAACAAAAACCACTTTGAACCTTAAATCGATATAAAATTGAACCCTAACCTTACCACTAAACCAATTATAACTCTAACACTAAAACAAATGGAATTGCAACCCTAATTCTAATCTAAATTTTACTCCAAATCAAATCTAAACTTAATGTATACCAAATTGAACCCAAACCCTAAATCAAATTAGACCTAAATATTTAGGTCATGGAGAAACCTATTGAAAAAATAGAAACATCTGACCTTGAAAACCAAATTAAACATTAAACTAGATTGAACCCTAACCTTAACTCTAAATTTAATTACAAATTAAACCAAGTTCAACCCTAACCTTAACACTCAATCAAATTCAATGCCAACCCTAAACCTTGAATTGAGGCTTATACTAACCCTATTTTAGCAATTTTTAAATTTAATGTCAACCTTAATTAGTGTAACCCTCAATCTTAAAGCCATCATCATTAAGCTTATATGCTCTAAAATTTAGATTATTTGGCTTTCCAAAATCTACTTACATGTTGGATGAATTTTTAGTCATCATCATAGTGATCTATCTTGATAAATTAAACATTAACCCTCTATCCACTATATAAACCATATCCTTAATGTTAACCATGATATAAAGCCTAACCCTAAATGTGAATCCTAATCATGACCCTAATCCTAACCATGATGTAAAACTTAACCCTAACCACATTAGTAACCATAAGTCTAAATAGTGACCCTAGCATATTAATAAATAATATTTTATCTTAATTTGCAAATAAATAATAATATAATTATAATTATAATCTTATTCAATATGGTTTTATATTATAATAATATGACTAATAATAAAATATAATTTTACTACTATATATAGTTGGAGTAAAATTATGATTTGGTTTAAAGTAAAGTAGTTATTAAAAATGATAATATCATAATATAATATTATATTAACTCTCTTTAATAAAAAGATGTTATATCTACTACTAGCTTATATATTTATATATAAAATATGTCGAGATATATCATGGCTTTTAATTTTTTCATCATTCAACTTTAATAAAAATATTAAATTAAAAAATAACCATAGTTCTACTTGTAACCATGACCATAAACCCAACCTTAATAGTAGACCCTAACCTAATTATTATGAAAAATTTAAACCAAACTCTAACCCTAATGCAAACCCTAACCATGATATAAATTGTAACACTAAACAACACATTAAACCATAGCCATGACACATTAATGCTAATCCTAATATAGGACTTTTAAACATACCATAAATATTATTCTATCATATTCATAACAATAATCATAATTTTAAACTTAATCCCTACCCTAACCCTAACTTTGATGTAAACCCTAAAGATAATCCGAAGCATAACACAAAATTCTAACCCTAAGCATGATGTAAATGTTAACCCTAATCCTAATTATATTAATTTATTTAATTTATACACTAAATCTTAACACGAAATCCTAACCCTAATATTAACCCTAACGATAATCATAAACCTAAACCAAATCCTAACAATAATGCTAATTTTAACCTTAATCCTAAACTTGACCCTAAACCTAAGCCAAACCATAACCCTAACCAAATCTAAATCTTTACCCTTAACCTAACTATAATTCCAATCCCAACCCTAATAGTAATTCCAACCTTGCCCTTAAACCATATTCCTAACCTGAAACCTATTATAAATATAATAAAAAACCTAACTCAAACCCTAACCCTAACCATAATTCTCCTCGTAACCATGACCATAAACCCAACCTTCACACTAAGCCCTAACCCTAATCATAATAATAAGTCTAAACCAAACTCTAACCCTAATCAAATTAATTAATTCAATGTGTTACACATGTTGCGGCTGCTATTAGCTAATATATACTCTATATTTAAAATACATCGAGATCCAGCCGTTGAATTTTTTCAACATTCACCTTTAATAAGAAAATTAAAGTTGGAAAAATTCAATGACTGGATGCATCTCAGCGTATTTTAAATATAGAGTATATATTAGCTAGTTTTATTCAATACAATCTACAATTAAAGTAGTTCAACTTTTATGTTCTTAACTTCCTCACATTATTCTCTGCCGCCATCATAAATTATATATGTTAGGTAGCATCATCATGTAACATTTTATCATCTTCAAGATAAATTATAATTCGTCTCAAAAAAAACTATTATGTAAAATATTTTACACAACTTTTTCCGCCGCCAAAAAATGTGAGAACGTGTATTCTTAATATTATATAATAATAACAAATATGGAATTTAATCTTCTGTATGGTTATAACAAATCACAATCAACAACATTTAATACAAGATGCAAGAGCCATCCCATCATCCGCATTTATCAGTCTAATAGCATTTAGATCCCTTTCAAGTTAGTTTTAATTTATTTTACTAGTTTGTTGTCAATGTTGAAACTTCCATAAAAATAAGAACTCCATAGAGCTCCAACGTGCAATATTATTTAGTTAAATGTAAGACAGTTTCACAACTAGTACAAGTCACTTTACTTACATGCAAATTCATGATGACTAAACATATTAAAAAAATTGTAGATGCATGAGCTGAAATGAAAATGGCAACTAACCACTATTCTGGAAAGGTCAATGCACACAAAATGAATCTCTCTTTGAACAGATCACAAACATATAATTCTGAAAGACTGGTGATCACAGATAAGAAAGGCTCAAAAGGGATCTCAACATAGTGACATCTAAATATCTTTTAAGGAGTCGAAGCAAGGTGAAAATAACTCTGAGTAAGTTGCAATGGAAACGGGGGTCAGGCTCTATTATAAATAGATCAATGTACACACGTACAAGTTTCTCTGAACAGAGCCGAGAAATATTCCCGATGGAAGATAATAATGACAGATAAGGGAATAAAATAAATCTCCAGAAGGCCGGAGTCTAAAATATCTTTTGAGGCCTTTGAAGCAATGTGGCAAACAATTTTCTAATTCAGATCTGCTTGATTATTGTTTAGTATTCATACTTGAATCCGGAAAAGGAAATAAGAGTTGGTTCTGAAAGATCTCTCAGAAAAACAATCAACGTACATAATAACTACAGAGACTATAAAACATAATGAATAAAATGATCATAGAGAACTTTTTAAAATCGTCTATTTTCCAAGTGAAAATCCTTGCCTCGCAAATTCCAAAAATCCAAGATCATTACAAAAAATTGATACCTGGACAAGTGAATATGACCTTGGAGCCTTTGGACGGGCTTGATTACATATTGAATGCATTAAATAATGGAACGATACCAACCAGACTTCCTTTAAGATATATACAAAATAAATGAATTAAAATGTCAAGCAATTATTTATTTAAGGGTAAGCGACACTTGACATGCAATTTTACCATACGTGATGAAACGAAAACGCAATGGGTCACAATAGAACCTCAGTACTTTGGCGATATTGGCAAGACCATGCGGATTTGTTCTTGATATCTTATAGTGCAAATTTGGAGCAAATTGTGGGAAAAAAATCACCATCCTTTACCCTCAGAGATGTGTACAGCCACAATAAGTACTTCTAAGCTCATTCCAGTTTTCATTTTTATTTTAACGGGCTACTTGATAAAGTGAAGCATGCCAAAAAAGACTCCTGTAAACATTGATACCATGTCACATCTATAAATCATGCAGATCTTTTCTGCTGTTCTTGATAATTGCATATCGATATTTGCTGTAGAAAATAGCAAAATATACCAAGGATGGGGCATAGTTCATCACATCCCATGCCTCAATATACTAGATGAAACTCTTGTTTCCATCCTGAAGCAAATCAGAATTCCAGTATCACAGCATGATGCTTCCAAATATGTCAACTAACTATTGACATTATTCTAAAAGTAAGAGTGGAACAATGAAAATCAGTCAGTAAACCATACGATATGTTTACAATTTCAGGGCAATGGCTCCTGCACATTTCCAAGTCTATTTAGATGCAAGTACGCATCTGTCCCTGCAACCAAACACATTGTGTTTCCAACGTTTAGGATTCCCCAAAAAACAATTGCCTATGATTCCTTGACCTCCTAATTTCAACCATTTTCTAGTGAGTAACAGACCAAAACAACAACCATTTCAAGGCATTTCTCAACTGCTCTCTATTCATTTATTTACTAGTAATGTGTTATGAGAATAAGCAGTAATATCACCAAAGAGAGTAGTCCTGTAAATTTCTCACATGTTTCTGGAAAGGGCAACCAAATACAAATCTGGATGAAATCAATCAGACCTTTTTAATTCTTGATATGAAGTTGAAATATGTTTTTAAGAGAACAAGGTCAAATTTTGAGGAGAAATAAAAAGAGGAATCGCCGCTCATTTACCTCTCTATAAGGGAGGTAAGACCATAACCTTGCAAGTTTTTCATATTGCTTGTTTGGGCTCAAAAGTTAAGGTGCATCAATATAGAGCCAATATATGTCAAAGATTTAGACCTATTTTGTATAAACTTCAAATATGAGATGGCTGTAATATTGCAAAAGCCAAATCATATCCATTAGAAACATCTTTTAAGATGTCCTCACAAAAATAATAAGAACATTTTAGAACAAAGTAAAAACAAGAAGGTGGACAACGCTAGATCACATAAATATTTTCTAAAAACTGATTGCTGAAAAAATTCTGAATACTCTCTAAAGTATTTCTTTAACAGATAACAGAGCAGAAAAACCTAAGCCCGTTAGGGAAATTCCACATACAGTAAGAAAGCCTGCCTCCTCAATATATGGTCCAAATTATTGTTGCATTATCAAATGAAATCACCTAATTGTTGTTCAGTTATCACTAAGAATTGACTGTTAATGCCTTCTCTAATGGAAAAACCCAAGAGAAGAATGACTTTCAGCTAACGGCTGCTTATTAGTTATGTAAAGAACTCCACCAAAGGTGTGTTTAAATTTTTGTTTCTTATTCAGAGTTATATCAGTGTCAAAATGCTATCCATCCACTTCACAAATAACTCCCCCTGCACTCTCCTCACAAAACAAAATAAGTCTCCAAGGAAAATTATTAAAAAATAATCTTCAAGATTTTCAAAACTGTATGGTCTTTCAAAGATTGCAGAGACACATTTGCATATAAGTAAAATTGAATTCTGGGAAAGCAACAGAATTCTATTTAAAATATGGTATGGTAAACTTCAAAATAATTTACTTTTACTTCCAATATAATTTAGAAAATAACAGCAAAAGATGTGTTAACTTGTGCAAATAATTCAAAAACATAACTTACACTGACCTAATTTCAGATGGCGTTGTAACTTTTAAGTTCAAAGGCATGAATGAGGATTCACAGTTCCATTTTGCAAGAGATATATAAGATTATTCATAGAGGTGATAGAAAAAAAATTGTTCATGGACCACTTACCATAGCCTTCCATGGAAATGATCTGCAAATCACCTCCAAAGTATCTTGCATAAAGTCTACTAATGGGAAGGCCATAACCATAACCGGCCATAACAGAAGGTAGTTCTAGCATTTGCACTCCATCTACTGGAGTCCGTGCAGTGCTATAGAAATATGTCCAGATTTTTGGCAAACCACTCCTGGGAATTCCACCTCCTTCATCAGAAATCTGAAATGATAAAAGGACAAAATTAAATTGAGACACTATGATTGTTCCAACCACATATGATAGCAAGCAGATTAGAATGAAAGCATTGTATACTCCAAACACATGAATAACTAATAAGCAGAGGATTTTAGCAAAAATTGCTTAGACCTCTCCAAGCAAGGTGAAGCTTCTCACATGTACAGATACACAAAATGCTTCTTATTTTAAACTCCTTGTGCGTCTTTATGAAGTCAAATGAGCTTTGTACTCCATAATAGTTAGTGATGCATGAGCATCATGGAAACAATCTACATTAGACTACAACTGAGGTGAGAGGTGCAGTCCTTGATGACTTTTTTTCTAAATTACCGGTTCGGGTTCGAGGACGGGTTCAGGTACGAGAATCCAGTTCGTGGGTTCATGAAATTATTTTTTTTCCATTATGATTCGTATGGGTTCATGTGTGTGTGTGCGTGTGCATTATATATCAAAAAAAAAAAAGAAATATACATAATTGTAAAACTAAATCATTTCATAGTATGAATCTATGATGCTTGATCATTGATCTATGTTCACGATTCTAAAGAAAATCATCACATTGAATTACTGAATTACAAATGAAAATTCAAAATATAGTTCATTAAAGTTTGAAACATGATTCAATGTTCATGAATCATGAAAGTGTTCATCAATCATCATATGGATTATCAAAAAAATCTGAATCAATGGGGTCTTCAGCTGTTGCAATCTGCTTTTTGGAAGGTATTTGTATTAGAATTAAATCTCTCTATTTTTTTCCTCTTCCGTACATTTATTTCTATTTCTAATGGTCACTCCTCTTCTATGTTTCCATATTCTCTCGCTGTTCAATATGGAAACTTCCTCTTTCTTTTTTCTCTCTTCAGAATGTTTCTATTTCTCTCTCTTTGTTCGTTATAGAAAGTCTTGTGTATACTTGTATATATAGATCATTTATGATCTTTGTTTAATAACACATTCATTATTTTACCATAATATGGTATCAAAGCTATTTTTTTCAAAAATAATAATTTCATTATTGAAATTTCCCGAGTTATTTTTTGAAATAGGTTTTGAAAATCTTTAATTTCTTCATGAAATTTTCACTCATAAGATTTTCAAAATCCTTTGCCTGGGTGTGATCGATTCTTTTTGCAGACTTCCTTAAAAACCCGACTAGGTTTTTTGGCATCCATTTTTTGCAATTTTTGTTCGGTCGTCGTCGGCTTTTGCAGAGTTTTCTTCTGCAAACAGCGGCCTTTAGTGGTATTGCATCTATTCTTCTATTGTCAACCACCTCTCTGGTGCCTTCCACCATTTTTTTTTGCAGGAAATATACCCGCGCGCGGCTTATTTTTCAGAAAAATCCCGACGTGATTTCTCTGTTGTTCGACGTCGCGGCTCCCATCCTTATCTCAAGCTTATTGTGCTTGTTTTTCTGCTTGTGACGGGACTTCTTCTTTACATACGCCTTTTGTGATCTGCAAACACCATTTGCGACCTTGAATGGTCGTTTGTTCTGCAACTCATTCGCATTCTCATTTTCTGCAACTCATTCCGCTTCTTCTATGGTCGATTTTTGTTGCTTTCGCGTCATCTAGGGTTTTTATAGTGCCCTCTATCTTTTGCGGCCAAGATTTCATCTTTTTTTTTAACAGCCATCTGCAAATTTTTTATGTTTTTTTTACGGCTAGGGTTTCTTTCCAAACTCTCAAATTCTTTGCCGTTTTGAAAATCTATTTACAAATTCTTGGTGAGTTTTTGCAAATCTCAACTGGGTTGCCTTCGTTTTTTCTGGGTGCATCATTTTCCATGCCTTGATTTTCGAGCAAGTGGATTCAAAATCTGATAATAGATTCCTTTGGGTTTTTTGTGCTCTCTTCCAAGTGTTTTCTCATTTTTCTGGGTCTTTCGTCAATCTACCTCAAAGATCGTACCTTTTCAGATATTCATGTTTTATTGCATCGAACGTGTCATGGCATCTCTCACCAATCTTTTGTTGGAAGGTAGTCAATGATTCAACGGAAAGCACTAAACCCCTAGAAGCAGAGAATAATGATGATCTTCGTATACCATCGCCTTGAGGTGCTTGTTTTGGGTATCGAGACTCATCCTACCAACCCGAGTCTGGCTTTTACGCCTTCTGAGGATTCACTTGCAGACTTTTGTTTTGAAGATAGATTGACCATTAAGGGAGGGTATTAGAGTTAAAGCTATCTATTTTTGTTTCTCTCTTCCATAGATTTATTTCTATTTCTAATGGTTACTCATCTTCTATGTTTCCATATTCTCTCTTTGTTCAATATGGAAACTTCCTTTCTTTTTTCTCTCTTCAGAATGTTTCTATTTCTCTCTTTGTTTGTTATAGAAACATTCTTGTGTATACTTGTATATATAGATCATTTATGATCTCTGTTTAATAACACATTCATTATTTTACCATAATAATTTGCCACTCCACAATCGATCTCCTTCAAATACAATCACCTCACTACAAACTTGCAAGATGGAGAGCAAAATGAGAGAGAAAATGTGAAATGAAATGTGTTTGGAGGCTCCATATTAGGGTTGTTTTAGGTTTTGGAAAAAAAAATTAAAAAAATGTTTTTTAAGTGAGTTTGGGCCCACTTTACCCATTTGGACGTCGTGGGTCCCTGGTGGTCCGCGCAAATCTGCGGGCGGTCCTCCTAGGTCCTTGTTGGATTCCCATAGGTCCGCACTCGATCCGTGCAAGGTTCATGTTCAGACGTATGGATCCGTCCAGATTTGTAGTGGTGAGGACCTGGACGGACCCATAGGTCCGAACACAGACCCTGTGCAAACCGAGCACCGACCAATCCGTGAATCTGGACCCAGACTCGAACCCGGATCCGGTTTGAGGGTCTAGGGTCCAAATCCGGTAACTTAGCTTTTTTGGGATTGACTTTAAAGTATTTATTAAATTTATTCAACCCATATGTGAGCTAATCAAATTTACAGATTCAGACTAGCCATATGTGGAAGAAATTTATCAAGAAATGACTGTGTGAAAGAATTAAGGAAATAATAGATGTTAGAGATCTTTCTCTATAACATTTGGCTTTGATAGAAAAAAAAAAAAGATACATGGAAGATGGCACAAAACTAACACACCCCTTCATGGTACTGCTTATGTTTTGAATACTCAGTGGTATGATATAGAACTGACCAAGAAGAGGTCTCCATATGATGATAGAGATGTAATGAAGGGGTTTTGGGCTGCAATAAAAAAGACTTATGACTAAGATGAGGATGCTTCAAATATCAAGACTCAGAGGAATAAGTTTTCATGTGGGCAAGGTGATTTTTCTTCTATCAAATCCTTATATGAAATGCATGCAAAGAAAGATCCTATAGAGTGGTAGTGGAACCATGAAAGTGAACACTTGAATTGCTATCAGTGGCAATAAGATTTCTCTCACAAGTAGGCAGCTCTTCATCTTGTGTGAGGAATTAGAGTACTTTTGGTTTCAATCATTCATTGAAGAAAAACTGACTAGGGATGAATATAGTAGACAACCTAGTCTACATTCATAGCTCACTCTGTCTTCTCTCTCAACTGCACCTAGTTACAAGAAGGTCCTTCAAAAAATGGGAAGCTGCACCCTTGGAGGATTAAGTGTTATGGCATCAAAGTTTTAACCCCAATTATTTTGACTTAAGGTTATGTTGACTTAAGGTTATTGCTTTTTATTTAATTAAGTGTCAACATTATCCTCTTTCGATAAGGTTTTTGTAATCTTATATAAGGATGCATTTCCTCCTCATTTCATAACTAATTATTTATGAAATCTTAGTAATTATTCTGTTTTTTTGTTTTTGTAAAATGGTATTACAGCTTCAGGATACATGATAGTGAATCATCCTAGGCACTACTGTCGACAGTGACAGATCGTAGGATCACTAGTGTTGCACAAAATAAAGCCAAAGGACACTGTATAAATTCGTTTGGATTCAAAGGCATAGGTCAAGGTTTATTTATTTGACAATATTTTTGCAAAAAAAAATGTCAGATTATCCCTACAAATAACGGATTGGGGTTCGCATTTTCTTATAAGGGTTTGTTGTTAACATTGTGGATTTTTTTTTTGAAAAACCGCTACTTTTTTCCTCTGCAAAAGTCAAGGTCTTATGCTATTAAAATCATGTGGGTTTTGAGTTAAAAACATGTGTAATTATTTTTTTCCCACAAAAATCAGGTAGGAATAAATTGTGTAGCTTTTTTCATGACTTCTGGCAGCGAAACACCAAGGTTTCATATTGGACCAGTGGTGAGATGTACAAAACACAACAGCCAGACCAAAAAATGTGACAGGCAAGGTTTTGAAGCTGCAAGACTTCAATTTTTTGTCGTGACTAGAAAAGAAATTTTATTGATTTTATTACCACGGATTTGCAATAAATATACCTCAATTTTTTGCAAAATCATGAGCAGATAATGTTTTACTTTTATTCCAGCTTTTATTTTACATAGTGCATGTGTTTTAAAAACAAATGACAATATTTTTATAAAAATCATGGGAGGCCTTTGGCAGCTAAATATTTGCAACAGCTAGGGCTTGAATTATCTACTCTCTGTCTAGACTTCGATCAAGAAAATTTTAGTGTGAATAGAGGATTTATATTTGGTCTTACTCCATGACTGCAACTTACGGGAGAGAAGAACAACATAAATGGCCTCTTTATCCAGCATCATCTTGGAAGGCAGTCAGCATTTTAATAGAAAAAATCCCAACACTCAGAAGTAGCAAATGCTCACAATCTTTGAGTACACGTCTGGAAAAGATCATCCAAGGTACCGACACCTAGCCAGCAGTTGTGGGTAAAGACAGGGCAAGTTTGATGAGTGTCACAGAGAATTCGTCATGTTGATCAAATTATCAGTTACAGATGCCATGTTTCCTGAAGTCCAAATAGAGACGACTTTAGCTACCATTTGGAAGCACCTATGAGAATTGAGACTTCAAATCAAGGCAAAGCCTTTTTGAAGAATATGTTTTTTTATCACAGTGGATGAATAAACAGCCTTGCAGGAGCATTTACTCGAGATATAGGACATCAAAGATCAATTGTCAACCATTAACCAAAGGATGAAAGAAGACGTCGTGGTAAATTGGTAATCACGCTGAAATGCTCACCACATGCTTATAAGCATTTCGTTGAGACGCTCAATATCATTAGTACAAATGTTGACCTAAAGTTTTAAGAGCTATGCAATAAGCTCTCATAGTAAGACAGATGGAAGAAACAATTTGGAAGCAACAAGGAGACGATGATTGTGGAACAAGCATTTGTAGCCAAGACAAAGGCATATGATCACACAAGAAAGGACAAGGTAAGGAGGATATAACAAAGAATTTAAAACATATCACATCATTATTGTGCTAAGTTGGGTCATATGAAGAAACTCTATAGAATAAGGTTGGCTAAACAAAAATCCAACCAAGGAGGACCTCAGCAAAATCAATATAAGGCTCATGTTGCAGAGCATTCATAGAAGGCGTCAGATTTATATGCATTCATGGCAGAAGACCAATAGATCAGTAAAAGTCATCTACATGGTACATGGATTCAAGAGCATCATGTCACTTCACCAAGAAGCAAGACCAGTTCACAGAGTACACCACTTGCTTTGATTCGGTTATCTTTAGTGGTGGTGACAAGTACAAGGTTGAAAGTAGAGGGATTGTGCAAATAACCTCTGAAAGGAAAGCTTATTTTTTCTCAATGTGTTATATGTACTGAGCAAGTAGCTCAATCTACAATTTGCACTTGTCCAACACAAGGAGGTTTTCAAAATTTGGCTCTCCAGCGTACATTTCCCTCAGCTGGCAAAATTTGGCTCTCCGGCAGCTAAGAGTGAGAATATCTGGAACCTCAGTGGCTTAAGTTCCTTGGTCAGGATCATATCATGGATGTAGTGGACTGTGGACATGTAGCCGGATAGATATGTCTTCCCTACCCTAATTGTTTTTTGCTTTTTGTTTGTTCCATATTTTGGTTCTGTGGTTTTCAATGGCATTAACCTTTGGCTCTGCTAATTTAGTTGTAGGTATATGCTGTTGTTAAAGTCTAAGTTGCCGATTCGGGTGCGGATGCTGATGCGTTTGGATGCGTGTATATATATATATTTTAAATATATATATATATGCAAAGAAGTGCTAGAAATCTGAAATATACAAAAATAAATCATTTGATAGTATGAATCAGATTATCAGAATAATGATACTTCACCATTGATAGTATGAATAAGATTATCAGAATAATGATACTTCATCTCGATTCCACGTAGATTCAAAGATTAAAACTTTTTACCACCCATTTTCTAATAAGTTGGACATCTAAAATCATTACAAAATAGGAGTCATTGAGTGACACGTGACTTGTTAATGAATGCTAATGTGCTCACCCAAATCTAAGCTGTCCACTTCATACCAAAAAAAGGTTAAAAAAATTGATGATGTGTGTGTAAGGTTGAGCAGTAGTGATAATAAGGCGGTTGTTTCAAGGTACTGTCTGCTTTTTGGTTGAGTTCTTTTGAGGGGGATGGCATATCAAAGTAAATCTTCCTTACTAGGGAAGGATTCGATCATCCCCATGCCTAATGCCCCTGCCCATGCGCTCACTTACAACGCGACAAAAGCGTAAAACAAATATCCTACCGCCCAACCAATAACAACCTTCCACGTGTCACACTGGCCGAGGAAGCTAAGGGTGGGTTGTCGGAGAAAGACGACGGCGACCGGAAATTGAAATCCACGGCGAAGTCGGATTGTGGACGTTAAAATCTTTTTTCTTATTTTATTCTTCTAGATGCGCCCGGTGCCCTGTGGATGCCACCCGGAAGCGCATCCTGGGCTCCCGGATGCTCACAACGCATCACAACGCATCCGGGAGCCTAGGATGCGCTTCCGGGTGGCATCCATAGGGCACCCGGCTCCACTTCAGCATCCGCACACATCCGCATCCGCTTGCAGGGCTGGATGCTACGCATCAGCTTCTGAGGTTAAAGTATTTTGTATATTTTCTCTAAAGTGAGGGTCCCAATACAATCAATCCCTCAGTATATCATCAAAAAAAATGGCTACAGGTACAAGTTTTTGCTCTTTCAGTCTTGGCTCTTGATTAATTCTGAAGCAAATAAGTTTCTCAGGCATCATTGAAGTATCTTATTTGGCTCTTTTCAGATTTGGATTCTACTGAGCAACTATGTAATTAGTTCAGCATTACAGGCCATTCTAAAAGTAAATATCAATGTCAAAGTTGAAAAATCGATCTAATTCAACTATAGTAATTCAAATGCGTTCTTTGGTTGTGAGAAAAAGCACAAGTCAGAATCCCCAGTTTACCAAAAATCCAAATGAAAAGGGTAATTGTTTTTTTCTTAGTTAATATCCAACAGCAGTAAACGGAACAAACAATGCATAGAAATCTTGTAAGAACATTCAAAAGCAGAAAAGCAATAATATGCTAAAATATCCACTGATAAGGTCACTCACCTTGATTGTGACATCCTCAAGTCCATCAGCAACCACAACCCTAACAGGTGGGCAATCTTGATCAGAATCAATATATCGTTCTTGAACTGCTCGCAATGAATTCTTTACCAATTCAAACACCATGTGATGCAAATGAGTTGGCACATACCTGTTAATAATAACCATCAACATAAAGACAGGTACCATAATTAGGGAAAAAGGCAGAAGAGTTTAGCTAAGCATGCATGTTAGCCACCACTTCTTCCTTCCTTTCCTAATCTAATCAGAAAATTGTTGCAATTCTTGCCTAATCAAGGAAGGCACTGTGGTTGACGGTTGAAACTAATTTTCTAAATCATCACAATCAACAATACCAAATTGAAGTTTTGGGGAGGATTTGAAGAGCATCACAGCTTTAACCTTTTTTAACAGATTTTGTAACCCCTGTATCTTTATACTTGTAGTCAAACTTATTTATAACATTCAATTGCATTGATGTATTCTACCTTTATATAAATAGTTTTCAAATATATCATGACCATTTCTGATAACTTCTATTAATATAAAAAAATATAATGTGATGCATATTTAGACAAAGTTGAGCTTGGATCCTCATAAGCATGTAGAAGTCCCATATGTGCACATACATGAACTTATATAACATTCAACTACATTATTATGTTCTACCTTAAAATAACATAAAGTTGAAACTTATCAAGACCATCCCTGGTGATTCATTTAATATACATAAATCCAAATGTGATGCAAACTTACGCAAATGTGAAGCTTGGATCCCCATATACATGAACTTCTGGAGAAGTACCATATGTTCGCATGCATGCACATCTTGCATCATCAATGGCATTCTGTGCTACTTTAACAGGTGATACTTTTGAGCATATAAGGCCTACAAAACCTGGTGGAGGTTTCAGGTCATGCAAAGCAACATGCTGCCCTGCACATTAAGAATACAATAATCAAATCAGTGTTTAATATATGAAGAAAAATAAAATGCTATTTTGTATCCTGATTCATTTTTTATCTTACACAGAAAAAACCACTCAATATTGTTACTGCAATGAAGAAATACAAACCTATGAGCATGCGAATGCCAATACGAGACATGTAAAATCGATCCAGAAATTGATGTATTTCTGGAAGCTCATTCAATCCTTGTTTACGCCCCAGGGCTTGCTTCAATTTGTGGATACCAACAGCCATTGTTGGCATCACATTGTTGTGGCGCATCTTAATTTGATTAATTAACTTTGTAAACTTCAACTCATCCTTTGAATCTTGTACATCTGGGAATGTACGCAAATCCCTAAATGAATCAACGTACCAATCACGGACCTACCATTAAAAAAAAGACATGTGAAGACTATGAATTAATGTACATAATTCCTACTCTCAAAATCTAGTTTGAAAATCATGCTTCAACACAGGTGTTTACTAACATGAAAATCAAAAACAAAAGCCAAATTTGAAGCCATTCGAGTTCTGGACCTTTGTACTCACGCAGTTATACGTTATTTGAGGTAGGGTTTGAAACCAAATAAAGAAGCATGAAAGGAAAAATAAGCAAGTAGCTTTCATCATGAAATTTGAAATAATTAAAAGATAAACTGGACTCATAATTTAAGGGTTAAAGCATTTTCTATACAATTGAAAATCAAATTCCAATGAAACAATTATCCAGAGACATATGTTGATAAAAATAAAACAGTTTGTGGGGGTCTTCACACACGGCAATAATCAGCCAGAGTTGTAAGAATTGATGACAGAGAAGAATATGTGCAGTCACTAAGTAATATGGATAATGATTAGCCAAAGTTAAGGGCTTGCATAAGACAGAACTTTTTTGTTATTGTTCCGAATTCACCAACAACTCTGTTAGTGAGATCTTTTGATTTTCAATGTCAAAAATTAAAATAATAGCTTTACTACAAATCACAATCATACCAGAATAACGAAAACACAAATTCAAAGAGAGACCACATTTAGCTTGTAACATGAGAATGATGAGGCCACTGTTTTGGCCAGCGTCTATCCAGCCATTAGACACTTAAATTTTACCAAGGGGAGAGTTAAAAAAAAACCTGTCACTCCTTGGTAAGATTTAACTTTCTGATGGCTGGATAGACACCTCCACTGTTTTGCTGCAGAGAAATAATTAGATAATTATAATAATTCTAAGAAACCAAATATTATAAGACATCATAGGGAATAATTTCCCCTCTGAGTAGAGACCAAGGATATTGTTGATGTGAGTTTTGTACCACTACATAACATATAGCAATTGAAATACTTGATACAGCGTACCAAACACTCAACCCTCTCTTGAAAAGTATATAAGAATACTCCAAGGTTCCTTACACCTGTGGATACTAACTCAGTTATATAAATGTGCTTTGCTGGTAATCACTTCGGCGGGCTTACGTTTGTTTTTGTTTGGAAATATCTCAACTCTTACTATGATGGTGGTAAGACTTCTAACTTTTGCAACCTTTTCAAATGATCTCTCAATTTATATCACTTTCAACTTTGCTCTTTTCAAATTCTCAAACTTCGCTTTCCAACTTCTAATTCTCAACTTCAACTACTAAGTTGCTGGTTACCTTTACTCCTAAGGATGGAAAGATTGGCAAATGGACGGGGATCAAACCAAATGAAAGCTTGCCAGCGGCGCTACCTCCATTGGTGCAATGATTCTAAGGAAAGAAGACTAGATTACCACACAAGGCTCCTTGACAAGCCGCCAAGATGCTAGTGGCCTAGTATAGGATCCCTATCAAACATCTACCAATATCACCATGCAATTAACCATCTATCACTACTCTTCCTTTAACACTTGCTTGAAAATAAAATTTACTTTAACAACTCAATTGAAATGAAATCTATCTCTAACAATTGGAAGTAGAAACCATGCAATAACACCAAGTGTTCTTAATCACCATGCAAGACACAACAATGATAAGAGAAGCAATTTTGGTATTATATTAGCAACAATTTTCTTCAACCCTTTACAAATGAGAGTACATGGCCTTATATAGAGGCTTGAAATTACAATGAACGGCTAAGATTAAGAGGCAAAACCAATGAACCAGATTGAATCCCAGAAACCCTAATTAGGGTTACCACCCCACAGGCCAATGAAAAGATGCCACCTCATCAATGGACCAATGAGAAAAAGAATAGTGGTAACCAATGAGAAGGCACCAAAAATGGTAGCCAATCCAAAACTGACACCTACCCTACCCAAGAAGAAAGGGGAAAATGCCACATGGGCTTACATCAAATGGTCTTCTAATATAACTTTACCCTTTTCTTTCATCTTTTTGGCATAAGTAATGAACTTAGCCAACATTTTATCAACTTCTTCCATAGGAGGGCAAGGTGAATGCCTCATCTTGAGCTCAGCTGTGGTGACCATGTCCTTTGCTGCTTGTAGTACCTGCTCATTCTCCCTCTCATCATCCTTTGCAAATTGAACTAAGGCCTTGAGAGAGGCGAGGATGTCAAATCTTTTCGTTAAAGGGACAATCTTTCCCAAATCATCCAGCCTCGATCCAAACTCTGTCTCATTGAAGTCCTCCTCTGTTATTTCTTCAAAATCTAGTGCAACTCTAGCATCATTTATTGTGTTTGAAATGAAAACCTCGATGCTTGAACTGTGCTGTGCCATTCTGTCCTGTATTTCATCTAGTGTTCCCAATCTGAACATTAAGGCCATGAACCAAGACTCGACCATTGTTTTCTCTCCTTCATTTATCACCTTGGCCTTCACCAACGTTCCCTCTAATATTCTTATAACTGCTTCCAACCTAGGAATGATATACTCACGAATTGGAAGGAAATCTCTCCATCTTACTTCAAACTCTCTGAATTTGTTCCTGATGGTTATAAATGCCCTGAAAATGACAGTGAAAGGAAGCAAGAAATCTCGCCCTTCTTGGATGGTGTCATTGATCCACTTCTTAGCCTCTTGTTCAAAATTGCCCTCACCATCTTGGGGAAGAGCTGCCCTAGGCACCTGTTGGATTGGCTGACTGGTTCCATCATAAATGCCCTTCCAATACTCATTTTCTCTTCTTAATTTAGCATTTGCAACATTTGCCCTTGCTAGCTTCTCAAAGACTGAAGTTACACTCTCTTGAAGCTCTTCACACTCTATCTCATCTGTCGCTGTTCCCAAGTCATGCTCTTGAAAATCATAGTCTTGAATTGAAATTTCTTCCATTGTCTTGGTGACCTTTGGTATGGCAATTTGAACCTTCCTGTGACCACCATCCCTGATTACCCTTGCCACTGTTTCGGCTTGCCTATGTCTAGCATCATCCTCCCCTTCAGCATCCCTTTGAATTTCTTCAATTGCTTGGATGGGTGGCTCCGGAATAATCGGCTGGAGCATCTACAACATCCAAGCGGGCCCAGTGAAAACTCCCACTGCTGGATTCGGCTGAACTAGCCCCACATACTCATCATTGGGTGCCCGATCTTCGTTTTGTACTGCCTCACTCTCAATATCAATTTGCATATCTTCTTCATCACTAGAGACTGCCACATCTTCGCTTACTTGATTTTCTGATAGAGGAGAATATCCACTACTGCTATCTTCACTACTTGACTCTGAACTTGAGCTCACTTCAACTGCTGCACTTTGTCTACTGACTCCATGCTCTTGTCCTCTATCCTCATATATACTTTCTCTAGATGGTTCTTTGTTCTGTTTCTTTGCCGGTGGCCTTGGATCTTCCTTACCCTTCTCAACTTCTATATCTTTCCTCTTGCCCTTACTGGCTTGCTCTTGTTGCTGCTGTGGTTGCTGTCGGCCACTGCCCTCACCCTGCTGACTAACTGATTCTGCTTGGACCTCCACTGGCCTCATTTTCTCATAAGTGAGGCGTACCATTGACCTTTGCAATTGACTTAACTTCTTGTTATACCACTCCTGAGTGTGCAGCTCAACTGTCTTATTAATTGCCTCTAAGGACGGATCCTGCTGATCATTCCAATTGACGGGATCCAACTCTGTTCCTTCTACTGTGTGGTAGTCCTCTCTTAGCACATCTTCGTCTTCTTCCATCTGGTCTGGGATCATAAGGTTTTTCCATTTTATGGTTCTCATCAGGCTTAGCGACAGTCTTGAGAAAGCTAGCTTCCTCACATGAAAGTCATCTTGTGCATTAGCCCAAAAATCCTCTATCGTAGGCACATGCCTAAATGTTCCTCCTTGAGCGGACTTGATTAGACCATGAGGATCGAACCCTTGTCTTGCTTTATACCAAGCCAGGTGATATTGCTCTAACTCCTTTTCAGCGGATGCAAAGGCAACATGGTTGGGACAACTGTCATTGCCTATCACAAGTGAGAGGGTAACCCCTGCTTCACCTCTCTGTTTCATCATTTTGTCATATTGCTCAAGCTGTCTAGCCAATTCCATCAAAACCAATCGATCGGGTGGATACCTTGGGAGCCTCTTGGGACAAGTTGTACATCCAGCCACTCTTATGTAAGTGAATCGTTCAAATTGGATGAACCAACTCCCATACTTCTTAACTTTAGCCTCTGCCTCCGGAGAAAGTCTCCGAGCAGGAGTTCCTTGCAACATCCTTACTAACTTCATGGCAAAGGCATCATAGAATATCTTGTAATCCTTGGTGTTGCACAAGTGAAGCTGCGGATAGCACTCATACACCAAGTATTGTCCAAGCCCATGACCAACTTCTCCCCTAGCCTTAAGTCCCGGTTGTCTAAATAATCTTGCTATTAAGTAAAAAAGATATGATCCCATGTAAAACTGCTTTTGAGATAACACTGTTCTAAGCTGTAACTCTAGATTTTCACTAATTATTGCAGCCCAATCAAATTTCTTCCTTCCACTTTCTATGCCATCAATGAAATAGTACATCCAAGTTTCAAATTGCATACCTTGTGCTAAGCCCATGATTCTGTTGAGGAGGACGATGAGGTCGCCATACTCTGACTTGAAGTCGGACCTGGTAAGCTTTGAGGTCTTGGTGACTCCCTTCTTGCCTTCATGTAACCAATTCTGTTTCAGCTGAGCAAAGTATGTGTCTTGGTTGTCATGGTATAATCTGGTGGCCTGATCGATAGATAGTGCCTCTGTGCCATTCTGCTTAGGTATGTTAAATGTATCCTCAATCAATGGACCGCTGATGTTTGCCAAAACTTTCTCTCTATCCATCATGACTGACTTGCTCTGAATGTTAAGTCTAGATGCGCACTCCATGATCAAATCTGGACAAGGCAATGTAGGAGGGAAGGCAGCTATGCACAACTCCGGACTTGTAGACTTTCTTTGCAATAGGAGATTGGCTGTCTCTCAGCCTATCTCTCAATTGAATCATATCAATGGCACCAATGTTGGTGTCTCCAACGTATTTCAATTTTGAGCGGAAGTTGGAATTGGGTATCATGACTTCCTTGTCTCCTATTTTAGCATTAGTTCCTTTGGGTCGCTTGCTTGCATTAGCATCAGCCATCCTAAACACTTATCACTCCCCGCCTTTTCTACAATGCTGGTGAAACTACACTTATCACTCCAATCTTCGCCTAGGGGTGGAATACTACACTTATCACTCCCCGCCAATACCTTAAGATGGACTACACTTATCACTCCAATCTTCTCCCTAAAATGCAATGCAATGATGCAAACTACACTTATCACTCCCCGCCTTTGCCTTAAGATGGACTACACTTATCACTCCAATCTTCGCCTAGGGGTGGAATACTACACTTATCACTCCAATCTTCGCCTAGGGGTGGAATACTACACTTATCACTCCCCGCCAATACCTTAAGATGGGCTACACTTATCACTCCAAATCTTCCTCCTAAGATGAAATGCAATGATGAAATGCAAGCAAGAACTTGAGGGAAAAAAGCCAATCAAGACAATCGAGTAATCTACTTAATATCCAAATACCTAACTCTACTCTTGAAATTAGTTTTCAACACCTAAACTAGCACCAATGAAATGAAAGCAATTAAAGAGAGAGGAAAAGATAGGCCACTCACCCAAGTACAACGAAGCTAGGAGTCCCTTGTCAATGCAATTAGCTGAGCTTAGCCTCCAAAATCCTCCAAGTCCACAAGAGAATCTCCTCTTCCCACAACTCACTTTCAAAATTTCGCTATGAATCTTCTATCAATTTACTTCCTCCTCTATCACAAATCTGATTATCTCAAATCCACAAGCTCTCCCCCCTTCAATCAAATTATGAAATTGAAAATCTCACATTCAAATTTTCGGATTTGGGCAAAATACCATGAAAAGGAGCCCCAAATCCTCAAATTTGGGTACTAAAAGTGTAGAAAAGAAGCCTCCAATTGATGTCTTATCAAACACTGCTGTCTCTTACGCAAGCTGTCCCCAAAATCTGCCCTTAGATGCCTTGAAAATGGCTTGAAGATGCCTTGGTCTGACATGAACAGGGCTGCCTCTAAGTCCGCCTCAAAATCTGCCTCCTTTATGATTCGCTCTGCTCCTTAGCACACAACAGTCCTTCGGCAATGCTGCTGCCTTCTAACATCCAGATCTGCTCCTTCTAACAAATTGGCTAATGACTGCCTTTAGTTCGCTGCTTAAACAATTTCGCTCTGTTCCTTAGAGCTCACTGATGTTTGAAGGGATGAAGAATGAATGAGGAGAGGAGAGGAGCCGCTCCATCTTATATCCGCCAAGAGCATTGCCCCTAGAGGGCCGACCTAGCACAAAATTGTAAAAAACAATTAAATTAGCAAGAAATCAAGGCCGACCTGGCACAGGAACTAGATATTTTCGATTTTGCAAAAGAAAACCATTAAATGTTGAAGGATGCAGGCCGACCTAGCACAAAATTCTATGAATTTTTTTGATTTGCACACAAAAATATCCAATTAAATCCAAGGCATCTAGAATTTTGATTTTTCAATGTAAAATAAGATTTTGAATTGAAAAGATTAACTATCCAACCAATGACAATTTCGAAAATAGCAAGGAAGTCCATAAATTTGAAAATTAAGAATTCAGTCCAGATTTTATTGAATCTCGAAAATAACAATGATCAAACCAAAATTTGCGATTGGCCATAACAAACAAAGAATTTTGAATTGCCATTCAGATTTTTCAAAATTTGAAATACCATTAATCCAAACAAGGATTTTCGAATTTATCATTGGATCTATCAACAATATCAATAAATCATCACCATGGCAATTCCAAACAATAAAATAAAATTAGCCAATCGAAATTTGCAATCCAAAATCATTATGAAATCGAAATTTGAAAGGATAAATTGAAATTTGCAAACCCCAAAATCATTTTCAAAATCATAAAATTAGCAATTAAATAAAATTGAAATTCAATTCCATAAAGATTGCTAAAACGCCAAGAATTTTGAAGGCCACAAAATTAAATTTTAAATAATCAAACGAATTCCAACTTCATCCCTCATCGAATTTTCCACTTCAAATCAATTCATAAAATCTTCAATTCAAAATCACCACATCGTCAAGATCCTCAATTCAAACCAAAATCAAACCTTTCGATCTAAAATCAACACATTTCCAGACACTTTGTATTGCAATCACTGAATCAATCCAGGCAAATAAACCACGAGGACAGGGCAAGGCTAAAACTCGGCTAAGTCTAAAAGGTCGAAGCTAGGGGGTCCCCATGGATGGGGCGATGTTGTAAAAAACCTCACAACAGATATTAATATTCAATGGGAATATTAATATCTTTTTCTTCATTAAGGTAATTAAGTATAAATCATCTAATGGTAGACTCGTGATGTTTAAAGTCATCTTCTATTTTGCATGTTAGGTAGACAGGAACATTAAGGTTGAGATGGCTTATATTTCTCCCATAATGGAAGAGGAAACAAAGTAAAAAGCATTTAAATATTCAAAGGTTACATGTATTGGAATATATGAGCCCCCTTTTGCCATCTTGCATGAAAAGGTGAAATATCAAAAATTAAATATATAAGACCATCCCTCACAGAACTCTTCTCCCCAGGATCATTTTGTTTTTCTTTATTTTAAACCATTAATCTAGGATTGCAGGATTTTGTCACATTTCTTCAGACAACTTCTCTTTCCTTACAATTCCCAA